>CM043325.1:57756015-58243033 GCA_023736055.1 Quercus glauca | reverse complement strand
TCTAGCCCTCCCCCTTCTCCTATGTTCAAGGTTTGGAGAAACATACGCTGTACCATATATGTGCTACTTATAATTGAGTCAAAACATACTCTTTTTTTTTTTCAAATTAAAATCACATCCAAAACAACCATGGATGGTTTACTACCACATCAGTTATATGATAACAAAAATCAAGAAAAATAAAATAAAAGTAATAGTCTACGGTTACTTCTGAAAATAAGAGGAGGTTTCTAACACTTCCCAAACCTCAAAGGAGGTTAGTGTAATTTAGACTTTATTTTTATTCCTCCCCCCCCCCCCCCCCCCCCCCCCGCCCTTTTTTCTTAATCTGCTGAAAGGTTTGGCATACAAGTAGAGGGAAACACTAAATAAGAGGCATTTTGATAGTGAGAACATAACCTTAATCCTATTTACTGAAGATTGATTTGGTTCTGAGCATATTCAACAGGATATAGGACATTATAAAGAATGTGAGATTCATTGCATCAAATCAAAGTACAGATTTACAAACAAAAGATCAAAGACTTAAGAGTTCAATAGTTTACAGTAAAATTCTAATGTTTTACAATTCAAAGGCTTGAGCTGGACATCTATGCCGGGTGTGGCCATGCAACTGAAGGCCAGAGTGATCCGACACTACCAAGTGAACAGACATCCACGGAAACATGCTGCCATTAATATTCAAACAAAGAAAAGAGTGTGGGAGGCACCAAAAAGTAACTGAAAATAACATACAAATAAGACATTTTCACTTTCCAATTCCATTAACACAATTGATTGAATTGAAGTATTCAAGCAAATATATATTAACCGTTTTATCCTCATCATATGTTTATTTCCATTTAGTATGCTTGTAGGTTAGCCGAACAGATTTGTGTGAAGGTTGCAAACCACAATAGAAGAGGCCACTTAACAGCACCCTATCCCACAAGTGCTGCTCTCCAACATGGTAATCTTAAAGCATATATGAGCTACAAAACAAAGTTGGTCCTCAGACTACACAATAACAAAATTTTTAGAGCAACACAAACTTGGTTTCCAATGGAAACCCTTTTCCAGAGGAAGGTACTTATTTAGTTCCATAAGGGCAATAAAATGGGTTGCACATTTCACCAAGGCAGGGAATTTCAAGTAGTGTCTTAATTCTTGGTACCCCATGGCAACAAGTAGCCATCAATGCCCAATAAGACACAATGCAAGCATTGCTATTATCTATCCCTTCCATGACAAAACAATCATAGTAGCTTACCAATTCTTTATCACCACCAAGCATTATTGTTTATTGACATGTTGATATATAACAATCTCAGCACCAAGAAGCTATTTTCTATCCTAGATTCAATCATTCATAAACTTCTTCAACTAATCCTAATTTCATTTAGCCTCCAATTGTCACAACGAAAGTGTCACACTCTACGACACTATACCCAACAAAAAGTAGTCACAATTGGATATTCCTTGTATTTGCTTATATACTCTTTCTTAACCTAGTACATGCCCGAGATGAGAATTAGTACACACCAAAACACAAACACTAGATTCAAACACAATCTCCAAAAGCTAATCCTATTTTCATTTAGCCTCAAATTGTTAAAACAAAAGTGCCACATATACATTATACCCAAAAAGGAGCAGTCACAATTGGAGCTCATCATGATTGCTTATATAAACTACAGCAGCCAGGACTCCGCCTGGGATGAGACTTAGTACACACCAAAACACACACAACCTACAGCAGCCTAGTACACACCTGGATTACACATACATACATGCATATGTAATGACACATTACATGTGTTTTGTTGACAAAAATATCCTAGATTCAATCACAATCTCCGACAACTAATCCTAATTTCAGCTAGCCTCCATTTTACAGAAAAGCACCACATCTGTGCTATACCCAGAAAAGAGCGGTCACAATCGGAAGCTCATTGTAATTGCTTATATTACCCACATCAAACTAGTAAATACTTGAGAATTAAATTTAGCCTCCAATTGTTACAACAAAAAGTGCCACATCTAACCTATACCCAAAAAAGAGCAGTCATAATTGGAACTCCTCACATTGCCTACATAAGAATATAACCTACATCAACCTAGTAAACACCTGATATGAGACTCAATAAACACGAAAACACACACACACACATACATATATGACACGTTATATGTGTTTGTTGACACTATATCCTAGATTCAATCACAATCTCCAACAACTAATCCTAATTTAATTTAGCCTACAAATTGTCACAACGAAAACACCACATCTACACTATAACGGGAAAAAAAAAAGTCACAATTAAAATTCCTCACAATTACTTATATAACCTACATCAACCTAATACACACCCAAGATGACACACAGTCACACACATTATAAGTGTTTATTGACACTATATCCTAGATTCATCACAATCCTCCGACAACTAATCCTAAAAATTTTACTTAGCAACCAATTGTCACAACGAAAGCACCACAACTACATTATACCCAAAAACAGTAGTCACAATTGGATCTCCTCGATCTCTTAATTGCTTATATACTCTATGTTAACCTAGTAAATGCCCGAGATGAGACTTAGTACCTACCAAAACACACACACACACTAGACTCAATCACAATCTCCGACAACTAATAAAATTTCATTTTGGCTACAAATCTCACAAGTCACAACAAAAACTTCCAAATCTCACACGTAAGGTTATTGCCTATATAACCTACATGAACCTAGTTGCACACCTGAGATGAAACTCAGTATACACTATAAACACACAAATTCATATATACATACATACTTACATACATACATACATAATGACACATTATATCTGTTTGTTCACACCACATCCTAAATTCAATCAAAATCTCCAACAACAAATCTTAATTTCATTTAGCATCGCCACATATTCGCCATAACAACCCAAAAAAGAGAAATCACAATAAAAACTCTTCATAATTATTATATAACCTACATTAACCTAATACATGCCCAAGATGACATTATACTTGTTTGTTGAAGCTATATCCTAGATTCATCAAAATCTTTAACAATTAATCCTAATTTTATTTAGCCTCCAATTAATACAACAAAAGTGCCACATCCACACTATACACCCAAACAAGAGAGCAAACACAATCAGAATTCCTCGTGATCACTTACATAACCTACATCAAACTAGTACACAGCCCAATATGAAACTCAGTACACACCAAAACACACACACACATGCATACATATAGAATGACACGTTACACTTATGGTAGCAGAAATTCACCTCAAGGAACTCCTTATGCTCCGCCTCGGAGGCTCATCTTTACAGAATACCACTGTGCAATAGTCCCACTGATCACAAAAACCTGAGCTTCCACCATAACCGCAGCAGACCACAACATTGTCATATGGCGAGCGCATAGTACGCAGCGCACCCACCCATCTTGCTTCCACACACAGCTATACTCTCCACTCGATTCCTCAGCCACAATCTCCCCATTCTGCCTCGAAAAAACCAAGAACACCCACGATTGGCGCATAGTACCAACCACCAATCAATCGTCAAAGACGGCAAACACCACGAACAAGCCCAAAATCCTATAAAGCGCATCGGAGGCAATCTTAATGATCTCCACAGTGAGCTCGATTCGATGCCAATTGACCACGAAGATCCAGATAACCACGGTGATTATGCAGAACACGAAGATGAGACGAGAATTCGGTAAACCAAAGGGAAATCGTCGCTGCAAGTGGAGCTAAGAGTGCAGGCGACGAACCAATAAACATTGAAGAAGACAGGGAGGACAACAAAGAAAGGAAGCGAAACGTAGACAAGCCTGTTTGGTGTAACGCTTGAGACAAAGAAGTAAGAGAAAACAAATGGGTACGGTCAAAATGAAGTAATAACGAAAAACCCATATCAAAGAATTTGAAAAACTCGAAGAAAAAACCAGTCAGAACTGAAAACGAAAACGAAAGGTTTGTTGAATTTGACAGAGGTGGATTCGGTGCTAAGAACTTGAATGGAGTCATAGGTGAAGAAGAGAGAGGTCGGAATAGCTGGTGTTGCGGTGGAAAGATGGAGAAGATGCCGAAGACGAAAGTGCAGAGCACGAAGAGGAGGAAGAGGAAGAGGAAAGGGAGGTCTTTGAAGGATCTGGGAGAGTGGTTGTACGTGAGTTGAAGGTACTGCGTGGGATCGGAGTCCTGTTCCGGGTCGGGTGGGTGGCGCGCGGCGGCGTTTGCGGGTCTTCGAGCGGCGGAAACGGGTGGGGAGGAGGAGAGGAAGGAAAGGGAAGTGGTGGAGCTGGTTTGGAGAGAAGGGGCTGAGATGGGGAGGAAGAAGTGTCGTAGAGAGATATGGGTTTTGTTGGGTTGCTCCTCTGTGCTGCCCATTACACACACACAGAAAAAGAAAGAGAGAGAGAGAGAGAGAAGTGTTGCCTGTGTTGGAGATGGTGGTGTGTGGGGACTAGGATGGAATAATGTCGTTGTTTTTGACTGTTAAAAAAACTGGTTTTGTAAAGTGTCTTTGGTGGGTTTAGGTGTAAAACTGGTGTAGGTGGCCTTGTGATTGTGTACATGTGTGCATGCATCAACTTACCATATCTAAAATTGAGCACTCACATCACATGGATAAGTATGTTAGCATAAAGGTTAAATTTAGCCCATCAAACTCCAAAAATCACTAGTTAAAAAATAAAATTGTGTAAATTTATATTGTTGCTATAGTTTACGGCGGTTATGGTTTATATGCGAAGCTATTTTTTTAATGCTTTTTTTTTTTACTAATTTTTTTAAAAAAAAATGCTTCTTTACTTATTTAAACAAAGAGAGAAAAATATTAAAAATAATAATATTTTAATAAAATATAGTATAAAATAGATAATTTGATGTAGATGTTTTTGAAAAGTGAATATGTAAAAAAAAAAAAAAATTTTAAAAAGTAAATTCTTATTCTAAGAGGGAATACTTTTATAGTGACTTTAAAAAATTAGTTTATTTATTTATTTTTGGATAAACTAAAATTGGTTCTTCTATTTTGTCACAACTTGATAAAATGATTAATGAATGCAAATAATTGATTCTTTCTTTTTTTTAATTTTTTTTAATTTAATAATTATAATGCGACCGGAGAAATTTGAAATCTAGACATTTATATTGAAAATGCCAAAAAGTGTTAATTAGTTGAAAACGTTTCTAACCATACTTAAAGGAAGATATCAAAACTTTTTCCTCCCTTTTTATCGCCACAAATGTCTATGCCATGTAATAGAAAAATGCATGTGTTCCTCTCATGTACTTCCTTCTTATTATTTTTTATAACTCCATCCATTATCTTCTATATTCTTGTTGCCTTCACTACACTACTTCTCTCCACTCTCCCCCCAATTTTCATATTCATATCATAGTGTTACAGTTATTCCCAACCGACTTGCATTAATTAAATGTGCTTGGCTGTGTACCCAATTAGAAAACCCTGTGGATAATTGATAATTGACCATTAAGGCTTCAAACAATAGGACAAAGTCAAAGCCCAACTCAGAACCACGTTATAGCCTCTACAAAACTAATTTTAAAAGCCAACCATATCAACATAGCACCTGCCGCTTGTGGGGGCTGTCTGTCTTTGCCGACTTACGTAATTGATAATTCTACGATTAAGTGCCTTGTGATGTGATCGATTCTGATTTTCATCCGCCAATTACTTCTATAGCCTATAGCGTAACTCTTTTATGCTTAGTTGGTTTCGCTCTATAAAATAATTTAAGAAAAATAAATATGGCGTAACATACCATTTTTAAAACATGGGTCCGTTTGGATAGAATTTATTTTGCTGAAACTGAAAATTGAAAACACTGTAACAAAATAATTTTTAAATGTGTGAATAGTACTGTGATATCTATTTTTAATGAAAAAGTTGCTGAAAAGTGAGATTTGTAGTCCTGTGAACAATGCATGGGACCCACTGATGTGTTAAAAGGAGTTGAAAAGTCAAATAGTGCAGTTACTGTTCATGAACAGTGCATAAACAGAAGCCGTTTGTCTCCTAAAACGCATGCCAAAAAAAAAAAAAAAAAGGAAAAACGCAAAACTCAAAAAGCCAGACGCTAGACGTGCATCCAAACTCACAAATGAAGTGCCTTTCAACCACTAGAGTTTAGCTTACATGATCAACGGCCGACCACTAGATGAGAGGAGAGCCACTATATTTTTTGTTGGTAAAATATGTTACAAAATTTTACAAAATTAAATTTTACAATTGACAAAAAAAAAAAAAAAAAAAAAAAAAAAAAAAAAAAAAAAACCAAATTTTACAATGAAACAAAGAGCAGCATAGCAATAACATGAACAAAAATAGGGCCTTTGTAGCACACCCTCCATATTCAATTTGGATCCACTTCTTCACAGCCATGATGTCCACATGAGCTTGAGACCTATATACCATATCTCATAGAATTTGGGCCTGCTTCTTCATATTCTCACATAGAAAGCACTGAAGGAAAGTAGGCGCCCATAATGCCCAAAAGACTTGAAAAGTGAACAGAGTGACTTGCTATAGCTCCAGGCCCATATTATAGGGAAGTGCAAAGGCCCATTATTTTCTACAACAAAAGGGCTAGTGAACTTTATGTTACTGTCCAACATTAAGCCATAAATCATGATTCATGAATATTGCTCTCCCTCTTTTTAAATCCACTTTCCATGGCATATGCTTGAAAAGTTATTACTTCAAATTAGTTCTATTCGCACGATAGAAGTGATGTATCACATGATTCTCTTGTTGTATTTTGCAATGAAGTTGACATTATAATACTTTATTATATAAAAAATGTAAATTCATTTTTATTCACAAGAGAAAAGCAAAAGAATGAAGGAATTAAATCAAAATGCAAAATAAGGTGTGCATTCACCGAAATTTTGAAAGTGATTAAAAAAGCTAATTGTAGGGATATGAGCCCAAAATTATATATTAGGTTTTGGGCCTTGTCCGAGGACGTCGGCATGTCCGAGGAGGGATAAATATTTATTAGGGATTCTAGTTTAGAGTCTCATAAGTAAGAAAGGAGTAGAAGGCTGTCCAAGGAGGAACTCCTCCTCGGCTATGACAAATATAGCTTAGATAAGCATCCCAAACGACTAAAATAACCTCCATAGAAGCTCTAATGACAAGAACGTACATCTCGAGTGTACCAAAAAGTGGAAGCTATGAGATATCTAAGGAAAAACTGGTATCACCGCATTTAATGCATTGCAGTTACTTTTCTGACTGCATTTATGATTGAGAAGACTCCTGAATAATACTGCAGCTCCTTTTCTGGCATCATTTATGTGGAGAAAACTCCTTAATGGAGCTGCCTTAGCTACCACAACTCATAGAAAGATAGAAAGGGTGTCTGATGGGACGAGCACTCAAGTGATGGCTTGGATGATCAACAAGTGGAATGTCAAGATCACTAGGAGGGACCTATATAATGTAAGAGATCCTCCATGAGTAAGGGATCGGAAAAATAGAGAAAGAATATGGTAGCAATCAAAGTTGCATTTGTAATCAGTTCTATTGATTTATACAAGATTTGCCTCCTCGTATAGTGAATTCATTCAGTCCTATGTGCCTTGTTCTTGTTTGATCATCCTTTAAATCCATACTAGCCGTTGTTAAATTCATTAGGGCCTAATTCTTTGACCCACTCTCTATAAATATATTGTAATGGGCTTACTGGGCCAATATCTCACACATCTTGGGTTTGGGCTGCAATCCGTGTCCCTACACTAATGACTAAAGAAACCAAAAGCATATCAAAGAATATGCAAAGAAAAGTGTAGATTAATATCACTATTAGAGAATTTCAAAGTGATTCATAAAGCCAATAATGGCATGTGAAACTAGAAGTAGATAAAAGACCAAATGATAACATTCAAGATCGTCAATAAGAGGAACGTGGGTAGTCCTACATCGCCTAAGAGTGAGTTCAAAATCGGGTATAAAGCCTTCATACACCTTACAAGAGTTACCGGCTTTGTAAGGGGTAAGTTGTGTGATATTATGCCTTTGTCCCCATTCCCTGTGTGTGTGTTGTAAAAATTTACATTCCTTCTAAAAAAGAAAAAGATCCTCAATAAGAGGCAATGGAGACTTAAAGAGAATAGTAACAAAATTCAAAGGGAAGTATTTGCTGCACAAAAACTGTGTAAAACATACAATGTGTAATAAATACAACCCAAATTCAAAAGTCTATAAGAATTAAATTTCACTGCAGAAGAAGGCACTATCTATTGTCAATCTCTCCACGCAAATATTTCACTTCATGTGTCAAAAGTTTGTTCAACGCCACACACTAATATATACTAGAGTGTATAATTCTTTCTAAAGTAATAAACAAAATGATATATAAAAAAAAAACCACAAAGCAAGTACACGTGATGAATACAAGAAAAGAGAGCTAAAAAATAAATAAAAACAAAATAGTTATCTAGAGCCCAGGGAGTCCATAAAATCTAGTAACCCCTTAATCAAAGAAGACATTGAGCACTGAGCACTATCAAGTTCAAAACGATTTTATGTCAGCCACAAACCCAGCTCTGTCGAGTTTATAATTGCAACATGAAGTCTTGCTAGGACTCCTTTGGAATATTAGGAATACATAAATGTTAAAATGAAAAGATAATAAAATCAGTAGTGATGAACTCTATCTCAACCAACATTTTATCTTTGCAACGGAACTGGAGAAAGAATACAGAAAAGACTGTTATTTTCTATTATATTAGTATTAGTTAGCAATTGTAGTGTTTTGAGGATGTGGATTCAATCCCACTATTATTATAGATGAATTAATTTATGATTTAAAAAAAAAAAAAAAAGCTTTTGACCATTCAAATTCAAATGCTATAAGGTCTAATAATCATGACTTGCAATACAAGGTACCAAGTAGGACGGGCCAATAATCCAAGTAATTTGCTAAACTTATATAAATATGAGTGGATAAGTTTATAAAACATAAACAATGAGAAAGAGAGCGAGGAATCGCATTATAAAAGGCTAGAAGAAACCATTTGATTTTATAAAAATTTAGCATTGTTTACTTGGGGATCGAAGTGTCACACTCATACTAAAAAAAATAAGGTTATCCCAGGCTTATTCCTTACGTGCTCATGCCTAATTATCAAAGTCAACGGAAAGGAACAAGCAAGATTGCATTATCCTTAATATATAACTCATACTGGTGTTTTGCAATTGTGTTATGTAAATTCCTTGAAAGACAGGCCTTATAGCATTCTGCCCTTTCCTACAAAAGCATTCATGGAAGGCACCAAAGGGTAAGATATTCTCAAAAGAATCTATGATCCTTATTTCTATGATTCTAATATGCTTCTTTTTCCTTTCCTCTTCATTTTATTTTTCCAAATTTCGGGTCAATGTTAAGAAACTAACCCCAATATTAACTTTCTATCCAAAGTTCAAATCCTTTTACAATGGCTTCAAGATAACTTTGGTTGTATAAAGTACTATAAATTTGTATTTGAGTTAGGCTTATCTTGTTTATCTTTTGTAGGCATGAAGATGTTAAGACTGTCGATGTGCATACTGCAAAAGATCTCCTTGGCTCAGGTCACCATTATTTAGATGTGAGGTGGGATCTTAGATGTTAGTTTTTTATCAGTTTGATTAGCTAAATAATTCCAAGTTTTAAGCTATGATACAATCTCAAGGCTTATGTGAATGCAAACATGACATAAGTTTGACATTGTTTTACAATAATAATAACATGGTAAAGTATTTGAATCTATGTTTAACAGGTCAGTTGAGGAGTTCAACAAGAGCCACATTGATAATGCATTAAATGTTCCTTACATGTTCATCACCGAAGAAGGTAAATTTGTCAATTTCTTGTTCATCATATTATTAATACACTTCTGTTTCATAAGGCAACCAAAACCCAAAAAAAAAAGGGATTATGATTAGAAGCTTGAAATTCCTGCAAACTCATTTCACCCAATTTCCAAACGTTCTGCATAATATGATTTAGACTATTTCTTCCCTCATTTTTGATTCTGTTGACAAACAGGGAGAGTGAAAAACCCTGACTTTCTCACCCAAGTAGCTGCCATTTCCGAGAAGGAGGATCACTTAGTCGTGGTAAAACTATTACTCACTGTTTCATTATTTGCAAGTGGGTGGACTGGCATGTGGTAGGATGTGAATATATTCATGACATGTACTATATGTTATTTTTGGGGTGCTTACAATAAGTTAATGACGAAGAGGGATTTGAATTCAGGATCTTCTTATGGAAAACCAAACAGTGCTACTAAGCCAATATGGTTGTAAAACTTGTATATGTTATTCAAAGTCATAGTTTTACGAAGACGAAAATAAAAGACTATATAAGTTTAAGAGTTCTTCAGCACAATAGTGAAGATATAATGAAATCATTGTTGAGGTTAGAAGGGAATGTAAAAGAAAACTGCATATACAAGTATGACACTTAATGATAATTTAAAAAACAAAGAAAGTTTAGTACCACTATCTAGCTATTTATAACATTTTTCTTAATACTGTGAAGGGTTGCAATAGTGGAGGCAGATCATTTCGTGCCTGTGTTGATCTGCTTAATGTGGTAAGTTTATTTCAGAGCCTTTTATTGCCAAGTATTTTACATATACTATTTACTAATACGCTGTCCCAGCAACTCGAACCCAAGATCCCGAATCTCCAAGCACTCAATGGTGGATGTTATGTACAAGTGCTTTACCCTATATTATTTTGAAAGACAAATTAGGATTACTATAGTTGTGAACGAAATACTCAGTCCTTTATACTATTTACGATTTTTTTTTTTCAATTGACAAAAGGGTAACATGGAAAGATTTGGTGATGGCAGGGCTATAAACATGTAACTAATATGGGAGGGGGTTACTCAGCATGGGTTGACAGTGGCCTTACTGGTGACAAACCACCAGAAGAGCTTAAAACTGCTTGCAAGTTTCGCCCTTGAAATGCTGATTGGTACACCTTATTTTATGTTGAAGTCAAAGCATTTGTATGTGTGTGATTACTGTGACGTTTAATGGATTTGAGCAAAGGAGAAAAATGAGACAAAGGATAAAAGAGTTCAGTGTATGATTGTTTGGAAACTTGTACTGTATGATAACAGTTTGAGATACTACCAAGTTCATTTCTTTTTGATTCCTCTACAACAAAAATGCTTGTATAAATAATGGTTGCCAAATACAAAAGGCATAATACAATATTTCCAATAAGACCTACAACTATCAGATCTGGAAATATGACTGGTAAAATTTCATGGACATGTTACAAAGGGAAGATAATGTGAATCAATTATCTAAACCAAATTTGCAAAGTAGAAACAGAAAAACTTGCTGCTGTTCATATGCATGTATAGGTAACCTGATCTCACTAGCCCTTAGTATCTCTCCAGAGTCAGCAAGAACAAACTTCTTTCTAGGCTTCCCACTGTAGTTCCATATATGGAATTATCATATTCATTTTTTTAATTAAATTGTGTATATAATTTGCGTATTTACATATTGTTTCTAAGAGAATTTCATCCCTAAATAAAAAGAAAAAGAAAAAAGCATTTATCGATGGTTGATACTTGATAACATTAATCCTAAAATCTCACTCACAACACATTTATTACATATTTGGTACAATTTATTTTGTAGTATTTCCAAACCCATACTAAAAAAAGGTGAGATATTAAAAAAAAAATGATTTGAGTTGTGTTTGGTCTCCTATTCATCAGTCGCGACATGGATACGACACACATTTAAAAAAAGCCATGAAGTCTCAACTTGTATAGAACCAAAACTTTCACTCTTTTTGTTTTAAAATTTTTTTTATCTCCTTATCTCTCTAAAAACATATCTTTTTGTTTTAAAATGATATAGTTATTTTCTAACAAAGTATAGTTGATATAATATATAAGATTTTATAAATTAAGCTTTCTATATTTGTTATTTGAAAGTGTTTTAAATTTTGTAAGTATTTTTTTTTTAGAAAATACAATGAATTTTTTATTCAATTATTATATAACGTGAAAAATTTTGCAAATAATTTAATGTGTGGTTGGAATTTGATTCTAGTACTCCTTAAAAATGGTTAATCCTCTGTATGTTTTGAATGACTTAGAGAGGAAACATATATAAATAAATCTATCACTTGTATTAGGAAAAACAAAAGTACAAGACTTTAATAATATAATAAGAAAATTGTAATTCTATCAAGAACCTACCAACATTATAGTGAGAAGATGACATAATTTTCACGAAGTTAGGCCATTTTGTAGTAGTACTTTGAGTTAAGTAATGTGTTTGAGCTTGGTGAGAGAGCGTAACCAAAGCATTACCAAAGTGGATCGAATGGACTGAAATTGACTTAAATGGACTAAAGTAGACCAAATGGACCAAAATTAACCAAAGTTGACCGAATGGACTAAAATGGACCAAAATGAACCGAAATACACAAAATAGACCTAATGTTGTTAGCAAAACTTGAATACAAAAAATTAATTAGTAACAAGAAAGATTAAGTATATTAGTCATATCAACAATTGAAAGATGATGTTAGCAAAAATTGAATACAAAAAATTAATTAATAATTTTGCATCTCAAAAACTAAGAATGTGCTTTAAATTTGTTTTTAAAAAATTATAACATAAAAAACTTAAAATATGTTTTTTTTAATGATAATTAAAGAAAATGAAAAATTTTACTTAAAATTATCGTCTTATGCCTCAAATTGTATAGAATCAACCCTAATTACATTTCATTAAAAAAAATGCATATGTTCCTCTTTTGTACTTCCTTCTTATTGTCATTTACGATCCTAACCATCAGTACGTTGGTCACCTTCTCCTTTAATCTCTTCTCCCCCATCTCTCTCCATGGACCAAAAATAGGGTTAGAGTATTCCTAACCCAACTTGCACTAATTTAATGTGCTTGGTTGTGTGCCCAATTAAAAAACAAAAACAAACAAACCTATGTGAATAATTGCCCGTCAAAGTAAGCTGCTTCTAACACTAGGATTAGTCAAAACCCAACCCAGAAATACGTTTTAACCTCAAGAAAATTACGACCATATCAACTTGTGGCTGTGGGGATGTCTTTGGACATGAGTTCTACAATTAAGCAGCATGCAGTAGCTCATATTCAATTTGGATCCACTTCTTCACATCACAGCCATGTTGTCCAAATGAACTAATCATGATCATATGCCATATCAGCTCCACATAATTGAGCCCTATGTACCACATCTCTTATGGAAATTGCTAGGGGAATCATTTTTGACTTTATACAAATTGAGCATTGTTTTTACTTTGGGAAATGTCATTCTTATAAAGCAAACATGGATTATCCTTTAATATATAACCCATACTGATATTTTGCAATGGTGTTCTGTATTCCTTGAAAGCCTGAGGCCTTGTAGCATTCTTCCCTTTTCATTCAAAAGCATTCATGGAGGGCACAAAAGGGTAGGATTCTCAAGATAATCCATAACCGTCATTTCTATTATTGTAATATTGATCTTTTTTTCCTTCATTCTTCATCTTATTTTGATAAAATGCACTAAGACCACCTTGAATTTTATATTGTTGCAGTAAGATCTCTTTAACTTTCTTAGCCAATTTAGTTCATAAACTTTAATAATATAATAGACATCGTTTGTTAAAAATTTGTCAATTTGCTAACTGAAAGGTGACATGACAACTCTATACATATATACACGCGTACATACTAGGCTGCAATGGTCAAGTCAATGATAAGAAACTAACCCAATATTAACATTCTATCGAAAGTATTTTGTTCTTTTACAAATGCTTTTGTAAGCTTCTTACTTTTGAGTCAGATTTCTCTTGTTTATTTTTTCCTATTTATCTCTAGTAGGGTTGAAGATGTTACAATTGTCGATGTGCATACTTCGAAAGATCTGCTTCGATCAGGTCACCATTATTTAGAAGTGAGGTGAGATCTTAGATGTTAGTTTTATCATTTTGATTAGCTAATTAATTTCAGTAATGACATAAGTTTGACAGAGCTTTACGATGATAATATCATGGTAAAGTACATGAATCTATGTTAAATACTATCCAAAAAACATAAATCTGTGTTTAATAGGACATTTTAGGAGCTCAATAAGAGCCACATAGATAATGCATTAAATGTTCCTTGCATGTTTATCACTGAAGAAGGCAAGTGAATTTCTTGTTTATCATATTATTCATACTCGTGTTTCATATGAAAAAAAAAAAAAGATTATTGAGTATCTCATTCAGATCTTAACACCATGAAGAAAGCTATCTTAATAATTGTCCAAAACTTTTACAACTTTGAGCTTGAGTTTCAGTTTCCTGAAAACCCATTATTTCATACATACGCTGTGCATAATATGATTTAGACTATTTTCACCCCCATTTCTGGTTCTGTTGAGCAAAGGTGAAAATGAGACAGAAATAAAAAGAGTTTATGTCTGTTTGGAATGCTTGTACCATATGATATATTAATTTTCTTGTCTCAGAAAATAAAATTTGAAATTTTCCATTCCTTTTGATTCTTTTTGTTGGCATGTAATGATGTAAAGCATATCTGTATGAAGTTGTTTTCACCCAAAAAAAAAAAAACAAAAAAACAAAAAACAAAAAACAGTTTGAGATACTAACAGGTCATTTCCTTTTGATTCCTCTACAACAAACATGTTTGTGTTAATAACAGTTGTCAAATACAAAAGACAATACAATATTTCCAAGAAGGCCTAAGACTATCAGAACTGGGAACTCATGACTTGTAAAATTTCATGGACATCTCACAAAGGGAAGAGAGTGTGAATCAATTATCTTAAAAAAAAAAAAAAAGGAACTTGCTGCTGTTCATGTATAAAGGAACTTATCTTTCCTGATCCCATTGACTCTTGGGTATCTCCCCAGAGTCAGCAATAACAACCTTCTTTCTAGGCTTCCCACTGTAGGTTCCAGCCCCACCTTCAATTGCAAACACAGTGTCCATGCCTTGAATGACCTTGCCAAAGACAACATGCTCCCCATCCAACCTGGAATTTTAGCCCATATAGCATATCACACATCATTTGTATAGATCTACTTTGGCAGCAGAATAAGCATATTAAGCAAAGACCCAGAGTACGAATTTTTAAGCATTTATTTATTTATTTTTTTTTTCATACAAGACAGAAATTCACTTTAGCCTATGTGTGTAAAGTTTCATCTTGAAGACTTGAACCCCGGTCCTTGCCCCCCACACCCTACAAGAACTTATACTTGTGGAGTGACCATCGTATCAAGGGTGTGCAGTGGTAAGAATTTAAATTTTGAACAGGCTGAAGTTGATACAATAAGAAGATTGTCAATATAATAATGAAAACTCGCTTTTGGCAACCATAGCTGCCCCCATTTTCTTCAAACAGGAACAAAATCCACAATAACAATTAGATGGTAATTTTATTAATAAAAAGAAAGAGACATATGAAAATTTCAGATGGTCCTAGAGAGTATAGATGCATGAGTTTTGTTAAAGTAGCGTGCAGGAGAGGATTGTTGTTAAGGATTCAAAATTCCAAAGAACTGAACATGTCAATCAGGACTTAGGAGGTGCTGGACCTGGAAATTATGTGCAGGTCCACCTGTTTATACTTTTTGTCTTAATATTCAATAATACAACCCTGGAGAATAGCTTACCAGCTGGCTTTGACTGTAGTGATAAAAAACTGTGAGCCATTGGAATCGGGCCCTGAATTCACCATGGAAACAACACCTACAAAAATAAAGCACGGTTTCAGAGAAAGGACAGTAAAAAGGAAACTCCACAATTGAAAATATTGAGCATTAGGAATCATAAATTATTACAAACAGCTCAACCACTGAAAGAATCTTAAGTAAATGACCTGCATGTGAATGTTTTATCTTGAAATTCTCATCAGGAAAGGTGCCACCACCATATATTGATACAAAACCCCTGCCATCACCATGAACAATATCTCCACCTTGAATCACGAACCCAGATACTATACGATGAAATGGTGTTCCTTTATAGTGGAGTTTTTTCCCATGGGCACCCTCACCTTTCTCCCCTATGTTTAAAGTGAGCAAGTTATAATCAGCATATTGATAATAACAACAGCCATCAGATTCAGTAACCCATAAAACAAGTAAGAAGACCCCAAATACCTGTGCATAAAGCCCTAAAATTTTCTGCAAACAAAGAAATTCAGGCATTAGGCAACTAATTGGCATGAGATCAAATACTGAGATAACTTCATTTCAGTTGCTATGAACTCAACAGCTTAAATTCAAGCAAACATGTCTTGCTAAGTAAAGAAAAAAAAAACCATTCAGCAACTAGCCAACTAGTTAAGATGATTTAGGTAACTAATTTTTTTTATTGGTGATTTAGGTTACTAAAATACTGAACATAAAAGAATACACACAATCTTCAGGACATACCAACAGTTTTTGGTACAACTTGGCCATATAATCCGATCACGATTCTACCTGCACAAATACAGGTATAAATTGGCAGATGAATATATATAAAGGAGAAAGAAATATAAAACATTGAGCTATAATGACTAACAACAACAGTGTATGTTCTAGATTTTAGACCAATAATTATTCTATCTAATGGCTTACTGTCAGAACCTTGATTAGTTCAAACAACTTGAATGTTATGATATTTCCAATCAAAATGGCCCATGATAAAGTGCCAGTTTTAAAAAACTGTAGCGTAAGTAAAAAATTAGAGTTGGACGGTGAATAATGACAACCTTGGTTGTTAAATGACTTCACTATGTGCAGATAGAGCTGCACTGCGATCCCTTGGAAAGATTGCAAATACTTTTAGCCATCCGTGGTATCCAGACCACCAAGTAAAAATAGACCATAGCCTTGGAACTACCATTTAAAAAGCATACCATCCGCCATCCAAGAATCAATCATACACTGCTCTTATTTTTATCCACATACCGCATAAAGCATACGGGTATTGCAATTTTTTTTTTTTTTGATAAGTCAGTTTTTTTTGTGTGTGTGTGCGTGTGTGTGGATAAAATCAATAGTTGCACCATTTGAAGACGGTGGAAAAAATAAGAAAAACATAAAGATACAATTGCACAATTACATGGTAGGCTCCATAATGGAACGCCTTCCTCACCAAAATCATTGAGAAATATAAATTTTGATGTTTACAAAAGTAACACAATTAGTTTAAGTAGGGAAGGGATAATTACCAAGAAATCAAACATTAGAAAGGAGACTAACTCATAGGATGTAATCAAAAAAAAAAAAAAAACTAAGTCATAGGACGTATCTAGTCAGATCTTATTTGGATCAACAAACAGAGAAAAGGATTTGAAAAGCAAATAGCAGCGCTCATATATAGACAAAGAACAGGGTTGGGGTTTGGGGAGAGAAATATTTGTCTTTTTTGATTATTAGGACAAGAAATTGATCGTTGCTCCTTTATTTTCAGTAAATGATTAACAAGAAGAATGTCAGTCTTAACCATTCGTACATGAAGCCTCGAGAGCAGCTGTGTGCTTATTGCTGCAGTTCAAATCAAAGTGTTAGTATGAAAGCTGTACCTTGACGTTGTTCCTCAATATCAATATCGAAGTAAACTCTGTGGGTAATTTCAGGCACCTCTTCTGCTTTCTCTTCACTCTACACATTAAAGGAAGCAAATCAATACAGTTATAAATATTACCATTAGGTAAGGGTTGATGGTAGTTGAGCATGAAATTATCGGTCCAATGAATCAACATGCAAAAACATAAATCAATGTATAAGCAAATAATGACGAATGAGTGAAAAGAAATTTCAATTCTCAAGCATGCAGATATGGCCATTCCTCTTCACAGAAGACTTGTGATAATATTTCAATAAATAGCAGACTCTTGGGACTTCATCATGAGGTGATTGCTACATAACAAGAAAAAGAGATAACACTGGAACCTAAAATCCCTTTTAGTATCTAAAGGGCTATATTTTTCACTTTCCTTTATATATTAAATCTCCTATCCTATCTTATGTAAAAGGGTAACTTGGAACTACAATTCAAATATCCATGTAACAGTCTCCTACCTATATCACATTGATTTATCCAAAAGAATTCATTTCAATTAAAATTTGGTTATTCACTATGTATGAGGATCCCCACTAAGCATCCATGGGTGAATGGTAAAAGTGCCCAACTCGTAATTGTTGAATTCGTAGGTTCAATTCCTACATGATGCACATCAATGGACCCTCCAATAAGTCTATTGGAATTAGCTCTATATTATTAAGAATCTCATCATAGAATCATAGATCTCCAAATTATCAGACTAACAACCATTTTGATATTAATATCATTAAATGCCTTAGCAACACATATTCTCTACCAAGGTGCATGGTTGCAAGAATCCTGTATAAGTGAATCTGCTCCATAAGGAAACCCCTCCTGCACAACCCTAACCAAAATGCAAAAGAAGCTTGATACCCCAGATTGGCCAATTCCAACTTAACATGCAGTACAGCAATTCACTACATTCACAGCAACAATTGAAGTTCTACAACAAACTTTTATATGCAACCGGGCTTGGGCTTCCACATTTACCACCTTTGGATTGATGTTATCGCTTCTTCTTCTTTTTTGAAGTAAAAATTTTATTAGAAAGGGAAAAGAGAATGACACAAAATAAAATGTGTACAATCACTTTTCAAAGAATGCAACTCACAAAGAAAGTGTCAATAAAAGCAACAAAAGACATCAAAGGGATGCCACCTTGAGCATGCATCCAATCAAACAAAAACCGGAATATTTGTTCTTTGATCTCATGAGCAGGTCAACTCCATCACAAAGTCCACATACCACATAGGGCAAGGTTTGCCACACAATAGTGGCTCTGAAACCATCATTGTCAACTCTCCAACATCTAACATACAGATTTGGCCATTTGGGCATCACCTAAGTTAGTCTTTTTTGATAGTTTGACGGTTGGGGGTGGGGGGATTTGAACCTTGAATGTCTCCATTAGAAACACCAAAATATGCCAATCAGTTGAGCTACAAGGCTCTTGGCATCGCCCAAGTTAGTCCTAGCACCACAAAAACAAGGGATCATACATCAGTTGCCGTAGGGCAATGAAGAACCAAGTGATCAACAGTCTCCACGTTACCGTTACAGATCTGATCGTAATGCTCTTATTTAAATTGTCAAGATTAGATTTGAGGCTGAACTTGCTCATGCTATTGTAGCTAATATTTGGTTTAGGCTGTTCTGTCAAAAGGAATTAAAAACTCCATTATGAGTCTTTGCTGCTTAAGGAAGCTTCCAGCCTGTGTCTTTAATGAGCTGGCCCTTTGTTGCTTTGATAAGTCGTTTAGCCTATGTCTTATAGTTATTGCTGCAGTTGGTCCACTGTTGCTATCTCTCTCTCTGTTCTAGAATTTGTGCTTTATGGTAGCTTGTGTTCTTTGTATTTATCAGTTTCAGCTCAAGATACTTCTTGAATGTTGTATCTATAGTGTTAGTTTTTTAATGAAATTTTCTCATTCATTAAGGAAAAAAAAAGATATTTTAACAATTTTCCAATCCTTCCCCTCAATCTTTTTGTAATTTAAGTTAAAAGTAGATGCTACTCATTTAAATAAAATACAAGTATCGAAATTTTCTACCCACCTATTCCACCTTAACCCATATGCCCATTACTTACGTTGTTTCCCTTATCAACTTTCAAGCAAATTCAAAATGTTAGCTACAACAATGTTACCATATATGAAATTCAAACAATGAACATGTTTATCTCTTCCAATTGCACCCAATCAAGCAGTGCTTACACAAAATTCAAGTGCAACTAAAGCTACCCCATGCTCATTTTCCAATTACACAACAAAAAAAACCACTCCATTCACAGCATTCAGATCACACGCACGCACACCATAGCCAAACAAAGAAAACCCATTATTAAATATCCAAAACCCAGATCAAATTCGTAGCCAAACTAGCTAAAACTCAACCCCACTCACACAATCAGATCCGTACACATACAAACCGAAATGGGTTTTAGTTATATTATCCAAAAAAAAGAGCCTTACCTTTTTGGGGTTGGAGAACGCGAAGATGAGGAAAATCAAGAGGACAAGGTAGAGAAAGATGAAGCGTGGCTGGACCAGAAGAGAGATCGCTCGACGCATCGTTTTGGGTTACTCTCGTGTGTGACTGTATCTCTCTCTCTCTCTCTCTCTCTCTCTTGAATCAACAATTATATCTAAAGCTTTCGTGTCCTTCCATGAATGAAGAAAATAGCAGAGCTTTTCACTCTCTCTCTCTCTCTAGAGGAAGAAGGAGCAAATGTAGCAGCGTCAGTGGCCTCTCTCAGAGAAAGTGCGGAAATCTGTGTCTCTGAGATTTTTGGTCTTTGGCGCTGAAGAGGAAGGAAATAAATTTCTTTTTTATATAATTTAAAAAAATTAAT
Organism: Quercus glauca; assembly: GCA_023736055.1. NCBI lineage: Eukaryota > Viridiplantae > Streptophyta > Magnoliopsida > Fagales > Fagaceae > Quercus > Quercus glauca. The sequence goes on along the minus strand of CM043325.1, from coordinate 58,222,554 downwards.
CAGATAATTAAAAAGAAATTATTCTAATAAGAAGGATTTATTTATTTATTATAGGCTCATAAGTCATAAGAAGGATTAGTGGACCGTGATTAGTTGTTTTTTTTTTTTAATATATTATATATAGGGTGAATGGGTGATTAGTAGTAATTAAATACGATTTAATTTACCAAAACTTTACAACTCAACTAACATAGAACTTTCCTTAGATTAGTATAATGTCATTGAGCATATTTTACAACAATCTAATCAAACTCCTACAAGCAATTAACCACATTTGCCAAAACTAGTTAAATAATTCATGAGCTTTTCACCGACAGGTTAAATAGTTATATATATATATATATATATATATATATATATATATTGAGGATGAATTGGTGATTAGTAGTAATTAAATATTATTTAATTTGCCAAAGCTTTACAACTCAATTAGCATAAAACTTTACTCAAATTAGTTTCATATCACAGAGTATATTTTACGCCAATCTAATCAAACTCCTGTAAGCAACTAACCCCACATACCAAAACTAGTTACTAAGTAATTAGGAGCTTTTCACTACTAACAGGTTAAATAGCTTATTTCCATGACTATGAGGTAGCTTTTAGTATTTTTAATTGAAACATTTTTTGGTAAACAGGATAACTTCATTAACTAAAAGACATCAAACACAAAGCATTTATGCTCATACACAGTTCCGACAGCATCAAGGCTGAGCAAAAGGGAAACATCAGTAGGGGGGGAGTGGAAATGATTTGGTCAAACATGATTTCAAATTTCATCTCCCCCATTGTAACAACTAATATCAATATAAGACAAAAATGATTTGGTGTTCAAATGTAGTGGTTTGGTGTTCAAATCACCACTGAGCTATTTTTTTTACCTATTGGAATTTAAAAATAAATAAATAAGTTTTTTTTTTTTTTTTTGAGAAGGAAAAACAAATCTGATTTAGTTGGATTTGGGGATTTTTGGATCAATAAGATGTAGTTTTCTTGTTTTTGTACCAAAATTCCAATTCTCATAGCTATGGGCTTGTTTGGTAGAAGAGTTTGAGTAATGTTGTTTGTATTTTTTTAAAAGGCAAAAATGCAAAACTGACCCTCTAATTTTCACATTTTTTCATTTCAGTCCTCTAACTTTTAGTTTTGTCAATTCAGTCCTCTAACTTTCAATTTTTGTCAATTCAAGGTTCCGTTATAAATCTGTTAGTGCTACCGTTACCCACACCAAAACGACGCCGTTTTGCATGTGGTTTTTTTTTTTTTTTTTTTTTTTTTTTTTTTAAATTCGGAATTAAAAGAAAAAAAGAAAAAAAAAAAACTAAACACCTCGCTGAATCAAAATGACGTCCCCTTAATCAAAACAAAACAAAATAAGCCTCGCCTTCCTCTTCTCCTCATCTTCGTTCACCACATTCTCCGACGATCTCCGGTACTTGGGGGTCCTCAAATCCGTGGTGATTCCTTCTTCCACGTGCTCTTTCTTCCTCTTCGAAACGCAATTCTTCAACGCCGTTTCCTCCTTCACCTTTCAGTGGTTCTAACGGCAGCACTAAACAAACATAGCCTCTGCAACCACAGGTCCTACGAAGCCGGTGGCGTAGCTGGCGCCGGCAGACTCGGTGTCGAAAGCGCGACAGGCGTTGGTGCGGAGGACGACGACGACGGGGACGACCCTGTCGAGCGCCCTCCTCCAGTCCTCGGCCGTGGCGACGTTCTCGCAGAGCGGCGGCAGTGGTAGGTCGATTTCCATGCTCAGGTCGCTTGTCGACCTTGATCGACGAGTCCGACTCCGATCCCAACCTCTCCATTGGATCCCCCATTGAAAACGAAAATGAGAGCAAAAGACAGAGAGAGAGATCTGAGTTGAGTTTTGGGGTTCAACGAATGAGAGTGATGAGTACGTTTGAAGGTTATTGAAGTCTTCTCACTAATTTTTTTTTTTTTTTTTTTTTTTTTCCAGATTTTTCTTATTTTCTTTTAATTCCGAATTAAAAAAAAAAAAAAAAAAAAAAAAAAAAAAAAAAAAAAAAAAAAAAAAAAAAAAAACCATATGCAAAACCGCGTCGTTTTGGTGTGGGTAACGGTAGCACTAACAGATTTATAATGGAACCTTGAATTGACAAAAATTGAAAGTTAGAGGACTGAATTAACAAAACTAAAAGTTAGAGGACTGAAATGAAAAAATGTGAAAGTTAGAGGGTCAGTTTTGCATTTTTGCCTTTTTAAAATACGTGTAGGTGAAAAAATGTGTAAAGATACGTATAATGTTGTTTACAAACTAAAAACATATTGCTAAGCTCTACCAAACGGCCCATGTGTCCCTTCAAAAGAAGAGCTGTTTGTGGACCCTATAATAGGTGGGTCCAAAGAGGCAAATAAATTAATGACTTGAATTGAGATGTTGGGAGTTTGAGATGGGCTTAGCATTGTCTTGTCCTTCAGTCTTGTGAGAGTTAACAATTCTTGGCCCAACAATTTGATCAAACAAAGACTAGAGAAGGTTACTCCAAAAAAAGACCAAAATATTGGGATTCATGTAGGGTGGATTTTTTTTGCTGAATATAGGGTGGATTTCATATAGGGTGGATTTACTGATATAGCTTACATCCAATGTATTGGAGTACTCAAACGGAAGCCTTGACTTAGAAACATTACCATCATTGAGGAAATCTATCCACTAAATGACTGTTTAGCATAGGCTTATAAGTTCAGTTTTTAGTTTTTAATTCAGTTTTTTATTTTTAGTTTTTATGTATAACTTTTTAAAACCTTACTTTTTTCGCATTTTAAAATTTTTTCCAAAGTACAAGTATATTTTATCACACTTTACAAAAAATTTTCAATAAAAAGCTAAATAAGCTGTTCTCAAACAGAGTGGAAGGCAAGAGTTAGGATTCAAGTCTCGATGATGGAGTTTCACACAAGAGACAATTAAGATTAGGTTTTTTTTTTTTTTTTTTTTTTTAAATCTTAGATCATAAAAGAAATAAGTCCTCCATTTTATTTTATTTCCTACTGTTACTAAACTACAAATATAAAATGAATGAGAGCGTTGAGAACCTGTTCTTGTCCCATCATCTAAGGCATTCATATGGACCTTACAAGAAATTATAGGCCCAACTAGACATACAGATGAGCATGGGCCTAGACTGATCCAGGTTTTTAAGTAGGCTCAAAACTGTTGATCTAGTGTGGGTTGCTCAAAATGTGGCCCAAAAATGACCCCAAAAGAAAGAATTGACATACATATGGGTCTCTTTCCAATGTTTTTCTTTTACTAGTTTTCTTCCAATTTCCTATTTTTAGGATCTTACTAGCAAGAAGTTATATTTTTGTTTAAAAAAAAAAAAAAAAAAACTATAATAAAAGAGAAGCAATTGGGGAAAATAAATGTCAATTAGTTTACTTTGTAAATATCAATCACCATGGCTCTTGTGTGGCACAAGTTGATTTTTCTGCTCCATTGCTAAACAAACTACTCTTTTATCCCCGTCGTGAAAAATAGTAGAATAATTCCTAATATTAGATATTCAACGCTCGTCGATTGAATTTGAATCTTATTATCCTAGATTTTTTTTAAAGAAAAAAATAAAAATACAGCCAAATTAAAAATTTTAGTCTTTTTAAATAACAACTTCAATTTGTAAAATACTAGTTTTTAGAATCTCTAGAAATATATAGTTTAATAACATAATTCTCTTCAACGGTATGGATTACATCAACCAACAAAATAGTTAGGAAAATATGATTGTCAAAGGTTTTATTTATTTATTTATGGGAATTGTCAAAGATATTATTCATTCTAGAACCAAAAAGTTAATCGAAATAGCAATTCTTTTCAAATCAAATGTTTGAATTCTTTTCGTGAGAGGCTGTTTTGTCAAGATGCTGAAAAAGAGTGTCTCAGACTTTCATATTTCTTCTAAAGTATTAATCTTGAAACCTAACGTACGTGCTATTGACTGATGTCCTTTCAAGAGGAGGAAAATAAGGTTGGATGGGGAAAAAGACTGAAACTACTATCCAACACTACTATTCAGCGATTTACCCTGCTATGGGCCTACTCATTGAGAACAATGATTAGTCTCTAATTAAAAGTTTTAAGGAAATATTGTAGGAGAAAAAAAAAAAAAAACAAAAACAAAAATTTTGAGTAATTTTCGTTTTCTTTGGCCTAGTTTAGTGAATATTGGATAAGACATAAAAGCAGTCGGTGCTTTTTGATTAGTCTCTAATTGAAAGTTTTAAGGAAATACTGCAGGAGAAAAACAAAAACAAAAACAGAAATTTTGAGTAATTTTCATTTTCTTTGGCCTAGTTTAGTGAATATTGGATATGACAAAAAGCAGGCGGTGCTTTTTTTCTTTTTTTTTTAAGGATATGTGTTGTGTTTGTATTGCATCTAATGCATTGGAGACTAATTTAGTAAATACTGAATAAGATACAAAAGCAATTGGTGCTTTTTTTTAGACGTGTGTTTTGTCTGTGGTGGACCTAATATATTGGAGATTAGATGCAAATTAAATCAAATTTTAATTATTCACTTTTTTTAAGTATATAGAAATTGAAAAATTCTACAAAAATAAATTGTAAAAAATAAGTAACAAATTTATAAATGAGTGAGATTTTGGGATGAATGTAGACTATATATAGAGTGTCTATCAACCATAGAGATAAAAGATAAAGACAAAATAAAAAGGTAGATTTACTTAGTCTTGTTTCAAATCAATGACTTGTCATATATATATATATATATTTCTAGGTAATTGGATATTACGGGGGCTCGAACCCCCGAGCTAGCAGTTTTATGGTAAATCGGGTATCACTTGGGCAATAAGGCCCGATGGTATCAATGACTTGTCATATGGCTGTAAAATAACGTGGTGTTGCATCAAACCCATTAACATTTAGCCGAAGACAGTTTGATTCGACTGGGGCTACCATATCTTTAATTACTTTTTGAGATATAATGTCCACCGTCAAGGAATTAAGTCATGTTTGTACTTTGTACCTTTAACAATAATATTAACACGTATATTTTAATTATCTCAATTGGTACATTAAAAATTGATTAGTGTTTTGGTTTGATGATAAAGCCCGATGGTATCAATGACTTATCATATGGCTGTAAAATAACGTGGTGTTGCATCAAACCCATTAACATTTAGCCGAAGACAGTTTGATTCGACTGGGGCTACCATATCTTTAATTACTTTTTGAGATAGAATGTCCACCGTCAAGGAATTAAGTCATGTTTGTACTTTGTACCTTTAACAATAATATTAACACGTATATTTTAATTATCTCAATTGGTACATTAAAAATTGATTAGTGTTTTGGTTTGATGATAAAGAGTTATTATTAAGAACGAATGTCATAGATTGAAACTACCTTAAAGAAAATAAAAATAATATTAACCTAACTTTTTTTATATCTCAAAAATAATATTATATCTCAAAAATAATATTAACATAACTTGAGTGCAAGATAGATCTGGTATATATATCTTAAAAATCGATTGTATTGATTTTGGATATATTTTTTTTGAAAATATTTCAAGAGGCGCTAGTTGAGTTATAAAATCTTTGGTTTATATAATTTTATTTGTTTTTATTTATTTATTATTATTTTTTTAATTTTGTGACAAACTGAACAAGTTGGGAATTAGTGAGATGTTCATGTTCATGTGATTTGTTGGCGAGGGAGAAAAAAATGATGAAAAGGTGGATGATCAAGAGGAAAGAAGTAATTAAAAAAAATTATTTATTTTTTTAAGAGAGAAAAAGTAATAAAAGTAATATTTAAAAATAAATAGGAGAAAAAAAAAAAAAACTAAGAGTTTGATTTAGTTGTACATAAAGAATGGATTAACTACAATCGAAAAAATGGCCCTTTAACTACAATTAGACTAAAAAACTGTTTCAATTGATGTGAGTGCTCGATGTTGTACCAGTTTAAAACCCCAAATATGTATTTTGTTGAGTATTGACCATAGGTTTGTATCATGGGATGGGCAATATATATATCCATCAATATTAACTTGTACTTTAGATGACTTCATTGCTCTATTATTATTATTTTTAGAAGAACTTCATTGCTCTATTTTTTATTTTTTGATGAAAACTTCGTTGCTCTATTTGATTGTGATAGAATGACAGAATATTTATCTGTTGGAGCATTTTAATATTAAATAATTAAAATGAATAAATGTTACAATATAAGTGTAAAGATATGGGAGTGAATATGGAAGAAGATGTGTTAGTGAAAATATTTAATCCCACATTAAAAAGGAGAGAGACTATTTTATTCTTTTTAATTGTGGTGATTAATGGGTTAAAATAAATTGTCTCAGATATTGGGTTAGATACATGCGAAAGAGGGAGGTGAAGAGTGGAGGTATAAAAAATGGAAATGAATCAGCCTCTTGGAGGTTATTTTTTCTTTATATTTGACGGTTCCATCCTTACATTGTGCAGTCCTAACATCACATGTGACAGTTCTTTTCTCACATTTGGTGGTTCCCTTATTTTTTTCTCACATTTGACTATTCCACAACGTTTTAAAAACCGGACCGGACTGGTCGGTTCAACCGGGAACCGAACGTCAATCCGGTTCGGTTACTAGTTAAAACCGAAAATGATAGAAAAACCGAATGAATAGTGTAAACCGCCGGTTCAACCGGCATAACCAGAAATCTTTGCGGTTAAACCAGTTTTAGCATTTCTTCCTAAATACTTCAGCTATTAACCCAAAAAAAAAAAATAAATAAATAAAAAGAGAGATCTTGTTTCAGATTTAAAAAGAGAGATTTTGATTTTGAAAATGCTTTCTCAAGTTTTGAAGTGGTGAAGTATAAGACACCCACAGTGTACCAAAAACACCAGATTTACTTTACTTACCTTTGCTCAAAAGAAAATAAAAAAATATCAGATTTATTATATTGTGTTGAGAAAGAACCAAAGAAGCTCGAAGATAAGCAGATTTGTAATGATCTGTCTACTTCAGTTGAGGCTTTTTTTTTGCTGCTCTTGCATCTTGCCTGCCTGCTTCAGTTGAGGCTTATTTTTTGTTGCTCTTGCCTCTTGCACTACAGATATTCACGAGAGAGAAAGAGAGAGAGAGAGAGAGAGAGAGAGAGAGAGAGTATTGAAGAAAGAGATGAAATTATGAAAAGCAAAAAGCGAGATGGGAACTATTGTTGTCTGTTGTACCAAAAGCAAAACATGTGGATGTGATTTCAAAATGGGTGGTTGTTGGGAATCTTGAGATATTAACGTGTAGAATCGAGAATGTGTGGAGGGGAAAAAATATAAGTGGGCAATGATATTGTTACCTATGGTGCACTTACTTTTCATTATTTGAAAAGTTAAAAAAAATTAAAATATTTTATGGTGGGCTTGTAGGCTATGGGTGTTTGTATATGTTTTTTTTTTTTTTTTTGTTTTTGTTTTGGTTGAATTGTGTTCAATGGTGTCTAAAAGTTGGTAAGCCAAAGTTTAATATTTTACTATTGTTTAATTTTTTAGTTAAAATGACCAGTTATAAAATTATTTATTTATTTTTATAATTATTAATTTTATAATTATTAATTAAATTATTTATGACGTCACCAGTTCGACCATTGGTCGAACCCCGGTTCGATCAGAAAACCAGTAACCAGCCCCTTTTCCGGTTCTTCACCGTACCGGTTTTAGAAACCATGCTATTCCATCCTCACATTGTGCAAGTCCAACATCACATGTGACAGTTCTTTTATCACATTTGGTGGTTCTCTTACTTTTTTTTCTCACATTTGACAGTTCCATTCTCACATTTGGTGGTTCTCTTACTTTTTTCTCACATTTGACAGTTCTATCCTCAGATTGTGCAGTTCCAATATCACATGTGACAGTTCGTTTCTCACATTTGGTGGCTCCCTTACTTTTTTCTTTCATTTGACGGTTCCATCATCACATTTTGCAGTTCTAACATCACATTTGACAGTTCTTTTGTCACATTAGGTGGTTTCCTTATTTCTTTTTCTCATATTTGATGGTACCAGTCTCACATTATGTAGTACCATCATCACATTGGGTAGTATTGACATCAAAATAAGTAGTACCGATATCACATGTGACCATACTTTTATCACATTCAATGGTTCCCTTATTTTTTTTCTCACATTTGACGGTTTTATTATTCATATTGGGTAGTACTAACATCACATATGACCAAAATACCCCAAAAACTCTTAAAAAAATACTAGGATAGAACATAAAAAATGACTGAAATGACCTTGAAATCTAAAAAATGACTAAAATGACATTGTAACCTAAAAAATGACTAAAATACCCTTAGGATGTAAAAAAATGTCTATAATGTACTTGAAAATTAAAAACTGACTGAAATGTCCTTGAAACCTAAAAAATGACCAAAATACCCCCCCAAACCCTTTAAAATTACCAAAATACCCTTAGAACCTAAAAAATAACCGTGATGCCATCGAAACCAAAAAAATGACTAAAATCACCTTAAAACCTTTATTTGCAAGACCAAAATGACAATAAAAATTTTATATAACCACTCTACTTGCTTCCCCCCCCCCCCCCCCCCCCAAAAAAAAATCTTGGTGGAACTTTTAAAATTTTCTTTTGTCATTAAATTGTTGTATACTTATTGTAATTTAAAAGATGACAAGTTATTTAAAAAAAAAAAAAAACTATCTAGTATACACACACACACGCTTGTATTTATGCATGTGTGTGGGAGGTTTGTCTTAACTAATATATTTAGTACCACAAATAATTACATGAGATAATGAAAAAGTCATTGATAACCCTTGACAAGATAATGACTAAAAATCTGTCATCATAGACAACTAATAATTTGCTATTAGTAACAACTTGGACTTGCAAATTATGAATTTATCATATAACTAAAAATAATTTTTATTGTTCCATCATAATTATTATCAATGGAGAGGACAATCATAATTGATCTAGATATTATGGACAATCATGCACATTCATGCAAAAGATTATCTTACATGAGAAGTCATTTTTTCTAGGTATAAGACAATTCACTAAATCATAAACAATCTCTCATTCATCATTTTATACAAATTGTAAGGACTTGATTTGTATTCCTAGCCCAAAAGATAGATGGACTTAGGTCCAAAAAGCCCAAAACAATGAATTTGTAGAGAATGGGTTGGAAAACTGGGTTTTAACGAATCAGACAAACACTAAAGTAATATTCAGATGACAAGGGAATGAAAATATACAGGTTTATGCTGAAGAAAATCGTCCTCGACAGAGTTCGAGGAGGTTTGTTCTTATATACTTCTTTCAAGTTTGATTACAGAGTCAATTTTTAATGCCACAATGTTTTTCTCTTAGTTTCTCGATCCCCCTTTTCTCCAGGGGTCCCTTACATTATCTCTCCCTTTTAATGATCTTAACCCTCCATTTGTTTATCATCCAAGCCACTACTTGAGCGTTTGTCCCATTGGACACCCTCTCTGGCCCTCTGTGAGTTGGGATAGCCAAGGCAGCACTGTTCAGGGGTTTTCTTCACATAAATGCGGCTAGAAAGTTAGCTGCAGAGCATTCAATGCGGTGGCAGCAGTTTTCCCCAAGATATTTCTGAGCCTCCTTCCCTCTCGTATGTTTGTAACGCACGTCCCTATTAGTGGAACTTCCTGGAAGGTCACTTTGAGTGATAGGATATACATTTGATCTGTGCTTCGTTGATCCGAGGAGACACTCCTCCTCGGACCACCTTTCTCAATCTTTCCACCTTTATGTTACTTATGGGACTTTGCACTTAACACTTTTACTACTGTTTATTCGTCCTCGGACTAAACAACGTCCTCGGCCAAGGCCCAAGGCCCAATATACAATTTTTAGGCCCTCACCCCACATAAATCATTGTCATTTGGGTGATCGAAAATAATCATGTGGTGGAATTTTTTTAGCATTTTCTATAATTTTGGATCGTTGTTCCTTTTCCATTGAAGCATTTTCTATAATTTTGGAACATTGTTCATTCTCGGTTGAAAGCACTAAATTTGATGCCAACTTGTATCGCAAAAGTTCCGACTAATTCTCCTACAAAAATTAGACACTATTGATAAAGAAGCGGTTTAAACAAATTATGTGACAACTAGAAAATTTACTTCCAAGAAATATATTACCAAAAAAGGTAAATTGGTTTTGAAAATATGTGTATACATGTGTTTAATAACATACATGCCATAATCATGCTTGAAATATGAAAACTGTTAAAAAAAATAAAATAAAATGACAGCAACCAATAGCAATAGATTAGAATGTTTAGACTTTCTCCACACTACCAATTTTTGGTGGCTAGAACTAAACCAGATGCAAAGGTATTAGATCACATAGAGAACCACACATTGATAACCGTGTTGCAACCAATCCTATAAAGGTAGCTGTGCCATTCACCTATTATGTTTGCAAAGACATTTTCCCTTTTCCCACTTAGGCATGGAAGAAATATAACAATTACAAGCAATCCCAGCAAGAGTGAAGCATGCAAACAAGAAATGTTTTTGCTAGATCCCTTTCCTCATCCTTTAGAATTACAAATTCAATATCGAGAAACTATTTTTCTCTCCTCGTTACTTATGATATAAAAACTATAAAAACAAAATTTGAGAGTACAAGGCTTCACATGCATATTGTTCCTCAATCATTCAGAAAATCACACATAATTCACTCACAAGTGTTGTAGAATTTGGAAAAAAATTGGTGTGAAATCGAATAATATGTAAAACTTCTTCAAGCTAGAGGAGGGTAGTTCACAAACCAACTCGAGCAAATTTTTATAGCCAAATTTTTTACCATGTGAAATTTTCCAAGTTGTTTGTTGTAATATATTAAATATGTTGCTTGATGAATTGTTATATTCTATAGGATGATTGAATCTTAGTATGTTTGTTGTGGCATCTTTACAAATTTGATGCTATAATCAAGACAACTTCTATTGCTATGTAGTAGACAGGGAAGAAAATTGATTTAGTAACTACTTATGACTATCGATCAATTATGGTGCCCCTGCTGAAGTCATTAATGCAAGTTTGTGTTGGATTTTCCTTGCAGTTTTGTTGAAAATTCTATATAGTTACATTCTTTCCTTTCTATGATTTAATGTTTTTAGAGTAGCATTATTTTTTTATAGGCACGCCTAGAGGATTTGGCTTACAAAGATGCTGAAGAGAAGTCTAAGGTTGCAACAAAAGCGTTGTTGTCAGCACTTGATCTTAGTGACAAGAAGGGTATTCACAAAGGAGGAGGTGGGGCAAGACAAGGACAGGGAAAATCCAATGCTAAAAGGAAGAAAAAGGATCACAGAAAGACAAAGGAATTAAAGGTGTTATATACTGGTTATTTTTCTATTTCCTCTTTATGGTAGTAAAGTTGTCCAAATCTACAACGTATATAAATTCACCATAAAAAAATGGAACTAAAAGTGGGAAACAGGTTAAATCTCAACATAAGATGACAGAAATTGTAGAAATATACTTGAGAATTGGATTCTAAAAAATTAAGATATGGAGGAACTACAGTTAAAAAGTGAAACAAAGCTGGAACATAGTGTAAAAGAAATGGATATTTTAGAGGAACCAAGTTTGGAAAATATGGATCAAGGTTAGGTTACATGAATAGTAGTAGATAAGGATCTGTAAGAGTAATAAAATGCACAAACATTGAAATACATTTGAAATACAACAGACATTGAATGTAGGCACTTACTGAAAGTGACTATCACAACAACTGGTTATTTGCGTATAAAGTATGCAGAGAATTGTAAACCTCAATTGTCTTTCCTTCTTACTTTGACTTAGTCTCAACCTCTCCTTTACGTAGGGTTTGAACTACTAATTGTTAAACAAAATTCAGGCAGCTTTGTTATATTGATTACAGGAAATCTGGATAATTTATATGTATATTCATTAAAAGGTATGAAACCAGTAGCACATTATCCATATAGCCACAAACTATACAATTGATGCCATATAACTCAAGATACACACCTATCTAGTTCAATTAATTAAAGTAAAGCAAATATCTTTTGAATAGACCAAGTAACCACAAATTCTTTATCAAGCAGAGTAAAGTAAATATCAGATTTCTTCAATATTGGGTATTCAGGTAACCACAAAAATTCTCTCGTTACTTTTTTCGCCCAAAATCAGACTTTTATCAAGTAGACTAAAATCGAGAATTATAATAGGAGAAATAGAGAAAGAGAAACCTGTTTAACGGATTCAATGCTAGAGAACGACTAGAATTGAAAGACTCAATTTCTTCTTTTGTGAGTCTTCCTTAGTAGTCGTCTAGGTTTATTGTGGCTGATTTGGAAGAGAAGAAGCGTAGAGAGAGAGGGTTTTGTTTAGTCGCCGTTTAGGTTTCTAGCGGCTATTTGGAAGGAAGGAGGCGTGGAAGAAGAGTTAGAGCATTAGCATTCCCCAATGCTAATGCCAAATGTAAGGGATATTTGGCATTTCAAGCCTCAAAATGTATTGCATCAGGAAATGCTATTGCTAAGTATTGCAAATTTTTTTACAATAGTGCTACAGTGCAATTCTAAATATAGAATTGCAATGTAGCACAATTCTAAAAAAAAAAAAAACTAATATTTTATTGTGATGGTGAGTGGGAGAAAGAAAGAATAAATGATGGTGATTGGGGAAAATATTATTTTATTGTGTAGATATATTATTTTAATGAGTAGAATAGGAAAATAAAATATTGGAATGCTGGAAGTATTATATAATGGGATGGTATATTTGATAAAGTAGCTTTTTGGGATGGTAAAATAGAATAGAGTAGCATTTCCTGATGTTAATGCTCTTAGAAAGGGGAGAAAGAAGCATGCGAGTGCAAAAGAAAATTTTGCTTCTTTTTTTTATTTATTTTTTATTTTATATATGTAACCTGTTCTACCGTTAACTGATATCCACCTAAATTAAATGAATGGTCAAGATTAGTACACCGATAAATTTGGATTAGATTAAGTGGGTCCCGTACCCCCTAGAAGGTGATGCTTTGACAAAGAGATTGGACTTTTGAATGAAAATCCCAATGGCGGCACCACGATTGTCTATATCGAAGTCATCCTACAAGAAACCATAGTATAACGCACTCAATATACTATTATACTCTATAAAAAATGAAGAAAATATGTGACTTGCCAAGTGAGTTACTATTATATGCGCTCAGCAATGGTGTATCTCCCGAAGTACACTTATTCTACGTAATACGACAATGCAACGCACTCAACAATCCCTATTGGCATGAAAAGGGGTTGGCAGCAATGTTGGCACTCAAACAAATGGAGCTGATGCCTGTGCAAAGCATCGAGTTCATCAACAATTATATAGAAGGAATAATGCCTGTAACATTGCCACAAGCAGCCTAAGCATTGCCACAAACATAAGCATCTTTGTACTGAACGAGAAGTACGCTAAGCATGATCAAAGAATAGATGCTTTATGGAATCACCAATCTCGGCTTCACCCACACTCTCTAGTAATAAAGCTATGGAAAACATGCCTTATGCAATAGTCTCAACACTTGATGCTTTACAATGGTGAAGAGGCCAAACAAGCAATGATAATACTCTAAACATGATATTTCTTGCATTTGTGTAAGTTCCTAAGCATTTCAACACTTGAATACCTTTTTCAACTTTAAAAACATGATGTTTTAATGCATAATGTGTGAGGTTGAATTTATTCAATTATTTTGTTGGCTTTATTCCGTGCCAAATTTTCTTGTAATTCAGCATTTAGAAACCCTGTATTTAGGTGGGAATCATGTAAGGGTAGTATGTAAGAGAGTGTGAAGAAAAGCTCAAGAGTGTGCACTTAAGAAAGGTCTCGCGACTGACTCGCAACTAGCGAGTCGCCAAAAGTGGCACATGTTTGTAGCATGCAAGGGAGTTGAAGAGTCAAGTCAGCTGTTGCACTACAAGACAAAACTTCCAATCTAGCCAGGCCGTTAGCTTGTGACTCAAGCTCGCGAGTCGCGAGTTTGAGTCGCCAGAACACCTTGTTTATTACAAAAACTGATTCTTCGCATTCCATACACACCCTACTATAAATACCATTATACCCACGTATTGTAGAGAGCTTTTAGAGAGAATTTTAAGAGAGAAACCCTAGAGAAAAACAAGATTGACTCATCCACAATCTTCATTATTTGATTCTCCAAATTCCTCTACTCTCACCTTCTCCATTGACACATCCTTGAGAGGTACATTAGTCAAATCCTTATCTCACCATACCCATATTTGTAAGAAGCCTTTTTGGTGCTTGGGAAGCAGTTAGGAAGGGACCAATTCATTTTGGTTGATGCAATGGGTGATTGCGGGATCCAGTAAGCTAGAGAAGACAAGGTTCGGCGTAACCCTATTGGAGCAAAAAGCTTGGAGGGCTTAGGTGCACTGGGTCGATTAGGCTTGGAGGGTCTTTTGCTATTCATGTATCCCAACTTTATTCTCTAATGGATTATTAACTGCTTGGAGGGCGACGGTGAGGTTTTACGCCAAGGACTTCGGTTTCCTCCTCGATAACACATCGCTGTGTTATCTTTGTGTTTGCATCTCTCTTCCCTTAATCTTTTCCATTTAATTACTACTGTGGTTGTGATTAATTATGGTTTAGATTGTTTTACTAATTCTGTTTTAGCTTATTTTCATATTCTGCACATATATTGTTTGATTATAAGCTAGTGTTGGTAATTTGTAATTTTGGGGTTCTAAACATTCATAGGTGTTTTACACATTTTTTGAACATTCATAATGCTTAGAGTGAAGAGAGGGAAAGCCATTGAGTGCGCTCCTCCTACCCTTTTGTACGGGCCAGTGTGGTGAGGGCCTGCCCATGTGAGTTGGGCCTTGGACCAACAAGGAGGGCCATGGGCCTAACATTCGGTGTCCCTGGGGCACAGCCTAAGGCCCATCTATGAACAGGCCCGGCCCGAACGCTGTCCGAGGACCCAACCCCTTCTGCCGGGCACAAATGTGACTGCTGATATGGCTGTTCGGATTTGTCTGCCGAACATTATTATACTTGCCCAGTCACACTGTAATAGGACTGTCAGGTTGAATCTTGGGAATATCGCTGCCGAATATGTCCGCTGTAGCGGGGATCACTTCCAAAGCCACTCCCACCTAAACACTCACTAAACCCTTTTGAGATTGGACCTCTCAATCCATTAACCATTAGGACAATCATGATCACCCCACTAACGATCTCCTATAAATATGAAATTGGAAGAAGGAACAAGGGTTGATGACAAGAGAGAGAAAAAGTCACTTAGAAGAGAGTAGCAGCAAGAGTGATACAAAGGGATAGGGAAATGGCGCGTGAATAGAGATTAGTGGTGCTCTCGTCAAGCCTCCTAGCTGCGAACGACCCATAGTAGGAATTATCATCCCACCATACAAATAGGTTGTGAGACTTGGCGTGAGGAAGTCCATTGGGCCTCCTTCGCGCCCACCACAATTGGCGCCGTCTGTGGGAACCGCCTACAAAGCTGTAGTTCGACTGAGGCTTGCAAGCGAGACAATGTCCGGGAGATATTTGGGGAATGGAGAAGAAAGTGGTTCGGTTGGGTCTTCCCGGGGATCATCCTGGCGTGAAAGAAGGCAAAAGAGACGTGAAGACAGGGAGCGTGAACGGGAGGATATGTCCAGTTTTGGGGAGGGGTCATACCAGACGCAGCAGACGGTAACGGACGCCTCGGGGCATAGGCAGCCTGATGGAAGGGACCAGGAAATTGAGTGGTTGCGCAGGCGCGTGAGAGACTTCGAGATCGAAGCAGACGGCAGGTGACAAAGGAGAGAGCGAGAGGACCGGGAAAGGAGGGCCGGAGCCTCAGGAGATCACCGGAGGACGGGGTCCAGCAAGTCAGGGTCCCATCGGCGAAGGGAGCGTTCACATTCGCACGAGTCTTAAAACCACCGAGAAAGATCACATTCTTGGGAGACCTATCATCGCCGAAGCCGCTCACGATCGCATGGTCATGCAGACCGGGGGTCTGATTCTCCCGAGGATCAAAGGTCGCGTAATGCCGCCATGGACGCATTGAGCCGCGCCTTGCGCAGGGTAGCTCGGTCCCCATTCTCCGACGAAATTGAGCGGGCCGCAATGCCGAGAAAATTCCCAAGGCCACCGTTTAATATCTACGACGGGAAGACTGACCCGGTCGAGCACGTCAGCCACTACATCCACATGATGTCCCTGCATTCTAATAATGATGCGCTGATGTGCAAGATGTTTCCCTCCAGCCTTGGCCCAACCGCTCTAAGATGGTTTAACGGACTGCGGAAGAAATCCATACACTCCTTCGCCGAGCTGGTTCAGGAGTTTGGAGTACGGTTCGTAACCTGCAGCCAGGTGTCGCAACCAGTTGATGCCCTGCTATCAATGAAGATGGGGGTGGGGGAGACCCTTTATAGCTACGCCAGCCGGTATTGGGAGCTTTATAACGAGATAGGGGGGGCAATGAAAAGATTGCGGCAAGTACCTTTAGGATGGGTCTACCAGAGGATTCCGAATTGCGGGAATCGCTTACGAAGAAGCCGCCCGAGGACATGAGGTAGCTCATGAGGCGCATCGAAGAATATAAGTGCCTGGAGGATGATCGGTTGCAAAGCAAGGGTAAGGCCCCACTAATAAACCGTCCTCGACAAGCGAATTACCAGCCGAGGCCTCGAAAGGAATGGAGGGCGCAGGAACCACGTTGGCAGACGGGGGAGGTGAATGCAACGTTCAAGGAATCGGTACACCAAATAGTAGAAAGAATCAAGAATGAGCCGTACTTCAGGTGGCCGAATAAAATGGGTGGTGATCCATCCCGGCGAAACCAGAATTTGTACTGCAGTTATCATAAAGACAAAGGCCACACCACTGAGCAATGCCGGGTACTGAAAGATCATTTGGGGCAGCTAGTAAGGGCTGGGCATCTGAAGCAATTCGTTGTGAACCCCAACGACCAAGGAAGCGGCTAAGGAGGTCGGCAGAAGGGCATCCCCCCCCAACCACCGCTCGGGGTAATTGAGATGATCCTTTTGCCCCCGGGGGACAGGGCAGCAATGAGAAGGGGGGTATTAACGGTTGCGCCCGCGAGAGAATCACTGGACATGGAGCCGTTGGGAAAAAGAGCGAAGTATCACCAGGAGGCGCTTGCCTTCGGAGAAGACGACTTAGAGGGCACGATACAGCCACATGAAGATGCTCTGGTTATCACCGCTCGGATAAGCAGTTTCGATGTAAAAAGGGTGATGATAGACCAAGGCAGCGGGGCTGATGTAATGTATCCGGATTTGTTTAACGGACTCGGGTTGAAAAATCGGGACTTGAAAAAGTACAACACGCCGTTGGTCTCGTTTGATGGAAGAGTGGTGGTACCGGAGGGGCGGATTTCGTTACCAGTGGTCGTGGGAGGGAAGGAAATAAAGGTCACCTTCATAGTGGTTAATTCCTTCTCACCATACACGACAATCTTGGGAAGGCCATGGATCCACGCCATGAAAGCCGTGCCGTCCACCTTGCATGTGAAGGTTAAGTTTCCTACCGAGCAGGGTATCACAGTGGTGCGAGGGTGCCAGCAAATGGCCAGGCAGTGCCTTGTTGCTACAGCAAACTGGAAGGGCCAGCAAGCTGAGCAGAGTAAGAGGCCAAAGGGACCCCGTTATAGCAATTACCGCACCCTCGAGAAGATTCGGGGACTGCTTGTGCCGAGGAGTTGATAAAGGTCGGAATA
The DNA here is from genome assembly GCA_023736055.1 of Quercus glauca. Classification (NCBI taxonomy): domain Eukaryota; kingdom Viridiplantae; phylum Streptophyta; class Magnoliopsida; order Fagales; family Fagaceae; genus Quercus; species Quercus glauca. Next base: position 58,204,774 of record CM043325.1, on the reverse strand, counting down.
CTGCCGGATACCGGCAAACACTTCCAGATCGGGGCTAGCTTGACAACCCAGGAGAGAGTTGAACTGCTATTGTTTCTTGTTCGAAGCCTGGACGTGTTTGCATGGAGTCCATACGAGGTGCCCGGGGTGGACCCTGATTTTATCATTTACAGGCTCAACGTGGATGCATCGTTTCCTCCCAAGAAGCAGAAACTAAGGAGAAGAGCCCAAGAACACGCCGAGGCTATTAGGGCCGAGGTCCAACGGCTAAAAGAGGCAGGTGCAGTGAAGGAGATCTTTTTCCCAGAGTGGCTTGCAAACACAGTGGTGGTGAGAAAGAAGAATGGCAAATGGAGAGTCTGCGTGGACTTCGCGGATTTGAACCGAGCATGCCCGAAGGACCCATTCCCTGTGCTCAAGATTGATCAGTTGGTGGATGCCATCTACGGGCATCCGAGGATGAGCTTCTTGGACGCCTTTCAAGGCTATCACCAGATTGCCCTGGCCGGAGAGGATCAGGAAAAGACTGCATTCATATCTCCCGACGCCAATTACCATTACACCGTGATGCCGTTTGGTCTAAAAAATGCCGGGGCAACGTACCAGCGGATGATGACAAGGATGTTTCGTGACAAGATTGGACGGACGGTTGAAGTATATATCGATGACCTTGTAGTAAAAAGCAAACAGCAAACGCGGCACGTAGAAGATCTCCAAGGGACGTTTGAGGTATTGCGGCAACATAAGCTACACCTTAACGCAGAAAAATGTGCCTTCGGAGTGGGGGCTGGGAAGTTTTTGGGGTACTTGATCTCCAGCCGAGGAATAGAGGTGAACCCCAACCAGATTGTTGCTCATGGAAAATATACGTGGACAGTGCTTCCAGCTCCACGGGGGCAGGTGCGGGGATCGTCGCAGTTGGACCCGAGGGGATTCGCTTGGAGCATGCTTTCAGATTCTGATTTAAGGCCTCCAATAATGAGGCAGAATACGAAGCCCTGATAGCCAGGCTAAGCATAGCCTCAAGTTTGGGGGCCTAAGAGGTTGAGGTATATTCGGATTCCCGGTTGATTGTCAATCAAGTTCATGGTAGTTTCGAGGCCCGAGATTCTCGGATGAAGGCATATTTGGAACGAGTGAAGCATATTATGGCCGGATTTGAAACGGCGAAGATCGTACAAGTAGCTCGGACGCACAACAGTCACGCCGATTCCCTCGCCACGCTAGCATCATCCGTAGCCAAGGCCATACCTCGGCTCATCAGAATAGAGCAAATTCCGGAACCAAGTATCAAGCTATCCGGCAATCCGGCAATCGCGGTGATTGCTACACAGGAACCTAGTTGAATGGACCCCATCGCAGAGGTAATTCCATAGGGCAAACACACCGCCCGAGCATGTCGTAATCATCAGAAAGAGCATGTATATGTGACAAATAATAATAAAGGAAAGCCGAGCAATAAAATATTTAGATTAATCTAAAAAACAGAAAAATAAGATAATTGTTCAGTCACCAAAACCCGGTGACGGGCAGATAAAGGTAAAAGGAAAAGACGAATAAAAGAGTTTAACCGCCACAGCCCGGCGGCATAAGCAAAGTAGTTATAATAATAAAAAAACCAAGCATAAATAAAAGAGTCGAAATTGGCTTTCATTCGGTGAGGTCCACGGGGGGGTGTCCTGTTCGCACTTCCAGCTGCTGTCCCTCAAAGGCAAGGTCCTGAAACTCCAAATTTTCTATGGACGGATCACCGGCAGAAGGGTTGCTGGTTGCCTCCGCGCCAACCATCTCCACGTGGGCATCTATTTGCTCCACCAGCTCCCTCAGGTTGTCCGTCTCCTCTTCATCACTGGGACCCTCGGTGCTCTGCACCGCCGGAGGAGCTTCCAAGAAAGGAATCTTGGCGGGGTCTCTGAGAGGAGAGTCGGTAGGTACCCTCAAAACCTGCAGGGCAGCCAACCAGCCGTCATGGAAAGCCAACTGCCGAGCCTCGTAGACGACCGGCTCCACTCCCTTCTCAGCATCCGCAAACCCTTCATTATACCATTTTGTTCCGGCTTCCTCCAATGCGGCACGTAAGTCAGCTGCTTCCTCGGCAAATGTAGCATTCCGGCTCACCTCCTCAGCCAGCTTCAGCTCTGTCTCACTCTGCTTCGCCTCCAACCCCGTGGCCCTCTCCTCCGCCAGCGCTCTCCTCCGCCAGCGCTCTCTCCTTTTCGGCAGCAGCTGCCTTCTTCTCAGCAACCTTAGCGGTTTTGGCCTTGTCCTTTGCAGACTTCACCGCTGCCTCCCTCCCGGTTTTCTCCCATTCAGCATCCTGGGCGAGGTCCTTTACCCGTTCGTTCAGAATGTGGGCCAGCTGGGCAGCCTAGACACAGACGATTAGGATGATGTTATATACACGACAATAGAGATAACAATCGAAGTAAGAAGTGCAAGTACAAGAAAAATACCACGACGGTGTGCCACTGGAGTCTCCTCCCCATGTATTCGTCCGGCGCCTCCGAAAAGGAACTCACATCCTCGGGCAGCAGCAGACCATGCGCCAGGCATTGTGCAACACGGCCCCCTTCGCCCTTTTCCCACGCCCGTATGCATGCATCCGCCTGGAGGGGCTTGCCGTCTAGCTCGTAAGTTGGCTGCCATTCCGAAACTGCCTGGGAGGATGACACCATGCTCGCCCCAATTTGCCTTTGGGGCTCTTGAATGGTGATACCCTTGGACGGAGCCGTGGGAGTTTTTGTTTAAATGGCTCCAGAACTGGTTGAGGGCTGCGGTGTGACCTTCTGTTTTTTCCTAGGGCACACAGGGGGAGGAGGAGGAGCATGTACGGGGGGAGTTTGGACCTGCCCCGTTTCCGGCTGCCGCTGTGCGACTTGCTGGGCTCCAGGTAGGAATCGGCTGACCGAGAGAGTCCTGCGGGTGACCATTTCTCTAGCACCCGGACGTGCTTGGGATGAACTACTTGACTCAGCGGCCGCCTGTTCGGGTTCCTGTTTGGGCGGCTCCTGATCTACTTGCTCGGCAGGTTCCGCCTCGGCCTCACACTGAAGGGCTCTGTGTGCAAGCTCTCTGAGACGCCGAAAGGCTGCTTTGGCTGATGCGTCTCTTATAGGGGCGAGCTCGTCCGAACAGGTATATTGCTGGCCAATGTCACGAGCTTCGCCCACTGTGAAGTTGGCCGGGAGGAAATTCGCGTGCCGGACGTCAATATAGGAAAGAAGGGGGCTGTCGACTATGAGGGCTTGACCAAAAGGCTGCCAAGTAGTATAAACGGGCTCTATGCCGAGAATGAGGTGAGAAGCCCGGAGTTGACCATCGTGGTGGACGAAAATTTCGGATCGAAGGACAAAATTGAGATCCCGCACGTGGACCGTTCGGATATCCTGGGTGAACACCGATCCGTCTGCAACACAAGCGGAATAGGTCAGTATTGAAGTTGAAGAGATAGAAGCAGGAAGATAACGAAAAATAAGTCTAGCAATGACACCCACCCACTTCGCGCCGCGACAGAGGAGGGGGAATATCCCCGGAAAACCAGTTGCCACGCACCCGGACGAACTCCCCGGCGGAGTTTCTGTTCGAGTTCGGCAGGCAGGAGATCAACTGTACTCTCATATCTCTGACCTTTAAGTAATAATTAGTTTTCTTTTTCCCACACAAACTGTACACGTGGTTTACATCATGATGGTCCAATTGCAGACCGAACGTATGGTTTAACTTACTTATGCAACTTATAACCCGGTAAAAATTTGGGGCAAGTTGATCGGGGCATAACCCGTAATACCTAAGGGCTCTAAGCAAAAGGGGATCAATGGGGAACCTAACCCCACCTTCCAATATTGACATGAGCGGGAAGAAGGCGGTGTTTGACTCTCTATGGAGAGCGATGTCACTTTCGTGGCAGTACATCACGTCCACATCATCGGGAATTTGGTAGTCACGCCTAAAGGTGATTAAGGAGTTTCTAGAGTCTAAAAGGTGAGCGTAACCCATCCCAAATCCTAAAGTATTCAAAGGAATTGGAAAGAAATAAATTGAAGCAGAAGAAAGGGGAAGGGGACTTACTTTTGGCATTAAGAGGAAGGTTGATTCTGGAGATTGCCGGGCAACTAGCGCGTTGGATGCTTGGCAGAGAGAATTTTCAGAAACTAAGGAAGTGAAAAATGAGAATGTGAGTTTGAGCAAGCCTTTTATAGGCACAAAGGGAAGATACGCGACGGTTGACGGTGCATTAATGAGGGGCAATTCGCAGTTATGAAGCATTATGAAGATAAGACCTTTCAAAAACCAAGGCGTGCGCACGCCTCGGTTCACGAAACGGCAGGGGGATATGGTTGTTGAGGTCAGGAGGCAAGGCGTGACACACCTTTTGAGGAGCGCATTTAATGGACGTCTAGTCGCATCCAGAAAGGCGCGCCTATTCAGTTTTCCGGGCATGAGACCTTTCCTTTCCCACCGTTTCCCTTGATCCTCGCCCGTCTAATCGGGCATGAATCAAGGGGGGGCTAATGTACAGGCCAGTGTGGTGAGGGCCTGCCCATGTGAGTTGGGCCTTGGACCAACAAGGAGGGCCATGGGCCTAACATCCGGTGTCCCCGGGGCACAGCCTAAGGCCCATCTATGAACAGGACCGGCCCGAACACTGTCCGAGGACCCAACCCCTTCTGTCGGGCACAAATGTGACTGCTGATATGGTTGTCCGGATTTGTCTGCCAAACGCTACTATACTTGCCCGGTCACACAGTAATAGGACTGTCAGGTTGAATTTTGGGAATATCGCTGTCGAACATGTCCGCTGTAGTGGGAATCATTTCCAAAGCCACTCTCACCTAAACACCTACTAAACCCTTTTGAGATTGGACCTCTCAATCCATTAACCATTAGGACAATCATGATCACCCCACTAACGATCTCCTATAAATATGAAATTGGAAGAAGGAACAAGGGTTGATGACAAGAGAGAGAAAAAGTCACTTAGAAGAGAGTAGCAGCAAGAGTGATACAAAGGGATAGGGAAATGGCACGTGAATAGAGATTAGTGGTGCTCTCGTCAAGCCTCCTAGTTGCGAACGACCCATAGTAGGAATTATCATCCCACCATACAAATAGGTTGTGAGACTTGGCGTGAGGAAGTCCATTGGGTCTCCCTCGCGCCCACCACACCTTTCATAGTCACCATCAACCCTGTTTTTAATGTCGCACAATCAATAACACCTTCAAGCGTCTTAATGTTAACACCCATCCCAATGGTGTCTCAACCAACTATTTCTTCATCATTACAACAAGCACAAAGCAACTACTTGTGGCCCTAACTTTCATTTACGTTCATCTTAAAAACATAATATAAGAGGCTGACAACCCACATAGTGGCTACACCTTATCTCTATACTACATTGACAAGTGATATCTTTGCTTCATTCCATCTCAATATCATATCAAGTGTGGTCGCTGATTTCTATGTCTTGCAACTATTGGAATCAATGGAGAGTCGATTTTGACATGAAATTAGGCTTCAATTAAGTGTCACCATCATCAAACATTGTCTCTTCTGCAACCACCTTGGGATGCAAAGCTTGGATTAGTAATATATCATGGAGACACTAAACTATAATTGGAATTCGTAATTAAGACTGTCAAAGACTCATAGGCATCAGTCGTCAGACACTAAATTTGCTTGTTGGGACTTTTGACTATATTTGCTTGTTGGGACTTCTGAGAGAAGGTGATCCTAATGCCAAACGAAAAATACCTTCTTCACCAAAGCTATAAAGTAGGGGAACATGAGTAGGCCCACCATTCACTAGTGTTAACAAATGAGCGAGCCACCCATTTGTTTTGGTATTATTCAGACTTCTATGCGTCCAAGAACCATTAGTTCCACATTATACTTTGGGCCTCTAATGAGCCAGCCTAGTTGTTAACAAATGAGCCAGCCCAATTTTTTTGATTCGCCACACCACCAAGTTCCCCACACATTTTGCAGAACATTTTGCTCTTAGTGCTCTCACAGGTGACTCTCTCTCTCTCTCTCTGTGTCTACGTTGGCATTTGCCTTCTTCTTCTTTTGTCCTTTTAGTTCTTTTCCTTTTCCCATTGCTACAGTTTTGTGTTTACAATATAAAAAGTAAAAGTTTTGTGTGACTAGACTAGACAAAAAATAGTGAAAGACAAGCTTAAAGCTTCTGTAGGCCCCTTAACCCTATGTAGTGCTCTTGTGTTCCTTTATTTTTCATTTGCTTTGTTTTGATTTCCTTATAATATATTATTTGTTATTATAATAATCAATATATTATATACCGTATGGCATTATTATTTACAAATGTACTTGATTAGTTTGATTAAAATATACCATATATACTACTATATTAACATGCATTTAGTTGTTGTTTATAGTACATATTGAGTTATGAAGTATTGTACATTACTCAAAAAGAATTTTATACATGGCCCCTTCAAAGATAAATTTTTGGCTCCGCCATTGGGGTTGATGTTAATACTCATTTTCGCCTCACATTCTTTACAAGCTTGATTCAACCAAGCTCGACTTCTTTGAGGGCCCAATTCATATATTATATTATATTTTAATCTTTTAAGCATGGTCCAATCCCATGTGACATTTTGGGAGAAATTGATAAAATGTGGTTTGGAGGGTATAGGTCGGTTTCTTTTGGACCTTTTGCATTAGCCCAGACCATGCGTGCTACCAAGTGGGTAAGGGACACTAGTAGCATCTCAGGCTCATGGAGGAGGTCTTATATCTAAAATTTCCACCCCAAAAGAGCTTTTATGTTCTGGGTGACTGTGGCCCAAAGTTTCTACCTGAGCCCATTTTTCCCTTTAAAAATATATGGCTCTTATAGGCCAACTCCAATTGCTAGCCCTCACTTAGGTGAGCCTCCCAAGAGTCTGAAACATCTAAAACTTAGGAGTTGATGGGGGCTTAGTCAAATCTTTCCTAAATTACTTATAAAGTAAGCTACTCTTTTACCTAACTAAAGCAAATCTGAACCAAAAATCAACTTAGGACTTTGGGTTTCAAAACTTCTTCTATTGACCAAAAACCAATCACTTAGAGTACCTTAAAACTCAATATATAAACCCCTATTTAGATTCAAAACTGGAGGAAAAAAGAACCAACCACGTTTTGCCCTTAGAGCTGAAACTTTAGAGCAAAAGCACATTATGCTAGCTAACATTCTCACAATTTCGAAGCTTGGGGGTGGAAATATGGGTACATGGGAACATTCCATTTCTTTCTCACAACCTCTCTCAATTTCATTTTCTTGTTGACTCCAGGTTGAAGTTTTGAACCTATCGTGTTTCTAGTCATTTTTCAGCATTTTTGTTATTGGTATTTTGATTTCTCTCTTGTTAAAGCACTATTAGCCTTTGTTTGCTATACATTGTCAATTTTGGGCTTGACACTCTCTAGAAATAATAAATTCTGAAGAACCCAAGGGGAGATTTGGCACTTTCTCGCATTTTTGGCCCTTATTGTAAAAATGTTTCTGGCCAAGTTACATTAGGTATAACTTGAACTTATTATAAAGTACTATAATTCGGTGGACTTGTACAGTTGGATCACCTAGTCCTAATACAAAAATAATATGAACTGATAACCATTTTTATTGTGGATTACCTACAAAGTAGATACATTATGTTGAAATGAAAGGATCAATGATAATCAAAGTAATTTTTGCTAGTTCAATCACTTCGTGATTCTCTCCTGTTACCAATGATTCACATATAAAGGGAATCCTTAGGTATATATCTTCACAATTTATAGCTTTGTTAGCTCCATGCCTAACCTAATCTATCACTTCACAGTAAGACCTTGCAATCAAAGCCATGTATGCACCTTTGAATTGCTGTAGTGGATCACGATAATTAGAGAAGTAAACCTTAATTTGTTCCTTATCCACTGGATCCGTGAGTTTTTTTAAGAATTTATGGGATTCGTTCATACGTAGCTTGTACTATGTCAACGATTATTGCAATTGAGAGTGAGACAAGACGATGTTAGTTGTAGTCCTCAAATTTCTTACAAATGTTTGTCTGTCTGATAATAGCTTAAAAGTACAATATGATCTTACTTTTGGTAGGCATTATCACATTTATTTTGTGTTTATTCCCACATTTACACGTAAATATGAGAGTTTTCTAGTTTCTCTAAAATATTCTCATTGCGTGTATTTTTCTTTTGTAGGAGATTAAAACTAATGAGCTAATCATGCAAACATGAAGCCAAGAGAATCCAAGGGTGAAGATCAATTGAGAAGTGGCTTTTAAAGAATTTAATGAGTCAAAGATGTGTGGAAACATAAAAGGAAAGAAAGAAATTCATTTGAGCCAAAGATAGAAAAAATCCTAGCAAGGAAATATTCTGACCAGTTTTGGTATTTTGGCCATATCTTTTTACTCCGATATTGGATTGATTTGATTCTTGTGACCACAGAAAAAAGACTTAATGATATAAAACTTTATAGTTTTTCAAGACTTCAGAATCTGCTATTTTCAAGGCCAAAACTGACCTGAAAGTGACCCACGGTTGAAATAATGTCAACACAAAGATGTATTGAATATAATGCAATAATACCATATTGATTGAGGGAAGGAGAGATGATTACAAATAAATATTAATACAATATGTCTTTATTGATTATATTTTTTATATAGTACCCCCAAGAGGTAGCAATTGAGTTACAAAGACCTTAGCAGACATATTTTTATTATAGATCACATAAGATTATGTTGACAATATCTTAAGATGAATCTATCATTGCAATTATAACAGAAGAAATAACAATTAGGTTCTCCATTTTGGGAGTGAGATCTGATAATGGTGATTTACGTATTGGGGGGACCTCATATTGATAAGCACAATGTGAAATACTCACAAATGCATTCAAAAGTATATTGTCCTCTTCCGTATAAGATTTTGCTTCGGCAAGGTTTCTTACAGTAATCATTGTCTTGTGTCCATCAGTTAAATTGGTTTGGCAATTCGAAAGTCGAGACCGATCCAGTGGGTCTGTGAGTGATGCAAGAAGATTTGTGATTCGAGTATTGGCTTCTTCGAATAATTTCAAATTCAAATCAGCACTAATAATTCCTAGCTTATATAGATCAGCTGTACTACTCCGTGGGTCTGAAAGAAAAGCTGACAAGCAAGTCACATTGTTCGTGGCCTTATGGCAAACGCTTTCATTAAGGGATCTATCTGCAGGTAGAAAAGAGAGGTGACTAGTAGAGGGATAACCAAGATTGATAGGCAACTAATTGGAGATGCCATTTTCTTATTCTTTTTTTAGTTCTTGTCTAGAATGATATTGTTGGTATGGAAAACAACACAATAGAGAAGTGGCTTTTAAAGAATTTAATGAGTCAAAGACATGTGGAAACATAGAAGGAAAGAGAAAAATTCGTTTGATATTATTGGTTCATGTATTTTTTGGCTTTCTATTTATAATATATTAGGTTGGCACGATAGAAAACCATGTATAAAGATAGTTTTCTATGTTTTCTAGTGTTTGGTAGTATAAAAAAAAGATGAGTTAAAGAAAAACTATTTTTGATCAACAAAAAAAGTATGACTTATTATTAGAGATTGTTTTCCATTAATTTTTTTTGGAAAACAACTATATCTCACAGCAAGCTAAATAAGGAAAGTTAGAAGGATGTTTTTCAATTCATTTAAAGTTTCAACCAAACATTGGTAACTAAGATAGTTTTATAGAAGATGCTTTTTAGAAAATGACTCGTTTTCTAGAAAACATCATTGCTGAAACAAACAGAGCATATGTTGACATGGAAAACAACTCTATTTCATGCCAAGTTAAATAAGGGAAGTTAAAAGATAATTTTCGTTTGACCCATTATTTCTAGATACTACTAGACAGAAGATAATGCGAAAAACCATCGAAATAAACAACATTACAATTTCTTGAAAATGAATCATTTATCAAAAAGCTTTATTTTTAGAAAACTATCTCATTTTCAAATATTTGATAGCAACCTTAAAATGAATTGGAATATTATTGTTTAATTCCCTTTATTTAGCTTGGTGGAGATAGAATTGGGTCAAACGACTTCTCATGTAAGATAATCTTTTGCATGAATGTGCATGATTGTCCATAATATCTTGATCAGTTATGACTATCCTCTCCATTGATAATAATTATGATGGAACAATAAAAATTATTTTTAGTCATATGATAAATTCATAATTTGCAAGTCCAAGTTGTTACTAATAGAAAATTATTAGTTGTCTATGATGACAGATTTTTAGTCATTATCTTGTCAAGGGTTATCAATGACTTTTTCATTATCTCAGGTAATTATTTGTGGTACTAAATATATTAGTTTAGTCATTATTTATGCGTGTGTGTGTGTACTAGATAGTTTTTATTTTTTTATTTTTTATAAATAACTTGTCATCTTTTAAATTACAATAAGTATACAACAATTTAATAGCAAAAAAATATTTTAAAAGTTCCATTGAGACTTTTTGGGGGATAGGGGGGGTGGGGGAAGCAAGTAGAGTGGTTATATAAAATTTTTATTGTCATTTTAGTCATTTTTTTGGTTTCGATGGCATCATGGTTATTTTTTAGGTTCTAAGGGTATTTTGGTAATTTTAGAGGGTTTTGGGGGGTATTTTGGTCATTTTTTAGGTTTCAAGGACATTTTGGTCAGTTTTTAAGTTTCAAGTACATTATAGACATTTTTTTTTAGATCCTAAGGGTATTTTAGTCACTTTTTAGGTTACAAGGTCATTTTAGTCATTTTTTAGATTTCAAGGTCATTTCAGTCATTTTTAAGGTTCTAAGAGTATTTCGGTCATTTTTTAGGTTTAGGGTCATTTTGATCATTTTTTAGGTTCTAAGTATATTTTGATCATTTTTTATGTTCTATCCTAGTAATTTTTTTGAGAGTTTAAGGAGTATTTTGGTTACATGTGATGTTAGTACTACCCAATGTGAACAATAGCATCATCAAATGTTGGAAAACAAATAAGGGAACCATTGAATGTGATAAAAGTATGGTTACATGTGATGTCGGTACTACCCATTTTGATGTCGATACTATCCAATGTGACGATAGTACTATGCAATGTGAGACTGGTACCATCAAATATGAGAAAAAAAATAAGGGAACCACCTAATGTGACAAAAGAACTGTCAAATGTGATGTTGGAACTGTACAGTGTGAGAATGGAACTGTCAAATGTGAGAAAAAAAGTAAGGGAACCACCAAATGTGAGAAAAGAACTGTCATATGTGATGTTGGAACTGCACAATGTGAGGATGGAATCGTCAAATGTGAGAAAAAAAAATAAGGGAACCACCAAATGTGAGAAAGGAACTGTCATATGTAATGTTGGAACTACATAATGTGAGGATGGAACAGTCAAGTGTGAGAAAAAAGTAAGGGAACCACCAAATGTGACAAAAGAATTGTCACATGTGATGTTGAAACTGCACAATGTGAGGATGGAACCGTCAAGTGTAAGAAAAAAGTAAGGGAAACACTTAATGTGACAAAAGAACTGTCACATGTGATGTTGAAACTGCACAACGTGAGGATGAAATTGTCAATTGTGAGAAAAAAAAAGTAAGGGAACCACCAAATGTGAGAAAAGAACTATCACGTGTGATGTTAAAACTGCACAATGCGAGGATGAAACCGTCAAATGTAAGAAAAAAAAGTAAGGGAACCACTAAATGTGAGAAAAGAATTGTCATATGTGATATTGGAACTGTTAGGTTCTAAAGACGTAGGATTTAATGTATTTAGAACTCTAATATGTAATATTGGTAAACCATGATCAAAACAATATGTTTAGTCTTGTTTAGGCTTGCTCAAAGTTGATTAATTATTGTAAAGTTGGAATTGAGTGGCTGCAGAAGTCTTTGTGACTTTCGGCTTGGCTCGATCGATCGAAGAATAGACTCGATCGATCGAAAGTCGGCCAGATTGTTTTTCTGCAGAATTTCCAACTCAGCCCTACCTCATTAAACGTTTAGGGTTTTATGTTTTTGCCCTAGGTATATAAGCAAAATCCTAGCCACGTTTTTGAGAGTTGTTCCTGTTGTATTGTTGCTCATACTTTTCTGTTTTGTGTAAATCCCTTGTGAGATTTAGAGGAGCTTTCCTTTACACAAAACTTAGGGTTTTCAAGGTAGAGATTACTTCAACATCTTGATGATCAACTCGGTTGCTACCATTAGAGCTTAAAGATAAACAAGCGGGGAGCTTGTAGCTGGTTGAAGAATCTAAGAAAGAAGGAATCCGTGGATTCGGAACTTGCACGTGGTCGTGTTAGTAAGTTCTACTGGTGGGTAGTATTAGGAAGTCAAGCGGGGAGCTTGTAAGTCCTTTTGTATGAACTTCGATTCTTTCATAGTGGATTCAGGTTTACCTTGAGGATAGCTAGGTCAAATCCTCCCCAGGTTTTTACCGTGTGGTTTCCTGGGTCATCATATCTTGTGTTATTTATTTTCCGTTGCTTTATATATTCTTGATATGATTGTGTGATTGTGATAACCTAGATTTGCATAAATTGACTAAGTTAATCACTTGGCTAATTAACTAGGTTAATCTGGTTGGTTTAAGGGGTTTAAATTTCCATCAGGAACTGCAAAATGTGAGGATGGAACCGTCAAATGTGAGAAAAAAGTAACCTGGTATAACAGGTTACTTACTAGTGGGTACCATACCTCCTTTTTTTGGGGGGGGGGGGGGGTATTGTAGAATTACCTGTTTTTCACAATCTTTAGAAATATATAGTTTGGTAACATAATTCTCTTCAATGGTATGGATCACACCAACCAACAATATAGTTAGGAAACTATGATTGTCAAAGGTTTATTTATGTATTTAAAATGTTATTTGTCAAAGGTATTATTCATTCTTGAACCAAAAAGTTAATTGAAATAGCAATTTCTTTTCAAATCAAACGCGTGAAGACTTTTCATCAGAGGCTGTTTTGTCAAGATGCTGAAAAAGAGTGTTTAAGACTTTCATATTTCTTCTAGTTAATGTATTAATCTTTAAACCTAGATGTGTTATTGAGTAAGGTCATTTCAAAAGGAGGAAAGAAAGGTAGGATGGGGAAAAGACGGCCAAAATGCGCATTTGCCCATTTCTCACAAACTTTCCAACATTTTGCCCTATTTCTCAAACTGATTAGGGAAATACCCCTATTTTGTAACTCGATAATATGAAAGTCGAGTTTTGTGAAGAACTCGATCATTTTATAATTGAGTTTGGTGGAGATTTTTGCCATGCTGGCCAACAAGCGTGGCATTTTCTTTTTTTAATCCCTAAATAACTCAATTATCATAAAATCAAGTTATATAACTGACTATATAAATATTGAGTTATGCTCGTGTTATAGCTGTTTCAGACTGTCTTGGTGTCAGGCGTAGCATTTTCTTTTGTTTTAATCCGTACATAACTCGATTACTATAATATCGAGTTATAAAGCAAAATCGCACTCCATAAAATTGAGTTACTTTCATGTTATAACTTTACTTCTCCTCCCATTCAAATTGTCTTGCTTTTCGTCTGAACTGAATTCCATTGTTGCTCCATAGATCCACAACTGCGAACTCAATTGAAATTTGTATCACCTCGGCTAAAAAACTCACACCATAATTTTATGGCAATGGTATTTTCATTTGATATTGTTTTGAATTTTTATTTTTTTGGTTGAATAAGTGTTATGTGAGTACATTGGTGTGATTTTGGTTGTTTGTTGTAGTAAATTTTAATCACAAGAGAATGAAAATCTTTACCATAGCAAGAAGTAATCAACTATATAACTTATTTTTCTTAGATTGTTATAAGATGGTTAGTGAAATGAAGGATAACCCATAATTATAAGAATACGATAAGTAGCATTTTTGGTCATGTTGATAACTCTAGAAGGTTTTTATTAACAAATCAGCAATACAAAAGCAATAAAAGTGGTTACAATAGTCCAAATGCGTCCATAGGTGGTGGGACTCACATATCATTAATGCATTCTATACTTTAGTTGAACGTACAGAATCATCATTGTCAGACATTGACAACAACACTACGTCTTACACAGAGTGTCTAGACATTAACAACAACATCTAATTTTCGCTGATAGGAATTTTTGGAAATCATCATTGCTTGAATCTGAGAAGTCTGAAATATCTTTATAATCGTCTAAATTAGTAATTTCATTAATAGACTTGATGGCTTCTTCTTGCGCCTTCCCTGATAGATGTTTCCTAGCCTTTGGGACCGCATGAAAACGGTCTAGTCACGTTTGCATTTGATTGTTCTCACGTTCGAGACAAGCAAGTATGTTGGTAGGTTTGTCTCTAGGTAACTCGATTGACCATGCCTTAGGAACTCGTAACCCATGCCATCGACAGTACACCTTCAACTCACACCTCTTCTCGTATAGCTCTGACCATGGTTGTTTTGCTGTGGTGAACTCTGTTATGGTGGTATCTGCACTCAGTTGTGCAAGTCTATCGACCATGATGTGTTTGACGCTTCCTAGACTCTCATATGTGAATATTGGAATATTAACAAAATCTCTTTTCTTTCCAACCCATTTCCCTCCATAGTGGTCTGTGTATATCTGTAGTTGTTGGACTGCTAGAACTTGTGATGATGCATTTGTTGAAGTAGATCCAAACTTGTTTCGCATCGTAGGTTTTGAGCTTGAGGCGTTGCAACTCATAGCTTAGTCAGTCGAAAAAGTTAGTGGGATAGAAATAATCCATTCAGTATTGTGGTGCATTTATAAGCTCATCTCATGGTCCAAATATCATAAAAATTTTATATATGAGTATCAGGGCTTGTCATGTCAGTACAGGCTGGAAAAACGATACATGAACGGGAGTACCCATGCTTCCATTGTTACAGTGTATTTCCATATGTGTACAATAGTATAAGTCAATTTTATTTGCATAGTTACAGTGTGCTTGCCCAGATCCTCATCTCTGATTCACACAGTGCCATGCATTATGCACCATAATACGATTATTCTTTTGTTTATGTTACGGGCCACATGATAGACCTAGCATATAAAACTACATCAATTTAGAATTGTCTTAGTTGTGTACCATGTTATGCAGCTATACATTATTTATTAACAGTTGATGCACGTCGTTAACTTGATCTTTTAATGTTATTGTAATCATCGTCAATGGGTGACCCTTATCGCTACAGGCCATATGATGTGTTCACCGTGATGGGTCGCTGTTAGGTACTAGAAGATGAATTCAGCTATCCAATCAATCCCAACCTACAAAGTAATGCACAGGTCCACAATACCATGAGGGCAAAGTGGGATTGGTTACACCATGAATAGGAGATGTTTTATGATGAGATGGTCAATTATAAGTTGTTAGTGCCTCGGCGACTTGCATCACAAATACCAAGAGACACTATAGACGAACTTCGTAGAGTATTGTGCTGCATAAAAGAAGAAAATAATCGAATGAAGATACGTCTCAATCGATATCGGACCCGGCTGGAGATTCGAGAATCAGTGGAATTTAAGTTGTATGAGCATGCACGATACATGCAATCACTTCTTGTAACAGACATTTATCAGTCGAACGTGGAGATGTCAGATAACGAGTAATCGTGTTGTGGTCCACTTGCACTTTGATGTATAACTATTATCCTTAATTATGTTTTAGATGTATATGTGTCACCGTTGTTGTATTCGTACTGTGTAGGGAACAGTGTTTATGGTTAGGGGTTTATGTAAACCTTATCATCATTTGCATAAATATACACGTCTGATGCGTAATCTTAAATGACTACTTATAGCAAAGAGGTAGGCAAATTGCAAGATGCATAACTCATACATAATACCTAAATTTTCCTACACACGATGTTGGTCGATATGCATGACCTGCATATCGACCAACTAACACATACATGCATAACACATACAATGTACATATTCTTACACAGGATACCATCAATATGTATGACCTGCATATCGACCAACTAGCATTACCAGCATTGATAACATAATTCTAGAGATAGTACGCACCTCACATAAAACCTAGCTAGGCGATGTAGTACATAGATATTCATTCGGACAGGTAATCTTCCTAGTTGAGGACACTATTACATTCCGCTTGGGTGAGCTGCCTGTTGGTTGCAACAGCCTGCTCTTTTGCAAGCTGTAGCAGGTGATACCTGCACCTACAAAGGAACATTATGTTGTTTTCCTTTCGAATTTTGGCAAAGGCCCGCTTGCATTGCTCCGTGTTTCACCTTGGCATTGTTAGTGAGACACGGTCCACCAAAGGTGCCTCGAGTAGAAGGAGATCATTATGTAGAGAGTTGGACTCATTCACGTGGTACTACCATTCTTGTCGTAGTCCTACATAATATTCCTTCTCATCGTTATCTCTCTCCCTTCAGTAGTTATCTGGAAAACGGGGTAGGAGCCAATTGCGCATCGACATTGCAAAAGGTGAATTTGACTAAGGTATATCTAGATGCGATGGGCAACTGTATGGTGTGGTGTTGTAGTATGGTGTAAGGATTAACTGAGGTACATATAGAAGGATTGCATAGGCAACTGTATGGTGTGGTAGTGTCGGCCATGTACAAGTTGTTAAGTTAATAGTAATTGGTACATGAGTCAGCTTGATTGATTGATATGACTAGATTGGGTGTAGCAATTCATAATTGGTATAGGAGTAGGCTCAACTGCATAATAGTTATTGGTACATGTAGGCTTTTCATTTGATATGACTAGACTTGGTGCAGCAATTCCAAGCTGATGCAGTGAAGTGCGTCAGGTAACAGGAGTATAAACGTGAGAAGAATAGTAGGGCTTGTGTTTGATCTGACTAGGTAGGGCGGAACAGTGATGGGATGTCAAGATGTGCACACATAATTGAGAAAATGACTCGACTCAACCAGAACATTTGTTGGCATGTGTGGTGTGTCTGATGTGTTTGACATGACTGGTCTTGGTGCAACGGTAGTAGGTCCATGCAGTGTAGTGCAGAAGCATGCGTAATGAGTCACATGAATGTGTTTCTATCTCAGTGAGCATGGTGAAACTGTCAGAAGCTATCGCGTAGCAGTGGAAAAGTTGTCCACATTAGTCATTTGAACTGTATTCACATGATTCGGTTTAATTTAACTGGAATTGGGGCAATAGTAACGGGTTGATAAGGGTACTATGAGAAAGTTTGCGTGCATATTCATGTGAAGCAGTTTGATAGGACTAGAATTGGTGCAAAAGTAGCTAGCATATCCAGCTACTCTTTTTTTTTTTTTTTTGAGAATGACTTGGAGCCCGTTGTAGTTATTATTGCTATTGTAGTTATTATGACTATTACTGGTCGCTAACCAGTGCGATGCATGGACCAATTGAACAACATAATGAAGAAATGATAGTGAATAGCATTATAAGACTTCTATAAGATTAACATTCATATACTCCATTCCAGTAGCGCGAAATCAAAACAATCAATATTTGATTAAAAAAAAAAAACGTTAGACCTAATGTAGGAATGCATGAGGTCGTGCCAAGTGTCGCTCTATTTTTTTGTTTTTTTTTTCTCTGCATTGCAAGGTTTCATTAATAAAGTTCGTAATGAAAATATGATGCATGAGGTACAGTCCACACAGGGACCAAATTCAAAATAATATAAATGCTAATTTAAGAGCGACAACAATATCCAATCAATGGAAAATGCATGACTGAAAAGCAAAACCTGCAATAAAAACAGTTGCCTAAAGTCAAGATATAGCTTGATCCATTGCTCTAAGGAAAATCTCCTAGGTGGTGCATCAGCAATATCAAACCCTGTAAACCAATTGTGCTTTCACAAACCTTCAATTTGTATTAATAATTACTATAATCCAATAACACGTGAACGCCGTATAAAATTATGAAATAAATCTTATTTACATTTTTGGATCTACTTGATATTATATAGAATCACATAATAACATAAAAAATTCTTACAGTTAGAACCGTTTCAATAATACTAATAATAATAACGATGGGCATGAAACTAACCATCATATTAATATATCAAATTACTTTCCACAGATACCATGTTCTTCAAACTGCCACTAAAATAACAAAATATACAACTGGCTGAAAGCCACTACACAAAACTGTCATACAAGTCTCCAAATATGCTACAGCAACTACAAAAAGTTCGTCTCCCCATTGGGTACAATGGCCAATGGCAATCATCAAGAGTCAGATGGTGGAAAAGGTGGAATAGGATGTCTATAGTCAGCTAAGTCCACTCGTAGAGCTACAACCTTGGCAAGAAAACCATCTAGAAGCTGCCCATGGGCTGCTTGAGTCATCATAATGGTCTCCATCATAGCACGAAGAGAGGGAGGAAAAGGGCCTGTATGTGCTGCAGCAGCAGTGTTAACATCTACCTCATCATCACCATCCTCAACAACAGTAGCTGTGGGATCCCCATGCATGTCCTCATCTGGAACATCTCTAGTTGTAGACTGTACTCATGGTCTCTTGGATGAACTAACACTGGGGTTGGCAAACTTCTTTTGGGCACTTCGCTGTTTCAGAAATTTGGCTCTTATGGGGGCAAGGATGTGGACCAACCCTTGGGAAGGAAAGTTCTCTAACCCTAAGTATTTGAGGACCATATGGATGAAAACTAGAAAGAATAGACCATGCCTCTTATACTTGCTCCTACGCACCTCTGTAATGGTGTCAATGAAAAGGGAAGGAAAACAAATGGACCTATTGGTGACGAGGGCGTAAAGAAATAAACACCTGTCTATAGGGATTGTATGGACATGAGAGATAGGAAAAATGTTGTGATAAGCTATCCTAAAGAAGATATAATTAAGCTCAATTAACTCACTTGAGCTAATACTTGGGTTAGAACCCCGAGTGACTGATCTTCCACAAAGAACATCTATAACATCATTAATACGAAGAGACTCAGAGTATGGATAAGTAGGTGTACGAATTATAGGTACATCTAGAGCATCGGATACTATGTCCCTATTGTAAATGGTACACCACGTATCCACGATATCACTCTGTGACCATAGCAAACATCCTCATGCACCGAGAGATTCAAATAGAATTCTCTAATCAAGTTAGCTAGATGGGGTTGTATGTATGTACACAGGGACAGCCAATGCCTAAACTATAGATTCTCACAGACAGAAGGATGCAGTTCATGTAGATTGATTTGCCTTTCTCCCCAAATACGCCTATTCTTAATCAAGATTTCAAAGGTTTGCTCATTTGTGTACGTGAGGAACCTTGATTGATCAAACACCACTTCAGGTTCGGATGTAGCTTTGGATTTTCCCCTCTTAGCCCTCCTCGGACCATAACTAACTGATGGTTAGCAGTGGAAACATGATCAGCTCACAAAAAAAGGGAACCAAAAACCGCATTACGAAGAGATAAACACAACATTCATATTGCCTAACCATTGATATTTTCATAGCCAAACAAATCATTTCATCACAATCTACATAGACAATGAAGTTTGAAGCAGAGAACAAAAATTGGAGAATAATGCACCACCATGTGTAGAAAATCATCCATACAATGTACTACCTAGAGCAGTTTACAACAATACAATGAAAAAACAGTATTCTTATTCACAGGTTGTTTAGTTGGTGAAATAATTGTAATGCATTTTGGTCCAAATCAATAATTAGAAGATAGAGATGATTATAAACTTTAGTTGAAATCAAAGAGCCAACATGCAATTTGTCAACATATTGAATTTTATCAAAATGATCAATAATGTCACGCACCGAGAGCAAGCATTCTAACAGCAATAATATTCTACAGGAAACATACAAGTGGATGTAGGACCTGACACATTTTCAAAATTCCTAGTTACATGTAGTAAGTTTCACCAACTTATACAAAAGACATTAAATTGTACAATGTATAGTTCAAACAAATAGCATAAGGACTAACACACACATATGGAGCCACTGGCAAGTTCATTTTGTGGAAGGAGACTAGTCGTAGACAACCTACACGATAAGTAAGTAACCTTACTAACAATAAAGCATTTGACTAGCCAAACACCCAATTTCATCACAATCTACATAGACAATGAAGTTTGAAGCAGAAAACAAAAATTGGAGAATAACGCACCATTGAGTGTAATTTTAAAGACAATAACGGCTAAAAGAGTCTTGCTGCATAAAATCTTCGAAGAATTTGCATAGGAAATTGTCAATTCTAGCCAGATGCGTCAAGAGTAATCAAAAATGTCAATTTTGGATTGCTGCAAATTCTGCAAAACTGGAGAATTTATTATCGTGGGTAATGAGCATAACTCGATTATATATAAATCGAGTTATTAAGCAACTCGGTAACACACAAATCGAGTTATTACCTGTGGTTCCAAACCCAGTCCAAGACTTTTGGACCAATCCATATGCAATCTAGGAGGAATCCAAGCGTCCAGAAGGGTCTTCTTGATAACTCAAATTTACAATAATTGAGTTATGTGCACTGTAACTCGATTACTTGAAAATCGAGTTATTCCCATTTTCCAGGCCCAGTCCATACTTCTGCACCGATCCAGATGCAATCCAGGAGGAATCCAAGTGTCCAGAAGGGTCTTCTAAATAACTCAATTTCAGCATAATCGAGTTATGTGCACTGTAACTCGATTATTGGAAAATTGAGTTATATGGCAATGTAACTCGACTACTGGCAAATCGAGTTATGCCCATTGGTTCCAGGCTTAGTCCAGGACTTTTGGACTGATCCAGATGCAATCTTATTTATCAAATTATGTGAAGATGCATATAGCCTTAACTTGAGAACTCATGCAGAACTATTCACGACCATGATCTCTTATATATCGATTATTCATCAAAAAAATTTACTAGTTCACAACCACTTCCATAAACAAATCATCCATACAATTCCAACCACATTCATAAACAAATCATCCCTTCATTGCCAACCACATGAATAAGAAAATCATCCATACAATCTACAAAGGAAATAAAGAGCCATTATACATTTAAAACCATTGAACCAAGTTGTTCACAATGTAAGTACAACCATTTACATATAAACGATGTCTTGTCATTTTGTTTACAAAAAGAGATTTGAGTTCAAGTAGCACCACAAAAACTGTCCCTTTGCCACAAATCCCATATCTGCACAATTACAAAGAAAAATACATCAATACTGCATCTTTTACTCATGCAAGTACTTGAACAACTAATCATAAGATTGCCCAAACTTAAGCTAAATTTGATACATTGATATTACTGTTATGGTTCCAATCTAAAAATTACTATAAGAATCTTATTCCACAAAGAGGTTGGCAATACATGACTTGTAAGAATAACTTATAACTTGTAAGAATATGTAAGGTTGAATTTATTCAATCATGTGTTGGCTTTATTCCGTGCCAAATTTGCTTGTAATTTAGCAATTAGATACCCTATATTTAGGTGGGATTTATGTAAGGGTTGTGTGTGAGAGAGTGTGAAGAAGACTTAAGATGTGTGCAATCAAAGGAGTCTCGCGGCTGGATCTCGCGACTGACTCGTGACTGGCAAGTCGCCAAAGTGGCACACGTGTGAAGCATGCAGGGAAGCTGAAGGGTCACAACAGTTGGAGCACTACAGGAAAAAATAAATAGTCTGACCAGGCAGTTAGCTCACGACTCAGACTCGCGACTCATTTGTTGAGTTGCCAGAATGCCTTGTTTGGATGAAAACTGACTTTTCGCATTCCTCACACATAGTACTATAAATACCCTTATACCCACGAAATGTAGAGAGCTCCTAGAGAGAATTTTGAGAGAAAAACCCTAGAGAAAACAAGATTGACTCATCCACAATCTTTATGATTTGATTCTCCAAATTCCTCTACTTTCACCCTCTCTATTGACATATCCTTGAGAGGTACATTTTACCAAATCCTTATCTCACCTTACCCATATCAGTGATGAGGTATTTTGGTGCTTGGGAAGTAGTTTAGAGAGGACCAATTTACTTGGTTGATGCAATGGGTGTATTACGGGACCCGAGAAGCTAAAGAAGATAAGGTTTGGCGTAACCCTATTGGAGTAAGAAGCTTAGAGAGCTTAGGTGCACTGGGTAGATTAGGCTTGGAGGGTCTTCTGCTATTCGTGTATCCCAACTATATTTTTTAGTGGATCATTTGACCGCTTGGAGGGCGACGAAGAGGTTTTTCTCCGAGGTCTTCGGTTTCCTCTTCAATAACGCGTGCCGGTGTTATCTTTGTGTTTGCAACTCTCTTGCCTTTCTCTTTACATTTTAATTGCTGCTGTATTTGTAATTAATTATGGTTTAAACTGTGTTACCAATTTGGATATAGCTTATATTTCGTATTCCGTACATATACTGTTTGATTATAAGCTTGTGTTGGTAATTTTTAAATTAGGGGTCTAAACGTTCATTGGTGTTTTTTACGCTAATTGAACTTTCAAAATAATTGATAACAGTAAATAAGAATAACTTATGATATATCCCCCTTTGTACTATGACTTGTAATTGTAGCACCACGGCTTATTGATTCCACATTTCGAGTCGGACATCTATGACAGTTATGACCCTTTTGGCGACACAACCCACACTTTGACTTTGGTCCATTCTCAATCCACAAAGAGGTTGGCAACTCCCTATCCTCGTCATCCATCTCATTACAGGTCCTTGTGGACTTAGGCCGACCTTTCTCTTGGATCAATCTAGAAAGGAACCAATATTCTTAAATCAACTTATTCCTACAACAATCCAAGAATTGAAACAAAAAGAAAAATAAAAACGTGGTCATGCAATTGAGGGAAACAAAAATAAAAACCTCAAATTGTGGCGAAATAAATGTGGTCATGCAATTGAGGACGTAAATTAACCGAATACGAATACCTGCTCTACCCGTAGTGTAGCCAGTGACGTCTGGTATGCAGCAAGGACGTGTGTGGCATGCTGTGCGGTGCTCTTTGGCCCGCTCCACCTAGCAAACATAGGGTTTCAACAAATGCTCGTTAGTGAACTTTCATGTAATGAATTGTGAACAATGTCGTTAGTGAACTCTCTCTTCCTTTACATTTGACAAACTTTGCTTTATATTTCACATCCATAAACTTCAATATCTAAGCATTGATAATTTTCTTTTGTTTGTTAGTTTGGCATATTTTTAATTATATCAAAGAGAAAGATTAAATATAATATACTATTACACATAAATAATTAATCCTAACAGACACTTAGCTTGAATAATGAGAACTCAATGAACGTATGGCAAGGGGCCTTAAGTGTACTGGCGGTAAAGGTGGCCTCGCAATTGGGCATATTCATAGGGACCTTGAATAGGCCCACAACTACACCAATAACAGTGCTCCTCCAATCTGCATCACATCCTTCTTCGATGCACTACAAAGGTGCTTGTAAAGCCAGGCCAATGCTGCACTACCATACCTATACTGTCTCGCATTGCTGATTGGATTGAGGAACTGCAGAGGCAAGAGTGAGACCCGATCTGTCGACTTGTCCATGAACAACAGGACCCCCATCCAAACAAGTAAGTGGTAGCGGGCATGTTACTGCACTACTTCATCACTAGCGTCTGCAACTGAGGGAGCGGCAAACCGTGCATCAAGCCACATGTATCTTATCCTTGCCTCAACAAGGATAGACGTGTTTGAGTTAGGTATTGAGGGTGGAGGTTGATGGCCCAACAACTCTCGGCACAATAGACTCTAGTTCATGTCTGTCTTCCTAGTGACAGGCAACCCATCCATCGGAATCCCCAGTATCATATCTATATCTTGCAAGGTGATACCCATTTCTCCATGGGGTAAGTGGAACGTGTACGTCTCCGAATGCCACTGCTTGACCAAGGCCGTGATCAAGGCGTGGTCGACTTCCGTGTTAGGACATATGTGGTTCACATATTAAGAACATATGTCATACTTTTATGTAATTGGCTAATCCTTTGACAAAATGCACTTTACTTGTATTTGGGTAGATTTAGGATGTGTTGAAATACTTCAAGAAACCATGTTTCAAGATCAAGTATTGAAGCCTTCAAGTCTAGTCAAGAAATCAAGCTGAAAGTGCAATTTCATTAAAGCTCGACAGCTGCATCTATCGAGCTTCAATAAGCTGTTTCAATCTCATGTCTCGACACCTGCTCGACAGCTTCTCGACAGCTTCTATCTGTCGAGGTTTATAAAAATCAGAATTCTGATATGATTTCTTGGGATCCGTGAATGTGCCTTTAGGCCTTTTTTTCTCCTAACCCTAGATATATAAAAGGATTGTTTTAAGAGCCATAAAAGTGTACACAAGCATTAAAAAAACTTTGTTCAAGCAATTTGTGACCGAAGACGAAGTTCTTAACCTAGTTCATCTCTTCTGAAGAAGTTGCTGTATATGTGCACCTTTGGGTTTTGTGACCAAGCATCTTCTTGATCTTCATCATGTGTATGAACTGAAGAACTTTGCAGCCAACCCTTATTACTAGTTGGTGATTGAAGTCGCATACTGGGATCCGCGCATTTGGTTAGTCACGTACTTGGGAGCCGTGCATCAAAAGGGGGAACTGTCACTACAGAACAAGTCCAATTGGGTATTGGGGTAAGGGTTCAACTGTAGGTTGGTAAGGTACTTGGGATTCCTTTACTTGTAACCGCTTGTTGTGATAATAGTGGAGTTTCGGGAGTGGTGACCTGAAAATCACCCGGTGGGATTTTTGCTGTTAGGGTTTTCCCCATTCATGAACAAATCACCGTGTTATTTATTTTCCGCTGCTTATTTAGTTTATTGGTGATTTGTTTGTGCTTCCACGCAATTGCATGTTAATTGAACCTAATTAATTCACTTGGCTAATTAATTGGTTAATTAATCATAAGGGGTCAATTCGTTCGTGGCCTATCAAGTGGTATCAGAGCAGGCACACTCTGATTAGGTTTTAATCTTTGCTGTGTTTGATCCATTGACCCCTGTTGTCATGGCTTTAACCTACGTAAAGAGATCTTTGTTTTCAAATACATCTTGTTTTTCTAATCTTTATTTGTTTGAGTGTCTCAAAAAATACAAGTCTAAAAGTTATTTGAATTCTCTTTTATTGACTATTGGAAAAGATCTTAGTTTGGCTAAGAAGAAACTAGACTGTCTCAGAATGAAAATGTGAAAAGGAGTTCATTTGAAAAGAGTGAAAGTTAAAGGCTTAGCTCATAAAAGGCAATTGAGAGAAAGTACGGTTCCCACTGATTTTTCATCTAAGCACGAAGTGTGTTTTGTGATGAAATCCGCATTTAAAGTAATGTACACATGTTTGTGGTACCTTAACAGTGGTTGCTTGAGACACATGACCGGAGACCGATCCCTCTTCAAGGTTTTCAAGTTAAAGAAAGGTGGCAATGTCACTTTTGGCGATGGGAGTAAGTCACAGATTAAAGGGAAAGGAATCATCTCTCTACTTGGACTGCCAGACATTGCAAATGTTCTTTATGTAAAAGGTTTAAGAGTGAACCTGTTGAGCATAAGTCAGATATGTGATCAAGACTTTATGGTACTTTTCTCAAAAGGAAAGTGTCTTGTCATGGATGAGTCTGGAAAGAAGCTCATTAGTGGTGTTCACACTTTGGACAACTGCTATGGATTGGTTCCTGATGCTGATATTGTGTGCAATAGCATTTGTTTGCCTAATGAAGATCTATGGCATAAACGAATGGGACATGCTAGTTACAAACATCTTTCTATTGTATCTAAGCATGAATCTGTCTTAGGGATACCAACGCTTAGTAGAATGAGCAATGTAATGTGTGGACCATGTCAGCTTGGAAAACAGACGAAAGCTAAGCACCCCAGTACACAGACATTAGCTACATCTAGGCCATTGGAGCTTCTTCATTTAGATCTTATGGGTCCGACAAGAACCGAGTCTTTTGGTGGCAAGAGATACATCATGGTTGTGGTAGACGACTTCACTAGATACACTTGGGTCATTCTCCTACAATCCAAATTTGATGCTCTTGAGCACATTGAGGCCTTGTGCATAAGACTGCAGAATGAAAAGAGTCTAAAGATAGATCGAATACAAAGTGACCATGGTAAAGAATTCGAGAACTCCTATATGGATTCTTTTTGTACAAGATCAGGTATATCTTAAGAATTCTCTGCTCCTATTACCCCTCAGCAAAATAGTGTGGTAGAAAGGAAGAATAAGGTCATTCAGGAGATGGCAAGAGCCATGTTGTACAACAAAGATGTGGCTAGAAACTTATGGGGAGAAGCCGTGAACACTGCATGTCATATGGTTAATAGGGTATATTTCAGATCTGGTACCAAAAAGACTCCTTATGAGTTATGGAAAGGAAGGAAGCCAAATGTGAAGTATTTCAGAATCTTTGGAAGTACTTGTTTCATCCTCAAAGATAGAAAGAATGTAGGAAAGTTTGACTTTTGGAGTGATGAAGGCATATTTTTAGGTTACTCTTCCACTAGCAAGGCTTATTGGGTATACAACAAAAGAACTATGAAAGTAATGGAGACTGTAAATGTTGTCATTGATGAGTCTTTAGATTCCAGTTTCGAGAAAGGCATTGATGAACTTCCCAAGGAAATTCTTCCCCCTGAGCCTAAGGAAGTTCAAGATATTGTTGATTAAGAACCTGCATCTCCAAGTACTCCCGGCACTCCTAGTGTTGTGGAAGAATCTGCAAAAATTCCAACTTCACCAGATTCTAAATCTCATTAGGAAAAAGGACCTTCCTCTAGGATTAAATTGAATCATCCTCTAGAAGTTATTGTGGGAAATATGAATGAACTCACATTAAGGAAACGTACAGTTGATAAATGTGTTGCTAACTTTATGTCTTATTCATGCTACTTGTCACAGGTTGAACCCAAGAAAGTGGAGGAAGCACTACAAGATGAAAGTTGGGTTGAAGTAATGCATGATGAACTGCTCCAGTTTCAGAGGAATGATGTTTGGACTCTTGTACCTAGACCGGAGGGTGAGCACATCATTGGTACAAAGTGGATTTTCCGCAATAAGACTGATAAGAAGGCAATGTGATTCGCAACAAGGTTCGACTTGTAGCTCAGGGATATTCATAAATGGAAGGAGTAGACTATGATGAAACATTTTCCCCAGTTGCTCGAATGGAATCCATCAGAATTCTCCTTGCCCTAGCATGTCATCTAAAGTTCAAACTTTACCAAATGGATGTGAAGACTGCTTTCTTGAATTGGCTGCTTAAAGAGGATGTCTACGTGGCTCAACCAAAAGGATTCATCAATCCACACTTTCCGGATCATGTGTTGTACCTCAAGAAGGCACTTTATGGGTTGAAGCAAGCCCCTAGAGCTTGGTATGATAGACTCACACAATATTTGGTGTCACATGGGTTCACAAGAGGAAAAGCTGATCAAACCCTCTTCATCAAAAAGGAAGATGGCGAGTTAATAGTAGCTCAAGTGTATGTTGATGATATCATCTTTGGGTCAATTAAGGATGAACTTGCTCATGGCTTCTCAAAACTCATGCAAGCCGAGTTCGAGATGAGCATGATTGGAGAGCTGACTCACTTCCTTGGATTGCAGATTCGTCAACAAGATTCAGGTATATTCCTATCTCAATCTAAATATACTAAGAATCTTGTGAAAAAATTTGGTTTGGAATTTGCTAGTTCTGTTCGAACCCCTATGAACCTTAATGTTAAACTCACTGTAGATGTGTTAGGCAAGAGTGTTGATCCTTCTCTATATAGAAGCATGATAGGTAGCCTTCTTTACCTTACTGCTAGTAGACTTAACATTAGTTACAGTGTTGGTGTGTGTGCTAGATATCAGGCTAACCCCAAAGAATCACATATGACTGCTTTAAAAAGAATTATAAAGTATGTCAAAACTACTGCTGAGTTCGGTGTGTGGTATAGCAAGGACAAAAATGATGTCTTAGCTAGATATTCTGATGCAGATTAGGCTGGAAATGATGATGATAGAAAGAGTACATAGGGGGGTTGTTTTTATGTAGGTAACAATCTTGTCTCTTGGATGAGCAAAAAGCAGAACTCCATCTCTTTATCCACTGCAGAAGCTGAGTACATTGCTGCTGGTAGCTGTTGCACCCAACTCCTCTGGATGCAAAAACTCCTTCATGATTATGGTATTTGTCAAGATCATCTCACTATCTACTGTGACAATACCAGTGCCATCAATATCTCTAAGAATCCGGTTCAACATTCTCGAACCAAACACATAGAGATTCGACATCACTTCATTAGGGAGCTTGTCGAAGATGGTATTCTCACTCTTGAGTTTATTCACATCGATGATCAGAAGGCTGACTTGTTTACCAAACCTCTTGACAGCAAACGTTTTGAATTTCTTCGTCAAAACATTGGTGTTATCTCCATGGATTGATTTCCCTCTCACCTTTTTCTTCCTCATGCATCTGCATTTAGTTTTTATTGCTTTGATAACATGTTTTTGTTTATTTATTTTCAGTTTTATTTGTTTTGCTTTTTGATAAAAAAAAAAATTGAAAAATCAGAAAAATACAAAAACAGTGTGTGTTATGTGTACATTGGTACTTGTGTACCTTGGATGGCCAATGAAACAAAGTTTTCTAAACTTTGTATCTTTTGTAACTTAGATGAGCATCTCTATGCACAACTAAGCAAGTGAGCTTTGTGGCTCTTGTTTGTGATGAGTAAGATTAAGTTATCTCTTAGACTTAACACTCATATCACTCTTTTTGACGGGTAGGACTAAAAAATCCTAAGAGAAATGCATAAATAACCATCTCACCACTGTTGCCCGCTAATCATTAATGACACCTGTATGCTTCGGTATAGCAAAAGTGCAGTATCAATGACATTTGTGTGCTTCGGTATAGCAAAATTGGAATGTCAAATATCAAGGGTATTTCTTTTCTCTCTCTTATATGCCCGTGCATGATATGCTTAAAAAGAAAATATACAAAGAAAATAAAAAGCAAAAAGATCAAAATGCTTTAAAAATGGTTGCAAGGGTGTATTCTAGGAGATGTAGGAGTTATAGGATGTACCTTGAAGGTGATAGTCTCCATCAAACAGTTATGATTGTGTGTAAGTTAAAGTGATTTTCTCATATCTCAAATCGTCATAACATGTATACACTTATGCAATCTTGCGATATTTTTCACACACAACACGCAATATACTTTGCTACTCACGATACATGTGCAGGTACAATGTGATTTGGCCATCACTAGGTTTACATGTGCTTTTGTATGCTCACTAAACTGTCTTGACTTATTTTTGAAAAATAAAATTGGTTAGACTTGTTTAGTGTGTGCGTTGTTTTTGGAAGATCCATGTGCTTAAAATTTTTCATTAAGAGATGATTTTGAGAGCCTATTGTGTTGATTGGATCATTGTTGAGTTGCATGTTTGATTGCATTCATGTCTGTGTATTTCACTTCTCGAAAAACAATTTTGAAAAGCTGGCTCGACACCTCCTTGATACCTAATTGTCTGTCGAGCTTCTCAAGCTTTTTCTTATCGCAATCTTGACACATCCTTGACACCTGGTGGATCGATCAAGAAATCTTCTGTTTTCTCAATAGCTTCTCGACACCTGGCCGATCAATCGAGATTCTGTTCTGGATTCTGGTGTTTATTCCTCGATACATCCTCGACACTTGTATCTGTCAACGACCATTCTTCTCGACACCTCCTCGACAGATGTCTCGACACCTTTCGATACCTGTATCTGTCAAGATTTACTGAAGCGCTATATATTCTCCTCACGCGATCCGGTTCTCATTTCCTCGATCTCTCTTGATCTGTCCGCGCCTATTCCTCTTCCAAACTCAGTTTTCTCACTCAAAACCTTCAACCCACTTGATTTTCAGCCTTCCTTGCTTCAAATCAAGTGGTATGATCTCTTTTCTTATCATATTTCATGCATTTCATGTTTTTGAATCTTAGGTTTTGGGGCTTTTGAAAAATTTTGGGGTTTTTCAAAATTATTGAGTTTTTCTTGAAATTTTGGGATGGGTTTTCACTTAAATGTGTTCAAAATCTCATGCATTGCATCTCATTTGCATTATAACAGTATTTTCATGCATTTAGATGTGTGCAATATGTTTGTGTACTGGTAGGATTGGATTGGGCTGAGCCCATGATGAATTTTGTTTTGCATGTCACATGTTCATGCATTCCCATGCATACGTACTCCTTTTCAATATATCTTGATATATTTGAAATGTGTTGGGACTTTTCTGATTGTCTCTTTCTCCATCTCTCTCATTCTGTTTACGCTAGTGGTGTCTATGGCACCAAAACGTAAGTCTGCTCCGTCTCGGAACCCTCTTCGTTCTGGGGCATCATCTTCTTCTGATCCTACTCTTTCTAACATTCGGTTTCATGATGAGGATGCCCGTAAAGCATTCTTAGAGAACTTCTCTCGACGAGGTGTTCATTTGGAACGCCGAGTCATTTTGGCGGACTTCGCCGACACCGACCTTCCCGATGTCATACACAGTCGGGGATGGGAGTCACTGTGTGGTGTCTCGGTCACTTGTCCCCTCGTGCTCATTCAGGAGTTTTACTCCAACATGCACAGAATTGATTCTTCAGTACCTCTCTTTCACACTCTCGTTCGAGGTACGCGTTTTGCTGTCACACCGTAGCTTGTTGTGGATGTGATTAGAGTTCCGAGGGTAGAGCATCCTAATTACCTCGGTTGTGAGCATCTGAGGACTGTGTCCAAAGACGAGATAATGTCTGCTTTCTGTGAGCACCCATCTGTCTGGGGTGAGCATCAGTTTACACCATGTCGGCCTTTTGCTAAAGGTCCTAGATTCATGAACATGGTGATGGCTTTTGTTTTGCACCCACTCTCTCACTATAACTCTATCACGGAGCCTCGTGCTTGATTTTTGCTTTCTTTGTTAGAGCACCTTACCATAGATTTTCCCTCACATTTTATTCTTTCTATTATAGATGTGTTTAGGGATATGGCTACCCGTGATAAGCTCATCTTTCCTTCTGCTATCACGAGAATCTTATGTCATTTTTCTATTCCTTTTCCCTCCTTTGATCACTTCTCTGTCATGTGTGCCTTAGATGCCGCAACCGTAAAATGTAGTGAGGCTCAGTTTAGGTCACGACAGGAGTCAGCAGCTCCTCCCTCTGGTTCGACTCCATCTCGTTCGGCACCCTCTCGATTTGCTCCGTCTACATCTGCTCCCTCCTCTTCTTTGGGCGATGTTTCTCTTGGAGACATTATGGCGCAGTTGCAGCGCATGGATGCTGGCCTTGGTACACTCTCTACTGAGTTGTATTAGGTGAACATTCGTGTTGGTCGTATTGCACAACGTCAGGCGACCATGGGTGGTTTTGCTCCTGAGGCTACTCCTTCACCACCTCCTCCAATGGCTTCTGATTATGATGCTGAGGCTGATGATGATGATGGTGATGATGATGACGCTTCAGATGATGTTGGAGATGCTAGCTCTTCTGATGAGATGTCTGCTTGACACTCTACACTTTGTCACTCGTGACAAAAAAGGGGGAGTAATTTTGATATGAGAGTAGTCATCTTAGGGGAGAGTTAGTATAGGACATTTTTGATAGGGGGAGTGTTGATATTTTGAGGGATGTAATGAGGATATGATGTATCTTTTTCTTTTCCTTTTTATATAGATACATTGTTCTTGTATATTTGATCTTGTGATAATTCTAACATACATTGTACTTATTTCTTTCTATATGTGGATGTATGTTGTTTCTTTCACCTATCACTTACATGTGTTGTTTCTTTTCTTTTTTTATACACATGTTTCTTTACATGTATGCAATCTATTATTTCTGCTTCACACAAAGATGCCTTGATGAGTTTTGTTTAAAGTGTTTCAGAAATACAGGTTGGCAAAGTCTACTTGCCATAAACTCTCTTCTTGCAAAGTTTTTCAAGAGTTTGTGTTAGGATAGATTTTATTGTATGTAACAAGTGAGTATGAGTTGAGTGATTTATGACTTCTCTCATATGTTTATGTCATACTTTTATGTAATTGGCTAATCCTTTGATAAATCACACTTTACTTGTATTTGGGTAGATTTAGGATGTGTTGAAATACTTCAAGAAACCATGTTTCAAGATCAAGTATTGAAGCCTTCAAGTCTGGTCAAGAAATCAAGCTGAAAGTGCAATTTCATTAAAGCTCGATAGCTGCATCTATCGAGCTTCAGTAAGCTGTTTCAGCCTCGTGTCTCGACACTTGCTCGACAGCTTCTCGACAGCTTCTATCTGTCGAGGTTTATAAAAATCAGAATTCTGATATGATTTCTTGGGATCCGTGAATGTGTCTTTAGGCATTCTTTTCTCCTAACCCTAGACATATAAAAGGATTTTTTTAAGAGCCGTAAAAGTGTACACAAGTTGCACAAGCATTAAAAAAACTCTGTTTAAGCAATTTGTGACCAAAGACAAAGTTCTTAACCTAGTTCATCTCTTCTAAAGAAGTTGTTGTGTATGTGCATTTTTAGGTTTTGTGACCAAGCATCTTCTTGATCTTCATCATGTGTATGAACTGAAGAACTTTGCAGCCAACCTTTATTACTAGTTGGTGATTGAAGTCGCGTACTGGGATCCGCGCATCTGGTTAGTCACGTACTTGAGAGCCGTGCATCAAAAGGGGGAACTATCACTACAAAACAAGTCCAATTGGGTATTGGGGTAAGGGTTCAACTGTAGGTTGGTAAGGTACTTGGGATTCCTTTACTTGTAACTGCTTATTGTGATAATAGTGGAGTTTCAGGAGTGGTGACCTGAAAATCACCTGGTGGGGTTTTTGCCGTTAGGGTTTTCCCCATTCGTGAACAAATCACCATGTTATTTATTTTCCACTGCTTATTTAGTTTATTGGTGATTTGTTTGTGCTGCAATGCAATTGCATGTTAATTGAACCTAATTAATTGGTTAATTAATCACAAGGGGTCAATTCGTTTGTGGCCTATCACTCCATATCGGGAACCTTGAATAACCTATTGAAACCTGCTGCATCTATGTACTGCGTGATACGTGGGTCTAGCCCACCCCGCGGCAGTACATATTTACGGTGTCGAACCTTTACGACGCCAAACACCTCCTGCACACGGACGAACATTGTGTTAGGTAGTGCACACGAGGTAATTATAAAACAGAGATGTATTAATAATACAACTACATACCTTATCGGCAGTGCGGCTCCAAAGTGGAGTTGACCGATGATTCGATTGCCGGTTTAATTGAGTATCATCGTCAGGTCTAGGCTCCACTCTATCTAGTGCCTGCATGTCTGACATGGTAACAAATAGATTGTTAGCAATTATTGAGGATTCACTCTATGACAAGATGTAATTACAATAGTAAATCATGTCTTCTTTCATATACCAAATCATATAGTTATCAAATTGTGGGTCAAAACTCAAAATTCACATATCAAATGGTGTCATAAAATTTTTTGAATAAATTGACCATATAATGATCAAGTACTGCCAGTATTGAATTACTGGCAAACTCATGATCAAGTAAATGAAAGATGACCATATAATGAATCAGCACAGAGAAAGAAAAGTTAATTCCACAAGCATAACAAGTAGTTTTTTTTTTTTGGATAATTACAAGTGTAACACGTAGATAATGATGACAAGGTAACAACAACAATAAACTAATGACCCTAATTAATTATCACATCTCTATGTTCCATTCGATTGTCATTACTATGACAGAAATTTAGAACAAAAGGATGAAAATTGTTTGGTTTTAGCAATAAAGAAAGCATACTTGAAAGATTAATCTTAATTTGTGGGAGAGCACACTGATGATTTTTTTTTTTTGAGAGATAATTACAATATGCTGCTAACCCTGTAGGTTGAACCCTTTTCCCTATAAACCCCCAAGCACTTTGTACATGGGGAGGTGCCAATTCAGCTACAAGGCCTTTGGCTGATGAATTAATACAAAAGCAATTCAATTAACATTAACTGAAACTAATAAAAAGGTACCAAACAAAAGAAAAATCATTGAGACATCTTATCACCAAATTGTCTTACTATTTTAAAAGAGATTTTATCATTTGGTTCAAGATTCAAATGAATGATGGAAATTTGAGAACCAGCATTTAACAAAAAGACAAAAAGTGTATGATTCACAGTCAACATAAAACAAATGAAAAAACAAAGATAGATTGAAGTAACAATCAACATATTTTAACTCACACATTCTTAAAGAGAATGAAAGACAAAGATAGATTAATCACCCTCTGATAATCATAAAACAAATGAAAAAAAAAATTGAAGATTAATATAAACAATTGAAGATTAATAATCATAAAAAAAAGTTACAAACTTTGATGTGCATTTCGTCTCTATTTTCAATGTTAGTGCATAGATTAATATAAGAAACTTCACAAAATGGAAATCATGAACTTCATGTCATGGCTTGAACTCTAATGAAGGCAGCAATATAGTCTCTATTTTCAATGTCAGTGCATAGACTCATACTGTTTGTAGCAAATAGAAATTCTACAAGAAATGAAATCAGGAAACGATATTAACATGAATGTCCACACTTATCGCAGAAATGGAAAATCTGTATATAAACTATACTTTCATGAATTAATAAATAATTTTTTTTTTAAAAATCTGGATTATCATATTATGATATAGTATGAAAATGACTATGTTGTTCAGCTTGGTTTTGGAATCTCATCTAAGATACTAACAAGAGATCCACTAGTCAAGTTCTTAAGCTGCAAGAACAACAATACTGTTTTTCTAGGGTCATTTGTCTTATGATAAATAATGGTAATTTATTAATAGAATAGGTTACTTCATGTTCATGATGATAAGCACACCATAACCTAAAAGAATTATGCACAAAGCTAAGTGATTATGCGAAATCTAGAAGGGGGTTGCTATTTGTAAGCACCCCAGGCACGGGACCAATCAAACAAAGTTCTAATCAACAATGATTCCAACTGAGTCTTTAACTAGTTCGTATCTTCAAAAATACAGCTATTTTGCTCCTTCCACAATAGCCATTTCTTTTGGCAATATGAAACAAAAAATTTTTAAACAACCCATTTTCAAATAGTAAAAAATTGAACTACACCAATCAAGCACTTATTATCATCTTTTCTTCCCTAGGCAAAATCTGAACCTAAGTCATACACATAAAACAAATGAAAAAAATTGAAGATTTTGGTAATGTGAGATCCCCCTCTAATAATCATCCATTTCCCACAAAACAAATGTAGTACAAAACAGTGATCAACGGCAGAGCAACGTACCTGTAATCAACGGTGGCGAGTACAGTGAGGGTTCGACAGAAGCACTAGGGTACCGGCAACGGTGACTAATCAAAAAGGGTGAAGGAGACTGATGGAGAGTGGGGGAGAGTGAGGAAGAGTGATCGCAGAAGAGGGAGAGTGATGGCAGAGAGTGTGGGAGAGTGTACAGGGAGAGAGTGAACAGGCGTTGTGAGATGTTAGGTATTTGAAAATGTTAAGGCAAACTCGATTTTCTAGTTACCGAGTTATGCATGTATAAACGACCATTTTTTTATTAGAAAAAGCCACGTCTGCTTTGCCAACATGGCACAAAGTTGAAACTAACTCGACTATACGATGATCGAGTTCTTTGATGAATCTCGACTTTCATGTTATTGAGTTACAAAATAGGGATATTTCCCTAATTAGTTTGAGAAAGGGGGCAAAATGCTGAAAATTTTGTGAGAAAGGGGAAAATGCCCATTTTGGTCGGGAAAAGACTGAAACTACTATCCAACAATATTCTTTGGTATAACAAAAACTTTGGGTCATTTTCATTTTCTTCGGCCTAGTCTAATAAATACTAGACTAGATAAGACATAAAAGCAGTACTTAAAAAAAAAAAAAAAAAACATGTATTGTGTCTGTGTTGCGTCTAATGCATTGGAAATGAGACGCAAGTCAAATTAATTTTTAATATCTCATTTTTTCAAGTATATATAAATTGTAAAATACAACAAAAATAAATTGTACTAAATAAGTAATAAATTTATAAATGAGTGAGATTTTCGGATGAATATAGACTATATATGTAGCGTCTATCAACTATAGAGATAAAAGACAAAATAAAGAAAAGTAGATTTACTTGGTCTTGTTTCAAATCAATGACTTTATAATATGACTGTAAAATAATGTGTTGTTGCATCGAACCCATTAACATCTAGCTAGAAGGCAATTGATTCAACTGGGGCCGCCATATCTTTAATTACTTTTCCACAGAGATATATAATGTCCACGGACAAGGAATAAATCATGTTTACACCTTTAACAATAATATAGACTTGATTGTTACTGTTGATTCAATTGATAAAGTCCCTAATGATTAAATAAGAGATTTAAAGTTCAATCTTACTGTTTATACTAAAAATTAATTAGTTAATGCATGTGTTAGGTTCTAAATATTTAGAATCATATTCTTATTGTGTTGACAAATTGAGAACAAAATATGCCTAGACTAGGTTTTTAGGTAAGGCTTAATTTACACCTTTAACAATAATATAAACTTGGCCGTTACTGTTGATTCAATTGATAAAGTTTCTAATGGTTGAATAAGAGATGTGAAGTTCAATCTCACTGTTTATACTAAAAATTAATTAGTTAATGCATGTGTTAGGTTCTAAAGATTTAGATTTAAATATTTAGAATCATATTCTTATTGTGTTGGCAAACTGAGAACAAAACATGTCCAGTCTAGGTTTTTAGGTAAGGCTTAAAAGTGGTTGTTTTAAGGTTCAAGTCTAGCTGATTGCAGAAAAAGGGAGTGTGGTTCTGCCTTGCTCAACCAATCGAGAATTAGGCTCGACTAATCGAAAATTATAGGCACAATTTTTCTGCAAAATTTTTGAACAAGCTCAAGCCCGTGAAAAAATTTAGGGTTTCATCTAAATTTCTCCACATATAAAAGGGAAACCCTACCCACGTTTTGAAGACTATTAGAAGACTTATGTATTACTCTTTGTGAGATCTAACAGGCTTTGTACCTTCTAACTACACAAGAATCTACCGAAGCCAAAACTACAATCAAGCGTTGGTAGGACATAATTGTTACATCAAGATCATTATTGACGGTGATTAGAAACCTTTGAGTGGGATCTCAAAGTCACAAGCAAGGTAGCTTGTGTTGGTATAAATCCAAGAAGAGAAGGAGTCCGTGGATTTGGAGCTTGCACATGGTCGTGTCAGTAAGTTATTACTGGAGGTAGCAATAGATTTAGGATTAAATCTGATTGTAAAAACTTCAATTCTCTTATAGTGAATTTGTTTTATCTTGAGGATAGCTAGGTCAAACCTCTCTAGGTTTTTACCTTGAAACAGTTCGTTTCATTGGTTTTCCTAGGTCATCATATCGTAATGTTATTTATTTTCCGCTGCTTTGCATGATATGATTTATTTGTGTTTAACTTAGATCTAAATAATTAATCTAAATAATCACTTGGTTAATATAATAAGTTAAACAATCTGGTTTTAGGGGTCTAAATGAACAAACAGTATGTTCTATAAAAATTTCATTTCTTTATAAAAAAAACTTTTCAATTTTTTTTTATAAATAATTTACTAAGATACGCCTTACACAAAAAATCGATTGGTTTGTCCATGTATGTTCTAAAAAAATGAACTTCTTTATAATAAAAAAAAATTTCATAAAAATTTTACTAAAATAATTTACTAATATATGCCGTAGTAAAACCAATATCTTAAAAATTGATTGTACTTGAATTTTGGATACTTTTTTTGAAAATATTTTAAGATACATGCCAATTGAGTTATAAAATTATTAGCTTATCTAATTTTATGTGTTATTTGTTTAGTGAAAAAGAGTGGAAAAATTGAACAAGTTGGGAATTAGTGAAATGGTCATGTGATTGGTTGGCGAGCTAAAACAAAGGGGGAATTCTAGCATTTTACCCTTATTTTTTAAAAAATTTATCAATATGCCCATGTTTTGAAACTATATAGGTAAATGCTCCTGTTTCGATACTCAATTACCTTAAAATCAAGTTTCAATGAAATACTCAATTTGTACAAAATCGAGTTATGCCCAATCAAAAAAAAAAAAAAAAAAGCATGGAATTCGAGTTCCATTAAAAACACCACTATAGGACAATCAAAATGTAGCTATAGGTTATGCCTAAGTTCCATGCAATTTTTTTTTTTTTTTTTAGTTTGGTTAGCTATAGCGGCGTTCAGGAACACCTATAATGGCGTTTTGGAACTCGAGTTCCATGCAATTTTTTTTTTTTTTTTTTTTTTTAAGGTTTGATCGGGCATAACTCAATTTTGTACAAATCGAGTATTTCATTGAAACTCGATTTTAAGGTAATCGAGTATCGAAACAGGGGCATACACCTAGATAGTTTGGAAACAAAGGCATATTACTAAATATTTTAAAAAATAGGGGTAAAAGGCTAGAATCCCAAAAAAAAAAAAAAAAAAAAAAAAAAACGATGAAAAGATGGATGGCCAAGAGGAAAGAAGTAATCCAAAAAATTCTTTAGTTTTTTAAGAGAGAAAAAGTAATAAAAATAACATTTAAAAATAAATAGGAGAAAAGATTTAAAAAAAAAAAAACAACTGAGAGTTTGACTTAGTTGTACGTAAAAAATGGATTAACTACAATCGAAATTGTGGCCTTTCAACTACAATTAGACTAAAAAATTGTTTCAATTGATGTGAGTGCTCGATGTTGCAGTTGCACTAGTTTAGAACCCCTAAATATGTATTTTATTGAGTATTGACCATAGGTTTGTATCATGGAATGGGCAATATATCCATCAATATTAACTTTAGATGACTTCATTGCTCTCTCTCTCTCTCTCTCTCTCTCTCTCTCTATGTGTGTGTGTGTGTGTGTAAGGGCAGGTTTTGGTTCCTAAGCCCAAAAGACGAATGGATTAAAGCCCAAAGAGCCCAAAACAATGAATTTGGAGAGAGTGGGTTTCAAAGCTAGACTTCAATGGAACCAACAACATGCATAGTGAATCAAAGATAGTAAGAAAGTAAAGAAAAAATAAGCTCTGTGCAAAGAAACCCTTCCTCCACAAAATTCGAGGAGAGTGGTCCTTATATATATTTCTTTTAAACTGGAATGCAATTTCAGTTCTCTTCAGTTCTTAGAGGGTCTCTTACATTATATAGCTCCTTTTAGATGATCTTGGCCCTCCATTTGTTGATCGTCTAGACCACTACTTGAGTGCTTGTCCCATCAGACACCTTCCTAAACCCCTTATAAGTTGTGGCAGCCAAAGCAGCACTATTCAAGGGTTTTCTCCACATAAATGCAGCTAAGAGGTTTGGTGGGATGCATTAAATATGGTGGCAGCCACCATCCCTTCAGTCATGTCAAGGCTAACCTCTTCTCCGAAACTCTTTTTCTACAGTATGATCTCCTTTGGTAACATGCCACTAACGTGACCTTACTGTCCGAAGGTGTGACCTCCTTGGCACGATAATGGCCCCCTCAGCCATAGGTATGACACGTGGCACAATTACCTTATTTAAATTCTTGTACACCACAATAGCCCCCTTAAAACTCTGGTTTTTTCCTCTTATCCGAGGAGAAAAGTGGGGTTTTGACCTTGGATAATTAATTCCACACATTTCTTTGATTTCCACACATAAGAATGTCACTTTGCGTGCCCCACAACCATTCTGGCGCTTCGAAGTTCACAACGTCTCATTAAATGCTCTAGGCGGCGCTTTGTTCCCCACGTCCTACGGTGAGATGGAGATCCTACGATTGACATTTCTCCTTAAATTTTAGGCGGGATAACTCCCACCCAATTTTGCCTCCTATATAAAGCGCTTAGGGGATTCATTTCTCTCACTTTCCTAATCTTCGATCTCTCAAGACTTCCTAAATCTCCAAATTTTCGAGACTTCCCAAATCTTCAAACTTTTGAGAAGCTCTTGAAGTGACCCTTGTCCTTATTTTCGTAAGTTTTTTCATTTTTAGGCTATTTTCTCCTCGGCCAGTTTCCTCGACCTTCTACTTTTTACTTCTTTTTCTCAAATATTTCCTTCACTTCTCTTTAGTCTTCTATGATGGGTAGGTTTGGCCATCTAGTAGATTCTCTTACTAGTATGGAGGCGTTTAGGGCCTTGTATCACATTCCCCGGTGCGTTTCCTTACGATATTGCTCACCAGGTGAGTCGCACAGGAATGAAGGGGAGGTCGTCATTCCCATAATCGCCTTCATAGAATAGGGAATGAGGCTTCCCATAGGTAATGTGACTAGGGACTATTTGATCGCCCATACTACCTAATCACCTCTAGTGAATGGCATTACGGTTTTCACTGCCTAACCCGGGAGTGAGAACCAAGTGGGGTGCCCTAGGTTTAGGTCATTTGACACAGGACTTAGTTTTGTGGTTCGCCTTATATATATATATATATATATATATATATATATATATTTTATTCCTCTAACACTTTGTTCTCTTCCGATTGAGGGTTTATCTTTCTAATTGCGATTTTGCTTCTCAGCTGTTTTCATAGATAAAAGACACGTAGCTCCCAACCTTAATTTTGTCAACGTTGCGGACCTCAACAAAGTACTGAGAGCTGAAGTGTTTGTGAGTGAAGACAGACAACTGAGAGATGTCCACTTTATCCTCGACTTCAAGCCCTTGTCTGACAATTTTTAGGACATGGGCCACGCGATCAAAGCAGGCGATCCTTGGCTAGTTCGAATAAACATCTCATTCCTGAATTTTTATCCTGAGAAGATATTGTGCCAGTTAAGTTGCCCTCTTATCGCTCTCCCCACGAAGCAACAATCCTAAGAGAAGAGACAGCTTCTTCGTGGTTGTCACTCGAGACAAAGATAGAATAGTTTCATCTCGAGGAAGAGAGAGAGGAGCAAGAAGTGCCTATGATCTAAGTCTCAGATTCGGAGGACGAGCCTAACAAGTCTTCCTGCATTCTTACCCCCAAGTTCATAGTTACTTGGGTGGACGACAGTTCAAAGGAAGAAGAAGAAGAAGAAATAGCTCTGAACAGGAAGAAGGGCTTGCGTGAGCTCCTCGCGGACAGGGCCAAATGGTCAGTGCCCAAAGAAGCCTTGGGATCTCAGCCTCCCCCAGCTCTCCCCCCTTCTCTTCCTCCTATAGCTAACCTGTTTGCTGTCGCCAACCTGAAGAAGAAGAGGAAGGAAAAGGAGTTGGACGATGAGGGGGAGTTGATCCCTCAAAAGGAGCCCAAGCAGCAGAAGACAGCCAAGGGCTAGGGGAGGGCCTCTTTGGTTGAAAGCAAGGAGGATCATACTGTGGCCGAGGTATGCCCTTAGAACCTGGTATGGGAGCCTCGGTTGGAGCTGGAAGGGGCAGCCATACTGCGGAGCTCCTCCATTAAGGAGTTCCAAAAAAGGCACGCCTACTACCTCGTCGAGGCCCTAGAGTAGCCCCTTTTGCTGCCTAAGAATATGGTTGTCTTGAAAAATGTAAGGCAGCCAGACCTCTTTTTGTCCCTAAAGAGGGACCTTACCTTGGTGTGTTTCTAGACATGCCTTACTGAAATCTCGCTAGGTTACCCCCCCCCCCCCCTCTTTTAATCTAGTAACGTATTCCTTTATTTTTGTGTAGGCCATCTAGTAGGTTTTTATGGCCAAGGAATGGTTGAAAGACGCCCAGAATGAGGCTAGGGTCGAGGCCAACCTTCGCGCCAAAACCAGCAAGGCCTTAGGCGCAGTTAAGTAGAAGTACCAAGAGCTTACTATGAAGCTAAACACTGAGGAGAGGGGATAAAAGAGCGCTGAGGCTAGCCTAATGAACGTCTAGGACCAAGCTGAGGAGCAACGCAAAAAGCTCCATTATGCTGAGATAGAGGTGGCCACGGCCAAACAGTAGGTCCTGGATCTGAAGGCAGAATTGGAAAAGGCCAATGAGGTGGCTTGGGTGGCCAAGACTGCTGTGGAGGCTTTGGAGTAGAGGTCCTACGACCTTGGCATCTAGGAGACTAAGGCCCGCCTGACAGAAGAGCTTGCTAGGGTTTGCAAGGAATACTACCCAGAGGTGTGGGCCAAGGTCCTGAACTTGGCTAAAGTTCTTATAGCCTCAGATTTGAGGAGGGTTGAAAACATCTACTACTCTGAAGACCTCCGAGAAGCTCCTACAAGACCTCTAGGCCTTAAAGCGGATGCTGCCCTTGCAACAACTGTGCCTGAGTAGCTTCCTAGCCCTTAGGTCTCTCTCCCTCTCCCTGAAGCTCCCAAAGGGCATAACAAGGCTGGCGATCAAGGCTAAGGGGTGGAAGTGGCCAAAGGCAAGGAAGTTGGCTTGGGTAAAGCTCGGCTAGAGGACAAGGGAAAAGGCAAAGAAGCTAAAACTCAGCTAGAGACCCAGGGCCTAGAGGCTGCTCCCAAGGCTAAGGAAACTGCTCCTAACTCTACTAATCTTCACGTCTCCCAGCTAGCCAGCAAAGAGGACTCCCCTCTTGCAAAGGCTTAGCTTAGGATTTTACCTTTCTCTCTCCTCTTTTTTTTCTCTTGTACTTTTTCTTTTGTTGCGGTAGTTTGCTATTGTTCATAATGTATCTTTCTTTTGTTCAATGAAAAGACATCAATTTTTGCTTTATGAACCTATATTTTTCTTGCAGTATTTATCTCTGGTTGGCTATAGTCATTATTTTGCCCTTTGCTGAGACCTTAGATTGATGATGCTTCTAAGGGTGAACACCCACACTTTAACAAAAGCTAATAGTAATGATTTGTTGTTAACTCAAATAAATTAAACCTATGTAAATAGTGAGAAAAATGACCATGTGTTGGTGCTGAAAATTGTGTAATCAACAGGGAGGTCTAAGTTTTTAGAGACAAACAAAACACATAGTAGGAAAAGTGGGTGTCTGAGGTCTCTCATTTCAACAGAACCTTGTGAATGTACCCTCAGAATCCCTTAACCAACACCCAGGGCGAGTCCTTGTTTTCATGTGATGATGCATATGCCAAGGTCCCATCCTTGGCGAGTTTACCAAGTGTTAATTTACCAAAGGCATGCGATCCGAGGGACCAGACATAACCAAGGTTCTGTTTAACATTTGAACAAATAATGAAGAGTGTTAATTTACCCAAGGCATGTGGTCTGAGGAACCAAGCATGACCAAGATTCTGTTAACACTTAAACAAATAACCAAGAATATTAATTTACCCAAGGTGTGTGGTTCGGGGAACCAAACATGATCAAGGTTCTGTTTAATATTCTAGCAAGTAATGAAGATTGTTAATTTACCCAAGGCATGTGATCCGAGGAATCAGGCATAGCCAAGGTTTTGTTCAATACTTAAACAAATAACCAAGAATAT
Organism: Quercus glauca; assembly: GCA_023736055.1. Lineage (NCBI taxonomy): Eukaryota > Viridiplantae > Streptophyta > Magnoliopsida > Fagales > Fagaceae > Quercus > Quercus glauca. Next base: position 58,161,419 of record CM043325.1, on the reverse strand, counting down.
CAATTTACCCAAGGTATGTGGTCTGAGGAACCAAGCATGACCAAGGTTCTATTTAATATTCAAACAAGTAATGAAGAGTGTTAATTTACCCAATGCATGTGGTCTGAGGAACCAAGCATAACCAAGGTTCTGTTTAACACTTAAACAAATAACCAAGAATATTAATTTACCCAAGGTATGTGGTCCGAGGAACTAGGCATGACCAAGGTTCTGTTTAACACTAAAACAAATAATTAAAAATATTAATTTACGCAAGGTATGTGGTCTAAGGAACCAGGCATGACCAAGATTTTGTTTAATATTCAAACAAGTAATTAACACAACCCATAATGTCATACATAAAAACAAGGCAAAGTTGCCTTTCATTAATAATAATACATTCACAGGTTATTTATATTCTAGGGTCGTGGTACAACATTTTCGTCTAGATCTTCTAGGAAGTATGCACATATCCCTGCTATCGAGGTGATACGGTATGACCCTTCCCAATTGGGCCCTAACTTTCCCTATGTTGGGTTTTTTGCAGTACCCATAACCCTTCATAACACCAAGTCCCCTGGGGCTAATGGTCTTAACTTCACACTTGAGTCATACCCTTGTTTAAGCTTTTGCTGATAATATGCTAATTGACCGATGGCCTCTTTTCTCCATTCTTCAACCAAATCTAAGCTCCTTTCTAGTAAGCTGTCATTGCTATCCGTAGCGAATAAACTTGTCCTCAACGTTAGGAATCTAGTCTCCAGAGGAATCACAATCTCGGCCACATAGGTCGTTGAAAAGGGTATCTCCCCTATTGACCTACAAGGGGTAGTTTGATATGTCCAAAGAACATGTGGCAACTCTTTTATTCATTTACCCTTTGCATCATCCAGCCTCTTCTTGAGTGATAGGCCAAAAACAAATTGACCCATTGTGATGAATTAATTGATTAATTAGCCAAGTTTATTAGTTAATCAAATTAACATGCAAACGTGTGGTAGCACAAACAAATCATCAATTAAACTAAGTATGCAGTGGAAAATAAATTGACATAGTGATTTGTTTACGAATGGGGAAAACCTACAAGGCAAAAACCCCATCGATGATTTTAAGGTCACCACTCACAAGAATCCACTATTATCACAACAAGCGGTTACAAGTAACGGAATCCTAGTACCTTATACTAACTTACAGTTGAACTCTTACCCCAATACCCAATTGGACTTGTTCTGTAGTGACAATCTCTCGTTTGTAATGCACGGCTCCCAGTACGTGACTAACCAATTGCGCAGATCCTAGTACACGACTTCAATCACCAACTAGAGCAGGTTGTTGGTTGCAAAGTTCTTCAGTTCATCACAGGATGAAGATCAAGAAGATGCTTGGTCAAAAACCTTACAGTGTACAAACACAGCAACTTCTTCACAAGAAAGATGAATTAGGGCAAATTCTGTCTCCAATCACAATTTGCTTGAACAAATATTGCTCAACACTTGTGCAACTTGTTGTCACCTTTAACGGCCTTTAAAATAATCCTTTTATATGTCTAGGGTTGTGAGAAAAGAAAGCCCAAACATACAATTACGGATTTGAGTCAAAACAAAACTGAAATTCTGTTTTTCATAAACCTCGACAAATACCCTATCTGTCGAGCTGCTGTCAAGCCATGGGCTAGAACAGCTCTTCAAGGCTCAATACATGACTAGTTGTCGAGCTAGCCTTACTAGTCTCTGTACCCCATCATCAACCCATATCAACACCAGACTTACCGCGTGTGAGGCTACGCAATGTAGGCAAATAGAACCTCCTCTTCCTCAGGTTTGGATATAATAGGTGGTCGAGAAAGATATTCCTTTAGTTGTAGGAAGGCTGAGGAACATTCTTCTATCCATTCAAATCCCTTCCACTTATGCAACAACTAGAAGAAATGCCTACACTTGTTTGCTGACCAAGAAATGAGTTGGTTCAAGGCGACAGTAATTTCTGTCAACTTCTAGACCTCTTCGAGATTCCGAGGAGACTACAGGTTGTTAATTGCTTTAATATTATTAGGGTCAACTTTGATTCCGCGATGGGTAACCATATAACCCAAAGCCTACGCCGAAAGAACACTTAGCAACATTAAGGCGCAATTTGTATTTCCTCAGTATCCCGAAAATATTCCCGAGATCATCTATATGCTCGGACTCTACTTTACTCTTCACCACCATATCATCTATATACACCTCAATATTTTTGCCGAACTGAGGCTCAAACATCCTAATTATCATCCTTTGGTAGGTAGACCCTGCATTTTTCAATCCAAAAGGCATCACTTTGTAGTGGTAATTCCTAGCGGATGTAAGAAAAGCAGTCTTTTCCTGATTGTCTAGAGCTAACGATATTTGATGATAGCCCTGAAAGGCGCCCAAAAAGCTCATCCGAGGATGGCCTACAGTTGCGTCCACCAATTGATCTATTTGAGGCAAGGAAAAGGGTCTTTTGGGCAAGCTTTATTTATATCCATAAAGTCTATATATACTCGCCACTTTCCAGTTTTCTTTTTTACCACTATTATGTTGGCCACTCGGAGTAAAACACCTCCTTTACGGCCCCAGCCTACTTGAGCTTAAGTACTTCCTCCTTGACAGCGTTAGAATGTTCCTTATATGAGTGCCGAGGTGGTTGCTTCTTGGGGATGGCAAAGGGATTGAAGTTTAAATGATGGCAAATGAAATTCGAGTCCATCCTAAGGGCTTCGCAGGCGCTCTATGCAAACATGTCAATATTTTTTCTGAGAAAATCTATCAGCTGTTGCCTTTCCTGAGGAGGCAGTTGAACTCTGACTTGAAAGAACTTCTCCTCATTGTCGCCAATGACAACTCTTTCCAATTGCTCGCATTTTGCCCCTTCTTCCTCTACCTCTATGGACTGCACTGACACCTTTGATTACTATAAGTCCCACCTGCAGAGGCTGAGGACTCACCCTCAGTCTGATGTCCAATTGCAGCACCATATATTGTCTGGCCATAGATTGGCTCCCTACCAGTTCCTCAACCCGATCCCCAGATGAATACTTCATCTTCAGGTGCAGGGTGGAAGGTACGGCTCCTATAGCGTGAAGCCAAGGCCTTGCCACAATAGCAATGCAGGGGGAGTACGCATCTACCACGATTAAGTTCATCTCCACGACCTCTATCCCTATTTGAAAGGGTAGTTGGATTTGGCCTTTTGGAAAGACAATCTTCCTATCAAACCCTATTAAAGGGGAATCATAGCAGGTTAGGTCCTCGGACGTTAGTTTCAGTCCCTTAAATAGGTCAGGGTACATGATCTCTACGCCACTGCCCTGATCTACCAACACTCTTTTCACATCGTACCCACTTATCCTGAGGGTGACCACCAGGGCATCATCATGTGGCTGTAAGGTCTCGAACTTATCCTCATTTGAGAAGCTTAAAGCCGGCCGGAGGGGACGAGCCATTTGCAGATGGCCAAACTACAGACATCACCCTAGATGGCTGAGAACCAGTTATTCCCGGAGCAGCAAGAATGACACTGATTGTACCTAAAGGTGGTCTTACAGAAGCATCTCTCTGAGCCCCTGACCCTGCCTGACTACCTTGTCCATTGGGTTAATACAAGAATTGCTTCAACTTTCCCGCCTTAACTAATTGCTCCAAGTGGCTCCACAAAACCCTGCAATCCTCGGTAGTGTGCCCTCGTTCCTAGTGGTACTGGTAATGAAGACTTTAGTTACGCTTCGTGTGGTCTCCCTCCATCCTGTTTGGCTATTGAAAGTATGATTCATTCTTGATTTTTTCCAGGATTTAGTGTACCGACTCTCGGAACACAGTACTGACTACCTGAGTAGTAATAGATCCAGGATGCCCTGTAAAATCTCTCCGAGGTCGGTTGTTATTGTACCTATCCAACTTGATATCCCTTCTGTCCTGAAGGACCATTTTAGCCTTCCCCTTTCCTTATTGCTGGTCCTCTTCGACCCGCTTATACTCATCAATATGGTCTATGAGCTGATACACACTCCTAACTGGTTTCCTGATCAAAGATTTTCTCAGATCGTGCTCGGCGGGCAAGCCAAATTTGAAAGTCCTTATAGCCACATCATCAAAATTCTCATCTATCTCATTGAACATCTTCTAGTACCTGTTAGAATACGTTTTCAAGGTCTTCCCCTCTCGCATGGTCATAGACAGCAGGGAATCCAACGGCCGAGAAACCCTACTGTAAGTCACAAAACGAGCCCCAAATGCCCTAGTGAGCTCCTTGAAGGAGCAAATAAAACCTTATTTCAGACCGTCGAACCATCTTATTGCCACGGGGCCTAAACTAGATGGGAACACTTTGCACATCAAGGCTTTATTCCAGGAGTGAACGGCCATTCTCTGGTTGAAGTGGTTGACGTGCTCCATAGGGTTTGTTTTGGCATTATATATTGTGAATGTTGTTTGAGTAAAATGCCAAGGAAGCTTTCCCCCCTCAATTCTACATGTAAACGATGATTTAAGAGCCCTACTCATAGCACCATTCCCTAAACCTTTGCAAGATGGACTTTTACTCCTCCGCTTGTAATAACGATCCTCATCGTATGAAAAAGACTCATTGGGAGGAATCCTGGACCTGGGCTTGTAGCTACCATCTCCATCATCATTAGAAGAAAGGTTAGAATCTGAAAGAGTTCCTCCCCGTTACTCACGGCGTAGCCTCTTGCGAAGACGGTCAATCTCCAACTGCATGCTTTTGGTATTCTCCTCATGAGAGATGTAACTCCTGCCTCGAGACTGGCTCCTGCAAGTATGTGTGGTGTGCACACTAACCTGGCGGTCCCTCCTTTGCTCAAGGTTGAGGAGCTAATCTTAACGTTGGGAAACAATAGACTCCTCCCAGTCTTGCCCTGATCCTACCATGGTTGGACATTGAACTTGCTAAAGCTCAAGCTTCCCCACAGACGGTGCCAATTGTAAGGACGTGTTTTGGTTCCTAAGCCCAAAAAATGAATGGCTTAAGGCCCAAAGAGCCCAATACAATGAATTTGTAGAGAGTGGGCTTAAAAGCTAGACTTCAATGGATCCAACAACACGCACAGTGAATCAAAGATAGTAAGAAAGTAAAGAAAAAATAAGCTTTGTGCATAGAAACCCTTCCTCGGCAAAATCCAGGAGAGTGGTTCTTGTGTATATTTCTTTTAAACTGGGATGCAATTTCAGTTCTTATTGCTACAGTGTTTTCTCTATAGATTTTTCGATCCCCTCTCCTTGGAGGGTCTCTTACATTATATAGCTCCCTTTAGATGATCTTAGCCCTCCATCTGTTAATTGTCCATGCCACTACTTGAGTGTTTATCCCATCAAATACCTTCCTAAACCCCTTGTGAGTTGCAGCAGCCAAGGCAGCACTGTTCAAGGGTCTTTTCCACATAAATGCAGCCAGGAGATTTGGTGGGATGCATTAAATATGGTGGCAACTACCATCCCTTTAGTTATGTCTGGTAACGTGCCACTGACGTGGCCTTACTGTCTGAGGGTGTGACCTCCTCGGCACAATAATGACCCCCTCGGCCATGGGTATGACACATGGTGCAATTACCTTATTTAAATTTATGTACACCATAATATATATATATATATATATATATATATATATATGTATGTATGTATATATTTAGAAGAGCTTCATTGCTCTATTTGAATGTCCTAGAAAGAGGCATTACGTTAGACTGTTATGATGGAATCGTCATCATGATCTGACGGTTCGCGTCCCGATGCCATGCGTTTGAGGGTTATGAAAGGATTTCCCGCCTCTTCCCCATTAACTCCACCCCATAAAATGCATTGGCTCTATAAATATCTCCTCTTTCTTCCTCAGATTACTCTTTTACTTTCCTTCACTCTAAAATTCATCTTTCTACCGTGCATTCTTCTATGCGCTCATCCTTCAGCCCAGAATCCCCTTTTTTCTTAGAACCCAAAGTAAGTTCTCTACCTCTTTCCTTTATTTAGTTTCTTCCTTCAAGTTTAGAGTTTAAGATGGGTTATGCTCACCTTCTAAACACTGAGGCATCTTTAGCTACCTTTAAGCAAACATTCAACATCTCTGAGGATGTAAATGTGGCGTACTGCCACGAGAGCGAAATTGCTCTCCACATAGGGGCTAATACTGCTTTTTTCCCTTTGATGGCGATCATAGAAGGTGGGGTTAGGTTTCTCGTGGACCCCCTCTTGCTCAATACCCTTAAGTTTTATGGGTTATGTCCTAACCAACTTTCTCCCAATTTTTACCAAGTAGTTAGTTATGTCAGTAAGTTGAATCAGATATATGGTTTGCAACTGAACCATCACGATATAAACTTCATGTACAGTCTGTGTGGAAATAAGAGGACTAACTACTACCTAAAAGTTAGAGACATGCAGGTACTGCTAATTTCATGCCTACCCGATTCTAAGAGGAATTCCGCCGGGGAGTTCGTTTAGGTGAGCGGCAACTGGTTTACTGATGAAATCCCTTGCCCACTCTCGTGGCACAAAATTGGTTCGTACCGATCACTAATTTGTTTTTCTTTTTGCTTATGATTGTTTTGCTTATCTGAATGCTAACTCATTGTATTCCTTTGTTACAAACGGTAAAGTATTTATCTTGAATCTTAGAGTAGTGCACGTAAGGGACTTGAATTTTGTGCTCAAGTCTAAAATATTCGTTCATACGAACGGGCAGCTCCAAGCATCGCACCTCATACTTGGCTGCACCCCGGTATACAAGACTTGGCAACCCTTCAACCAAGCCCTATCAGTAGACAGCCCGTTGCTGTCTTACATCGACGTTTGGCACGCCAACTTCCTCCCTCACTCACTGACCACTAGAGAAGCCCGAGACCTTGGTCCTTAATATGTAACCACAGAAGATCTCGCTCCAGTTAGGGACAAGTAAGCCGAACGAGTTTCCCATGCTCTCAGGGAGTAGGGACACATTCCTAACAAAGGGAATGAAGGCCAAGCCCAAGCAGCTGAGCAGGAAGTAGCCGAGGACAAACAAGAGGCAGAAATGGTAACAAGAAGGAAACTAACTACTGACCAATTTATGTCCACCTCCCGACCTTTGGCTCAGCCTCAGCAAGCTCGTGCCAAGAACTATACTCCTCCTCCTCCTCCCCTGTCTGGCCGGCAGAAGAAGAAACAACACGTAGAGGACCCACCGCTTAGAGTAGTAAGTGATGCGCCCACCAAGATTCCTCCCCGTCCCTTAAGTGGGATCGTGATTCGGGAACCGATAAGCGGCCCGCAACTCGCAACTCCAGAAGGCACTAAAGTGGCCTCTTCTTCTCGGGCTGTGCCCAATTGGCAGCCTACATTCATGCTCGGTGGCGAGCACTTACCGGCCACGGCAAGCGTAAGGTTGTGGGCTCAAGGTGATGAAGGGAAAGTGGTGCAAAGTCTGGTGAGCGGCTTGCTGTTGCCTGAGGATGTTCGGTTTTTCTCGAATGGCACCAAGGATTCCATCGTGCTACAGCTGCAATGGCACACTATCGCGGTAAGTTCTTTCACTCTACTTCTTATTTACTTTAGTGTATGAATGATGTCCTTCTTCTTCTCTCTCTCTTTTTTTTTTTTTTTTTTTTTTTTTTTTGCATTCCTATGAGTTGGATATTGTGGTGTTATCAGGCCGCACAGGTAACTCATATGCTTAGTGTGAGGATGAGCGAGCTCGCTGAGGAGGCTAAATGGGAAAAAGCGCTCAAGGACGTTGCCAATGATACAACCCGGGACAAGGCCAAGGAAGCTGAGATTGCGGAGAAGGCACAATCCTCGGAGAAGGCTTGGCAGCAAGCTGAGAAAAGGTCGGCGGAGATAAAGGCAAAACTGGGGGAAACTAAACTGAAGTTAGCGCAAGCTAAAAGCCTAAACCCGGCCCATGCTGAAGAAGTTGTCGACCTTAAGGCAGCTTTGGAGGCATACGAGAATAAGTGGTATAACGAAGGTTTCACGAATGCTAAGAATTTTGTGGAGCCTGTCCTCCTCCAAGCCCGGGCTTAGGGGTTTGAAGAGGGCTAGTTGGTTGCCCTTCAGGCAGAGGGAGTGTCCAGGGATTCCCAATTATGAAACCCAGAACAAATCCCTTGCCCTACTCTTACTCCCCCGATCCAAAGTCAGGCTGATGCTACTGATGGCGAGGATACCCCCAGTATGAAGGAACTGGTGGAAGCCATTGATGCTCACATGGAGAATCTTGATCTTGAGGTCACCAGCAACCTTAATGCCTTTGGCCACAAGGAGACCCAGCAACCACCTACCGAGGACGCCCCGGGACAGCTTGCCGATGATGTAGTCCAGTTCTTCCTGACTGACCTAGCCAATTAATGCTTTTAAATCATTCTTCCATTTTCCTTTCTTTTTCCTCTGCATTTACTTTTTATTTGCATGGTTTGCCTAGTCATCAGGTTGTGGTGACCAAACAATTATCCTATTTCCTTTTTTAAGTTTATTTTCCTAACCTTTTGTTATTCGGTTCGCCCGGTCACCGAGATGGGGTGATAGAACACTTAATTTAATTTATGCTTTTCAATTTTGAATTTAATTTTTACTTTCCTAAAGTTACCGGGCTGTGGCAACAAAACGCTTGTTTAATTTAATCATTCTTCATTTGTTTTAAATGCTTTATTACTCGGTTTTGGAGGCTGAGCATCTTATGATCTATTGTTTTATCAGTGTGATTGTTTCTGTTTGCCCCTTACTCATTATCAAAACTAGCTGGGTAGTTCAATTGCATTATGGCGTTAGCTCTACATAGAAACAGGTATCTTTTCACCTAATATAGTGGTTGGAACAAGCTTAAGGAGACTTCCTATGTAGAAAAGTAACTCCTTACGAGTTGTAATTGTCGTTCTATACCCAATTTAGGAAAAATGAGGAATGAAGGGTTAAGCCGAACCAAGTATGAAGTTGACTGGCCATGAAACCTTCCACTACGAGGAATTTCGCGAGGCCCTCACCTACTCGATGATGAAAATTGAGCTGGGACCAAGTCCTTAGAGAATTTAAAATAAGGTTCCCACATGCCCGGTGATGAAAATCGAATCAGGGACAGGTTTCCGTCCTTAGGTAATTTAGATTAAGATTTCCACCTGTCCGACGATAGGAATCGAACTGGGGATAGGTTTCCATCCTTAGAGAGTTTTATTTAAGGTTTCCACCTGCCCGATGATGAAAATCGAACCGGGGATAGGTTTTCATCCTTAGGTAATTTAGGTTAAGATTTCCACCTGTTCGGCGATGAAAATCGAACCGGGAACAGGTTTCTATCCTTGGGTAATTTAGATTAAGGTTTCTACCTATCCAGCGATGGGAATCGAACCGAAGACAGGTTTCTATCCTTAAGTTAGAACAAGCTGCCTTAGTCTCCTTGACTTTGTTCGTATTTGTTGGTTGGCGCTAATAAATTAACAATAATGGAATTAAATGCACTTGCATGGATAAATACCACCATATTAATTAGTAAAACATATATACACGATTACATTCAATTTGCACCCCAGTGTACAACTGATCAGTGATAAAACTTCTTGAAGTTGTGGAGATTCCATGGCGGAAGAAGTGGCCTTTCATCTAAATTCTCCAAGTAGTACGCTCCTGCACTTGCAATGGTAGTTACCCTATAAGGCCCTTCCCAGGTTGGGGCTAACTTCCCAGCATTTGTATCCTGCATATTCCCTACTGCTTTCCGTAACACTAGGTCTCCAATATCAAATTCCCTCATCTTTACATCACAGTTGTAGAGCTAGGCAAGTTTTTGCTGATATTCAGCTAGCCTTATAATTGCTGCTTCTCGGTACTCTTCCAGCAAATCTAGACGTTCTACCATCAATCTTTCATTTTGGGTAGAGGCAAATGCTGCAACTCATGCACTACATAAGTTTACCTTGGCTGGTATCACAGCTTTTGCCCCGTACATTAGGGAGAATGGGGTCTCTCTTGTAGATCTCCTAGGAGTTATTCGGTATGCCCACAGAACATTGGGCAGCACTTCGGCCCACCTACCCTTTGCACCGTCCAACCTTTTCTTCAATCCATTTACAATTGCCTTATTAGTGGCTTCAGCTTATCCATTGCTCTGAGGATATACCGGGGTAGAGTACATGTTCTTGATGTCGAGATCATTACAAAACTCGCGAAAGGCCCTGCTGTTGAACTGCAATCCATTATCAGATATAAGAGAGTTCGACACCCCAAATCTTGTGACTATATTCCTCCACATGAACTTTTTAGCATCTACGTCCTGAATATTGGCTAGCGCCTCCGCCTCCGCCTCCGCCCCCGCCCCCACCCCCGCCCACTTAGTGAAATAGTTAACAGCTACTAACACAAACCTCCTATTGCCCGTGGCCCGAGGAAACAGGCCGAGAATATCCAGCCCCTACTGTGCAAAAGGCCAAGGGCTGCTAACCTAGTTCAGATGGCTTGTTGGTTGGTGGATCAAGGGGGCATGTTTTTGGCACTGTTCACATTTCCGCACATACTTGACCGTATCCTTCTGCATTTAAGGCCACAAGAACCCCTGAGTCATTGCTCGGTGTGCTAAAGAACGTCCCCCCACATGACTACCACACACCCCATCATGTAGCTTGGCCAAGAGTTCATTGACTTTCTTAGGGTGTAGGCACAAAAGGTATAGCCCCCCAAAGGACCTCTGGTATAGCTTACGATCTGCCGACAACCAGTACCGAGCAGCTACTCGGCAGACCCTGTTAGCTTCCTTCTCATCATCCGAGACTCGATCTTCGGCTAAGAAGTCAATGATCAGGTCCATCCAACATGGCTCGATCGTCGAAATCATTGCAACACCAACACTAACCACTGTATTAATGCTTTGCTCTACTATGAGCTCTACCTTGATTAACTGAGGCACATCCTCCGTCATTAATGATGCCAACGTGGCTAGAGAGTCAGCATGTCTGTTCTGTCCCCGGGACACTTGGGCCACCTTTTCTGTTCAAAACTTACTCATGACTTGCTTTACCACCTGTAAGTACTCCTTCATTCGAGAATCCTTGGCTTCAAAACTGCCTTGCACCTGGCTAACAACCAGCCGAGAATTTGAATAAATCTCTACATCCCGGGCACCCATACCTAAAACAATTCTCAATCCGGCAAGCAAGGCCTCGTACTCAGTTTCACTATTAGAGGCCCTGAACCCCAACCTAAAAGAATGCTCCAACTGTACCCCTTCTAGGGTAATAATGACAATCCTGGGACCAGCCCCCATAGCACTTGATGCACCGTCGACAAATACCTTCCACAGGCGACATTCTACATGACAAACCATTTCCCCTTTGTTCTTCCATGAAAACTCTGCAACAAAGTCAGCAAGAACTTGGACCTTCACCGAACTCCTTGGTCTATACTTTATATCAAAGGATCCTAGCTAGGTCTCCCATTTAGCTATCCAGCTCGTAAAGTAAGATCTTTTCAACAACGATTGTAAAGGATACTCGGTCAGGACATAGACGGTATGAGCTTGAAAATAGTGGGGCAACTTCCTCATAGCGTGCACTAATGCTAACACCAACTTTTTCAAGGGTAAATATCTTGTCTTGGCATCAACCAATGTCTTACTGATGTAATACACAGGCTGCTATACTCCTTGATCCCTTAATAGCATGGCATTCACAGCATGATCGGACACTGAGAGGTACATGAATAAGTCTTCCCCAGATTCCGGGGCTGTTAACATGGGTTCCCGCATCAAATACTCCTTCAAATCCTTAAAAGCTCTTTCACATTCCTCATTTCACTGGAACCCCTTCCACTTCTTCAAAAGTTGGTAAAATGGATGACATCGATTGGCAAACTTAGAAATGAACCGATTAAGGGCAGCTAACATTCCGGTCAACATTTGCACTTCCTTCAAATTGCCCGGCGGCTTAAGGCGTTGCACGACTTCAATCTGATCAGGGTTGACCTCTATCCCATGGTTAGTGATCAGATAACCTAGGAACTTGCCAGCCCCTACCCCAAAAGCACACTTGTCCTCGTTCATGCGCAATTTATGTTACCGAAGCACTTCGAATACCCCCTGGAGATCCTTTGTATGTCGCATTTCTTGTTTACTTTTTATCACCATGTCGTCAATGTACACCTCAACCGTACACCCAATCTTGTCCCGAAACATCATCGTCATCATCCATTGATACGTTGCCCTGGCATTCTTTAATTCGAAGGGCATCACGATGTAATGGTAGTTGGCATCAGGGGAGATGAATGCTATCTTTTCCTGGTCCTCAGCAGCTAGGGCGATCTGATGATAACCATGAAAGGCATCCAAGAAACTCATCATCGGGTGTCCATAGGTAGCATCAACCAATTGATCTATCTTTGGCATAGGGAACGAGTCTTTTAGGCATGCTTGGTTTAAGTCCGTGAAGTCTACATAAACCCTCTATTTGCCATTTTTCTTCCTAACCACTACGGTATTAGCCAACCACTTCAGGAAGAAGATTTCCCTTATCACCTCGGCCTCTTTTAACCTCCCGACCTTTTGTCTCACTGCCTCAACATGTTCCTTAGCTGACCTTCTTGGCTTCTGTTTCTTCGGAGGAAATGATGGGTCTATGTTAAGCTTGTGAACAATGAACTCGGGATCAACCCCAGGCACCTCATACAAGCTCCAAGCAAACACATCTACATTTTACATAAGAAATAACAACATTTCTACCTTGTCCTTAACCCTCATACTTGCCCCTATCTGAAAATACCTATCAACATCCGGTAGTATCTTTACCTTAATTAATTCCTCAGCACAATTAGTCCCCATTCCCTTTCAGGGCTCCTGTAATTGCTATAATGGGACTTCCTCGGACAAGTTCTTCTGATTGGCCTGCTCATTTTTCCAATAACCTACCGCAACCAGGCACTGTCTAGCCACTTGTTGGCTTCCTCTTACTACAGCAATGCCCTACTCGATACGAAACTTAACCTTCACATGCAGGGTGGACGAAATAGCCTCTATTGCATGAATCCATGGCCTTCCCAGAATTGCTGTATACAGAGAAAACAAGGTAACCACTATAAATGTTACTTCTACCTCCTTACCTTCCATGTTCATAGGAAGGGAGATTTGCCCTTGGGGAATCACCACCTTGCCATCAAACCTGACCAGAGGCATGTTATACTTTAAAAGGTCCTCGTTTTTTAGTCCAAGCCCTTTGAATAGGTCGGGATACATCACGTTGGCCCCACTTCCCTGGTCTATCATCACCCTCTTTACTATGAAACCATTTATTCGAGCCGTTATTACCAATGCATCCTTGTGTGGCTAAATTATTCCTTTTAAATCGTCATCGTCAAAAGCGAGGGGCTCTTGAGCAAACTTCATTTTCTTTTCGAATGGTTGCTCGCCCGGGCAATCTTCTACGGGTACCACAGTCAACACCCTCCTTCTGATTACCGCCGTACCCCTCGGGGCAGCGTGGATGACTTCAATCACACCTAATGGCAGTGGGAAAGGGTTTCCCTTTTGCTGAGCACCTTATTTGGTATCCCAGTTCTCGGAATCCACCACAAACTCCTTCAAATATCCTGCTTTCACCAGTTGCCCTAGATGATCTTTTAGCACCTGGCATTGCTCAGTGGTGTGCCCCTTATCCCTGTGATAAGTACAGTACAAGTTCTGGTTCCTTCGAGACGGGTTGCCCCCTATTTTTTTCGACCATCTGAAGTACAGCTCGTTCTTGATCCAATCTACGATTTTGTGCACCGGCTCCTTAAACGTCACGTTTACCTCCCCTAGCTGTAACTCTAGTCCTTGTATCCTTAAATCCTTTTGGGGCCTTGGCTGGAAACCGCTATGCCGAGGACGATTCATTAACGGGGCCTTACCCTTACTCTGCAGCCAATCATCCTCTAGGCGTTTGTACTCCTCAATACATCTCATGACCTGCCTTATATACTCGAAAGGCTTCTTTGTCAACGACTCCCGTAGTTTAGAGTCCTCAGGCAGCCCCATCCTAAAGGTACTCGCCGCAATCTTCTCGTTGCCCCCACCAATCTCATTATAAAGCTCCCAATACCGACTGGCATAACTGCAAAGGGTTTCCCCAACCTTCATCTTCATAAATAGTAATGCGTCCACTGGCTGCGATACCCAGCATTAAGTTACAAACCAGACGCCGAATTCTTGGATTAACTTGGCAAAATTATGAATGGAACCTTTCTGTAACCCATTAAACCATCTCAAAGCGGTGGGCCTGAGGCTTGAGAAAAATACCTTACACATCAGCGCATCATTGTGAGTGTGTAGGAACATCATCTGCATATAATGGCTAAGGTGTTCTACCGGGTCTGTTTTTCCATCGTAGGAATTGAATGGTGGGCACGTAAATCTGCTTGGCATTGGGGCCCATTCAATAAGAACGGCGACCGAGCAGCTCAGTGTAAAGCGCGACTCATAGCATCCATGGCGGCATTACGGGGTGTTCACGTAAAATAATCTGCAAGTGCACAGAATCGTAACAAGTAGTAAAGTGTTTTTAGAAAACGAATGTCGAACCCACAGGGATTAACTATGTTATTGAATACCGAAATTCACTAAATTAATTACAATTTGGAAAAATCGAAAATAAATGGAATGTTCTACTATCTGAATTAAATTAAACTATTTAATAAAAATAAATCTACGAATAAAAAATTAACAAAGCGCAAAAATATAAAAGTGTAAAAATATGATAAGAATGGATCTAGAGCGGTTGATTTCACCTAACAAATCCCACACAATTTATTCTTCCTAATTATTAAATTCTAATAATCTCCCATTGATGATTAAAAATTCCTTAAGTATTCAATATCTTCTCTCGAATAATATCAAAAATATCTTCAACTAACAATTCCATATCTCTATGTGAATTTAATTAATTGGACACTCATTACGTACGTTGAATTTTCTGAAAAATCACACTAATCGCGGTAAAGCATCTCTACTTTTGCTCAACTAGTGGTGTTTAATTCTAGAACTAAAATAACAAATCACCTTTCGGTCTCATTGTAATTCAATTAATCAAACCATAATTCGTAAAAAATAGTAAGCATTAAGAATAAGAATTAAACACTCAATCATGGAAATATTAAAAATAAAATAATTCAGAATATAAATTGTGTGTTCATTGCTAGACTACATCAACGCTTTAGAAAATAAAATTTAGTTCATAATAAAATTGAAAAGAAAACAAATAAAACTTATGTCTTTCATCTGATGGTTGATCAACATGAAGCTCTCGCCTTTGTCCTCAGATCCTCCTCTTCAGAAAGACTCCCAAAAGCAAAATCTTGAATACGGCTCTACCTTTTCCTCTCAGGTTTCTCCTTTTTTCTTTTTACCCTAAAGAGCCTTTAAATAGGTCAAGGTATCCTATTACAAGTTGAATTCCCGTTTAGAAAAAATTTCAGATTTTTAGGCTTCACTTAACCGACGATTTTGGCCCATTTAATGTCAGAATTCGGACTTTTGGTAAACTACAAAGTTGTAGCCCTTTAAGTTAAATTTCCAGCCCAACTTGAATCATCTCGATTGGATATCTGAGCCCAAAGTTATGCTGAAAATACTAACTGATGTGCAGGCTGGAATCCTAATCCGAATTGGACTTGGATTTTGTGCAAAATTCCTTTGATTCCTTGCTCTTCTCATTCCTTCAAAGCACAAATAAATAGATAAATATAAATAAAAAATTAAATCAAATCAAAAGAAATAAAGGAAAACTAACAATTTTAATAAATAAGAAGATAATAAAAATCATGTAAAAATTACACTTATCACGGGGTTGTCGCTCTTCTAGGGAATCTGAACCCCGGTCTGCATACTCCCGTGAACGTGAACGGTCCCGACGTTGACGGGACTCTTGTGAATGTGAACGGTCCCGATGTCAACGGGATTCCAGTGAGTGCGAACGGTCCCAATGTCGACGAGAACCAGACTGATTGGACCCTGCCTCGTAGCGATTTCCCCCACCATCAGATCTCCCTTCTCAGTCATCTCGGTCCCTCATTTGGTGCCTACCCCTTGCTTCCAACTCCAAATCTCTCACCAATCTGCATAACTGCTTAAGTTCTTCATCTCTCTCATCAAATCGCCCATGCCTTGAAGCACCCGATATTGTCCGTTGGGTTTGGTACAACCATCCCTAAGGCCAAATCGCTCTTCCTCTTGTTCACAATCCCTATCTTCACGCCTCTTGTGCCTCTGTTCTTGCCAAGTGGATCCCCAAGAAGATCCCACCAAACCACTTTCAGCGTAACTCCCTAAACATCTTTCAGACATTTTCCTGAGCGTGAGTCTCAGTAGAACCACGGCTTTGTAGGAGATTCTCATAGACGGCGCCAATTGTGAGCGCCAAGAATGAGGTTATTGCGCTGAACCTTACTTGGGCTCACAACTTATTTATGAAGTGGGTTTAAGATTTCCTACTTTGGGTCATTCTCAGCACAGAGACCCAACTTAATTGCCTCTCCCTTTGAAATGTTTTACTCTTTCTATACCAATACTACTGCACTGGCTTCGCGCTTTCCCTCTCTCTCTCTCTATATTCTCAATTTCCTCATGCTTCCTTCAATCACCCCTTCTTTCTCCCTAGCTTTTCTTATTTATAGCCTTATAATTAGTGGGGAGTTATGATTACTCTTATGGTTAGTGGTATAGGAGGTCCAATGTTATTATTGCTAAGTGAATGTTTAGTTGGGAGTGGGATGTGGTGAGAGTGTCATTGGAACTTGCTCCTTACTTCAGGAGATCCTCTCGGCGGCATTACTTCCCAAGGCAATACTGAGCATCTATAAATCCACCTTCTCGGGAGATTTGCACTTCCTGGCTGGGTTAGAGTTGACCGGCAGGGAATCACATTTGCAGTTCGTGTCATAATGGTATCATTGTGGTCTTTGAGTTTTGGAAGGGTACCAAGGCTTATCTGGGCCAAGGCTGTGAGCCCAATAGAACTCATATGCGCACACAGGGTCCCAAGGTCCAAGGCCCAATGCCCAACAAGGTTAAAGCCTCGTATACATGGCACCAATACATTGGATCTTACAAACACAGGAGCCTTAAGGGAAGTCGTGCCCTGTACAGTTATTATTGTTATTATTATTATTATTATTATTATTATTATCATCATCATCTAAAAATAACGATAAATTTAGAAATGTGAATTTAACAATGGTTTAGTTTTCTCTTTGGAGAAAGTAAAAGTTGTATTATTCCAAATAAACTTAAATCATCTCATAGAAACAAATCACAGATCTCTTTGTCTCTCCCTTAAAATTTTCTTTTGTTTTGTAATTTCAGTGCTTGTTATAGTGGTTTATTATCCTTAAAAAATAAAATTTACAAAAATATAAAAATAACTTTAAAAATAAGCTAAAAATAAACTTTACAAATTGAGCCGTAAAATAACTTTTTTTAAATAAAAAAAAATTATTGTTGAGAATAGATAAACGAAATATTACCTAAAACTTTGATAACTGCACGCACTTTTCAAAGAAAATTAGATCATGTGCTATTTTTTTTTTCGCTGAATTAGATCACGTGCTATTATGCTCACCGTATATAGTTTGTCGTATTTTATATGATCGCACCCACCATATCTTAAGTGTATAGCATCTTATTGAAATGTAGTATATATTTTATAAGCCACTCTCATATCGATCAATCAATCTAGTGGTGGTCATATGTTTCTATAATCTATGGTCTATGTCACCTAGCTTTGTTTTTAAATTCAGACATATTCGTAAAATAATAAATAAACAAACAAAAAAGTCTCTGTCATAATGTCATTTTGCTCACATTAATACATCATTACTTCTTCACTAGACCTGTACAGAAGTATATATATATATATATATATATATATATATATAATTTTTGAGAGAGAGAGAGAGAGGAAAATACATGTGGAAATATAATTTTTGAGCAAAATTTATTATCACATTGGATATATAATAAGAAGTTTCACATGTGATGCAATATATATATATATATATATATATTAAATACACTAAATTATTAGTTCTTAAACTTTATCAAAAGTTTGGTTTTCATCTCTAAACTTTATGAAGTTTATTTTTTGTCCTTAAACTTTTGAAAAGTTCTTCTTTCATCCCTAAAATATTGAAAATGTTTTATTTATATCCTTAAGTTTTACCAAAAGTTTATTTTTCATTCCTAAACTATTGAAAAAAAAAAATTCTTTTTTCATCTCTATTTTTGTCTCTAAACTATTAAAATATTTTTTTACAAAGTTTAGGGATAGAAAAAGAACTTTTGGCAAAGTTTAGGGACTAAAATAGTATTTTACCATATTTCATAATATCAATGGTAGTTCAAGGGTCGGATGTAGAAAGGTGACAAATAGATGACACAATTCAAAATCAATTGACTTGTGATAAGTTCATGGCTAAGAAGTAAGAACATGAGCTTCTAAGGGTCACGTCTCAAGCTAGAGACTGATTACTAATCACATGGAATGTTCATGTATGAAAAAAAAAAAGGTGAGAAATAGAAAACTAAAAGTACCAAGTGATACATAATTGTATTTGTCGATTTATCTGTTGACTCAACTATATTATCTTAATCTTTAATCCATTTTATGTTGATTGAATGATTTGCAATCTTAGAATTTCGATAGTTACAATGGAAATTTTTTATTTCATGAAGCATTTGTTTAAAATATCAGAATATGCCAACTAGTTAAATTACAAATTTTCTATAGTTTTCTATAGAAATCAATCGAGAGAAGGATTTAACAAATATAAGATTTCAATTCTAATAATTCAGTGTCCGAGCACATGACAATTGACAGATCCGTGGCTCAATGTTTCAATGACTTATCACTCATATGACATCTAGGTAGTCATGTGCTCGATCACCAGTACTGCATTGCTCTACTTAAGTTTTATTTATTTTAACAATTTTCAATTCTAATAATTAATTCAGAGTAATTAATTATTAAATTTTTATTTAGTGTTAAACCAAGATTCAATGAAACAGATCCTCCCAAAAAAATAAAAACAAAGATTTAATGAAACATGCAGGACATGTGATAAATTATTTAATAATTAAAGAATTTACTGAATAAGCAGCACAGTAGCTAGCACACATCGAAGCCCACTTCAAAAATTGTAGTATAAAATATTTCCTCTTTTGTTTTTTTTAGCATGTTGGGGTTTTTTATATAGGAAAAAAGAGAGAGAGAGTTTGAGACATAAGCGGGCAGGACATGTGATAAAAAAGAATTTTCTTGCAAGATTCAGTGAAACAGATCTTCCCAAAAAAAGAAAAAAAAAATCAATGAAACATTATGTACTTCTTGGCGAAAAAAAAAACATGCAGGACATGTGATAAATTATTTAATAATTAAAGAAAATACTGTATAAGTAGCACATATCCAGCCCACTACAATAAATATGAGAAGTACTATATTTATAACATTTTCATAGGTTGAAACCATCTCTAAAAATAAAAAAATAAAAAAATAAAAAATAAAGTGCTTCCCCAAAATTAAAAAAAAAAAAAAAAAACATTGTGACTTTATGAAATGAACATTTTATATATTTTTTTAAAAATGGGTGTGTTTGTTTTGAAAAGTGGAGGAAAAGTGGGTGTTTTGAAAGGTGAAAGAAATAAATGAATAAATAATATTTAAATAAAAAAATTTAAAATAGAGAATAGGTAGTCGATTTTTTGGAAAGTGGTAAGCTAAAATAATAATTATAATAAAAAATTAGATTTTTGTTGTAAAATAAATAGGAAATTTTGTTTGCAAAAACTAATGTTAATGCATAACCATATCATATACTCTCTCTTTTCTTTCTTTTTTTTTTTTTTTTTTTTTTTCTTTTTTTTTTTCTCTTGGGATCTACGCATAAAACTTTCACATGAATTGCGTCCAAAACTGTAGTTAGTCTCATATGCATTAATTACCTAGGTTCCAAATCAGCTGTCTTGATTTTATCATATTTTTGTATTCAGATTATTATATCAAATGGAAAAGAACTATATGGTTACTACTAGTACCATTATTTATCAACAAGTTGAAGAAAGATTCTTGTTCTAATTGAAAATCATTTGATATCTCTTTAAGAAGAAAAAAAATTAGCCACAAAATAATTCATGGTCATAAGGTCACCATTTTTAATTTCACCCGTGTTGCAATATGATTTATAAGCGCGAAAACAAACAACTAGACATGGATTCTATATTAAGCACTTGACATATCTTGTTTTGAAACTCAAGAAAAGAAATAATAATCATTGTCATGTTATGCCCAATATCAATATTTTTCTTCTTCCTTTTGCTAGCACTATAATTAGTGGGTAGACTTTACTATACATTTTCAAAGAGCAAAGCTTACGTTCTTAAATATTGTAACTTAAATTTTCAAATATTATATAATATATTAAAATAAAACCTCAATAAAAAAAAAATTCCCATTGGATTCTAATTGTGCTCCAATTTTGTAACAAGTCTTTTACAATTGAATTAAAATCTGATGTCAAAAGTGTCTTTAGAAATTCAATTTACTCGATGTTCATGCTAAGTATCCTTACAATTATATACAAATATTAAAGTCGGAGCACAATTAGAATCTCAATCAAATCCAAATTAACTTTTAATTGTGGTTAATTTTGCTCGAAGTATTCATTTTAATTTTTTTAAATTTGAGACCAAGTAATCCATTCATAATACTCAACACAAAAGCCAACCTTACTCACCTAGGTAATATCACTTTATGATATAAAAAGCAAGTTGTGTTATGAGTTGTAAGTACATTGGCGAAAATATATATAATTGTTCAAAGGAACCATGCATATTTTCATGTATGCAACACAAATGGCTAATGTAGGGTATATGATTTGCAATTTTGCATGATTACTTTTAAACCTGGGAATCAGTAGGGTCATCCATGCATGTCCAAAAAGAAAATTTCAAATAGAAACAAAATAATATTGCTTGATGATCATGAAAATCTTGTGGTAGATATTTTCCATAAGGAAACGTGATTTTATTCCGTTTTGGAGGACCTACTCACTTCCAAATAAAATCATCCCAGATTTAATTAGGACCGTTATTAGTTTGATTAATTATTATTGTCGTTAAATCTGAACCATTTTGTGTCACAACTTTTATATATGTGATGGATTGAACTTCTAAACTTGTTAGACTATACATACTTGAACCAGAACTCCAAATGTCACGGATGTCTACACCTATTGTTGTGCAACTTACCATTAAAAGTTTTTCTTTTTTCTTTAATTGTCGGCATTCAACCATTATTATTATTATCAATATATCAATATATAAAACCGAAACCTTTGACCTCTCCACAATTTTCCACATCAGCATTACTTAAATAAATATTATAATTAATTAATAAATATTATATTATGATTTTATAGCCGACTAAATTCTCTGAAAAAAAAAAAAGGAATTTATACCCGACTCCTTCTCTTCTCCCTGGCTCCATCTCCACTCCACTCTCCAATCTTACCAATTCAGCCAATCTCTCGCAACCTCTTATTTTATCTCTGACTTATAATCCTATGTTTAGGAAGAGAAGAACAAAACCCTAAGAGTTTCCTAGAGAGCGACATTATTTCAAGGCTGAAGGCTGAAGGTAATAATAAAATTTCATCGTGATTTGATGGCAGGGTTGTTGCACATGATTATGGCCCAATGGAGTGAGCCAAGCTTCTTAGAGAGCGACGTTATTCCAAGGCTTTTGTGTGTGTTAGCTTTTGTTGGGTATGAAAGGAGTTTGGGCAGAATTTTATTTTTTATTTTTGATGGGTTTTCCAAGCTCTTGCATAATAGAGTTCATAAAAATTGTGTTTTTTTTTTCTTCTCAAAAGGCAAACACAAAAGATCACAGAGGACTATCAAAAAAAAAAAAAAAACAGCGTGAGCTTCCCAAATCCCCTACCATCAACCTTCAATTCCTTCGTAAGATTCCAATTGCTTATTAAATTTTCCACTCCTACTTTGGTTTTGATTTTTGGTTTTTGAATTTCTTAATTAGTTTATTTTTATGACTATCCAATTCTTGATTCTAGAGTGTAAGGAGAACAAATCCCATCTATTCATAAAAAAGGAAAAAAAAAAAAAGAAAAAAAGAAAAAAGAAGAAGAAGAAGAAGATGAAATCCAAGTTGTTCATATTGCAGGACCACCTTATTTGATTTTGAAGATGAAATCCACTTTATGTTTTCTTCTTACTTCGTTCTATAACATATAATTGTTAATATATATTTTAGCTATATAGTATTATTTACAAATTCAATTTATTTGATTGTATTAAAATAAATCAAGATTAAATCATATATGTTCATCAAAGAAATTAATTCATATATCACACTTAACAATTTTTCCGTGCATGGCACGGGTTAGCAATTTCTGGGCATTTGATTTTCAGGACTAACTTGAAGAATTTGGATCCTTTTCCGTTTCTGATGTTGGACGATTTTTCAAGTATGAAGAATTCTAATATGATCTTTTTCAAGTTTCAATTTTATTTGATTGATATGGGTTAAAATTCCAATTGAAATTGGTTTAAATGGAACAGAGCCTCAAAGTTATGTTTTAATTATATGTCTTCAATTAGGTTTTCTATCGATTTAGGGATTTCAAATTCTACAGGTTTTGTAAGAAAATATTGTAAATATCAATGGGTTTCATAGTGGAGATAGTATCAATTTAATGGGTTTTTTTTTTTTTTTTTTTTTTTTTTTTTTTTTTTTTTTTTTTTTTTTCTATGTCTTTGAAAGGCCTAAGAGTCGACCTGATGATTAATTTATTTAGGCTGAAAAATTAATTCAGTGATATGTATGGGCTGTGTGTTGCAGATAGTTGTGGGGTTTAATAATAATTTTAGGCATAGTTGATTTGTTTACCTCTTGATTTCATTTTTTTCCTATAATGAATGTGTTGTGTAGAAAGAGTTGGAGAGAGAGAGATCTACGGGAGGCCCTTCACTACTGTCAGACTGGTCCTCTTTGCTGCATTAATTGCTGATCTAACATAATCAGATGAAGCATGGAGCCGAATGTTTTGTCTATGAGATTGTTCTGGTATTGGACAGATTCTTTTTCTTCTCTTTTATACTCTTCTATAGATTGTTTGTTCTTCTCTTTTTTTCTTTTTTTTTTAATTATTATTTTTTATTTATTTTTATTATTTTTATTTTTATCTAAATCATTGATGCAACTAAATGACCAATCTTTGGAACTCTGGCATATTTCTCAAGGAGTCAATAGTTTATAGTTAGCATGTCTATTTGCTGGGTTGGTTCTTGCGATTGTTGGGGGTTTGTTTTAGTTTTACGTTGCTGCTAGGGTTTGTTTCAGTTTCGGGTTGCTGGAGTTTTTAATTTCGTTCTTTATCTGAATTTGTTTTAATTTTGGCTTATGTTTGGATTTATCAAAAATTTAGGCTCATGTTTGGGCATGTGATTTTTTGAGAGAAAAATTCATTTTGTTAACAGAGAATGTTTATAATATATGATTGCTTAAGGTCCTCAGATATTGTCAAGAACTGTTTTTTTCTTTTTTGTTTCTCTATTGATATGACTTTTGATTTTAGTTCTAATATCACATTAACTACTGAGCATGTGAATTTGTTTCCAACTACTAAAGCTTAGAATGACCTGTTTTCGATGTTGTCTTCCAGATCTTGCATATTTGTTTGCTACCTCCTAAAGATTGCAATCTCTGTAGTTCTGTACCTTTATAATCATAATGCACCTGAGCATGTGAATCAGTTTCCGACTATTAAAGATTGCAAAGCCAGTAATTCTTTTCTCGCTGTTGTTTTTGTGAGTAGGTATTAACTTGATTTAGGTGGTCATTTACTACACTATTATTGACCTTCGTTATTCTGTTTTTTACAAATTATTTAATTTAAAAAAATTTAAAAATACTTATTTTGCAGGTTCTACTTTCATTTTTAGATAAAGAGCTGCATACTTAGCTGCATCAACTCAAGGTTTGTTAACAATTTCTGTAAAAAAAATTTAAAAAAAGTTCCTGTTGCATAAAAGTTATATATAAATAGTCAATATAAAACCATTAATCAGATCATTTACTGCTTTGCTACTAATACATATATTGCACTATTTGCTGATGTAGATAGTTTTGTTTATGGAATTTATATTTGTTCATTATTCTATTTACTTGCTAAATAAAAGAAAAAAGAGAAAAAAAAAAATGACTCTTTTTTTTTAAGACTATTTTCATTTAAAAAATTTTTAAAAAGTATATTTAACTCAGCTGAGTTGTTATACAAGATAAAAGAAATATTTCTTTTAAACGGTTGGAACATATTGTTTATTGTGATTGTTATACTCATTATAATTGTTTTTTATTGTTTTTCCAATAATTCATTGTGAGAAGGTAAAATATTTCTTTTAAATGGTTGGAAGGTAAAATATTTGTTTTCAATCATACAACCTGCCCTTGAATATTTTGTACCTATAAAAATTCTTCTCTTGGTTTCAACTCAAAATTTTCTCATAAACAATACTACTTTTGTTAGTGGGAAAGAAAGGAAAAACAGCTACCGTACATCATCTGTAAAGGAAAAACCAAACAGCTCTGCAACCCAATCTGTTCTGTGTTAGGCAGCACCTTTAAGATAATATTCCCGACTATTTTGTTCTTATTACAGAATTTGAATCTAAATTCCCAAATTTTTGAATGTTTACATAAATTTATGATATTTTTTCACTCATTTTTATTGTGTCCATGCTTTAATTTAAAAGATATTGCATTAAATGACGTCGTTGGGTTATTTTGGCATTTTAAAAGGTGCAGGAGTGGTGGAGAAAGTAAAAGTAGAGGTGGAGATAAAGGAATATAAGTATGAGGAATTAGTTAAAGCCCTTGAAAAAAAATAGTTAAGTTCTTTCTCAATCTAACATTTTAATCTATTTAGATTTTTATCATTTTGGGTGTGTTATTGATGGTTGATAGTTTTGCAAGGCAGGAAGCTTATGATGGGGGGGGGGGGGGGGGGGCTTTAGTTGTAGAGCAAAGAGAAGAATGAAGCAAACCAAGAGAGACTCTTTTTGATATAGTGTAGAGTCAACAACAATATGCTTGCACCTGTTTTCTCATATTTAATATGATAACTTAAACAAGTCTTATGAAGAAGGTTTTTTTTTTTTTTTTTTAAATATAGTTAGTGAAGCTGCCCCTAGCAATTTAATAAGATTTTGTTGTTGATTTACAAAACTCTTTGAATATTATGATCATTTGTTATTAGTGCATGTCATATATTTTACTTTCTGTTAGTGTTTCTTTTAAATGTGATATGTAATCTTTTAATTTGAAATTTTACCCTTTTTGTTGTGAAGGCAATAACCAATGATAGAACATTATATTATTTTTCATCTACTCAAATTGTAAATCACAACAACGAAGAGTATGTAAGCTACTGCCTAGAATGAACATTGTAAATTGCTTCAAATGGGCAATAATTTGCTTTGTTGGCAGATTAAGAAATATATATATATATATATATATATATATATATATATATATATATATGTAGACACACACACACATACCTTGGTTGACCAACTCAAATCATAATGAAATTTGTATATTCCTTTTTGTGTGAGTTATTCCTTAAAATCCAAAGTGAAAAGGTTCATTTAAGTTAACTAAATTTCTCTCAACCCGCCTAAAAATGCATTTAATTTGATTAAAAAAAAAATATTTAGCATTTATAAGAACTTTCCCGTGCATCGCACGGGTTAGCGACTAGTTATTATTATTTTGGAGAAGATTCAACCACTATTGTTGATTATACTACTACCTATTCAAAAGTAGTGCTAGGAAATTTGCCTAGAATATTTTTAGTTCATATTTTTTGTTTTTTATTTTATTTTATTATTTATAAATTATGATATGATTTTATTACTTTCAGAATTTACTTTTCTAAATAATTAAATTTATTAGCTTTTTTTTAGAGAATCAATTTATTAGTTGGTTTCTCAATATATATATTAGCTATTTTTTATAATTATAAAACATATTAATTAATTAATTAATGTACAATCAATCAATGTACCATTAGTTGAACCAATAGACCAATAAATTAGTGTCAACCTCTGATTTGGTTTTGATAACTGTAGGGCCAGTTGCTTAACAGAGAGTTCATAGAAAATGGATTTGAGGCCCAACGGCCCATTCCGAGGACACTCACCTGTCCGAGGACACTCATCTGTCCGAGGATAAGATTTATTCCTCAAACCAGCGTCCGAGGTGGATGTAACTGTTCTAATTGTCAGGGAACTTCACAGAATTACATGCAAACTAACTAATGAATATTGAACAAAGAAGGAACATGGAAAGGTAACAAATATCTCCTAAAAGCTGCTACCTCCACATTAAATGCTTCCCAGCTAACTCTCTGGCCGCATTAATGTGGAGGTGATACCTGAACAGTAACCAAGCAGCCTTATGACCACTAAGTGAAGGATCCGGGAAGTTCTGGATGGGACAGAAAGAAGTTCTCAAAATGGAACTTACACGTGTACGGTGAAAGCAGGACGGAGAAGGTAGTATATAAGGTAAAATCGGAGTACATTAGAGGGACTTTTGAGAAAAAAGGAGAAAAGAAGAGAGAGAAAAAGAGAGGTTACAGTGGACTTAAAATATCCCAGGAAAACCTAGCCAAGAAGAAGAAAGGTGGTAGAAAACTAGTTTAAGGCTTTCTTTACTAGAGAGTGATCATGTCATTTTTCTACCCATAGAGCCCAACTCTTACGCCTGCTCTCTAAAAATTTTATTGTTTAAGGTCCAACACAATTTGAGTCCTTACAATTGGCGCCGTCTGTGGGGAGAGCTTGGTCCAGTTGTAGAGAAAGGCAAGTGTAGAGTTTAAGATGGAAGAGGGAGCACCATAGCAACCAGTGGCAGGCCCACTACAGATGGATGCTAATCCACACCAGGCAGAGTCCAGAGGCTCTCAACACGGCAATTCGCTGGTAGTGCGTGAACAAAGGGACGATCGTGAGGGAAGTGCTCAAACACACCACCATGATAGAGGTCATTCCCGGGGGAAAAGCCACATCTCCCAGGTAAAGAACGACAGGGGCATGCAACATGAGATTAACAAGCTGAAAAGGGAATTACGGTACGAGCGACGGAAGCATACAGCTCACAACTCCGGGGACTCCTCTAAGGAATCAAACGCCACCAGTTACAGGCCAAGGTCGAGAACCCCATCAAATGAGTCTTTTTCGTGTGGTGAGAAGCACCATCGCGAATGAAAGCGTGAGGGTCCACCTCACCAAGGAGTGGGGAATGACGCGCTGAACAGAGCGATGAGCCAGGTTTCTAAGTCACCTTTCACGTGACGCATTGAGGACGCAGATCTTCCTCGGCGGTTCCATCAACCTACGTTCACAATTTATAACGGTCGGACAAATCCAGTGGAGCATGTTAGCCACTTCAGCCAGATAATGGCCGTTTATTCCAAGGATGAAGCCTTAATGTGCAAGGTTTTCCCATCTAGTCTAAGTCCGGTGGCAATGAGGTGGTTTGATGGGCTAAAAGTGAACACTATCGATTCCTTTGAGAAGCTCATCCAAGCTTTTGGTGCTCGCTTTATTACCTGCCGGAGGGTCGTTCAGCCCTTGGGATCGTTGTTATCCATGTCCATGCGAGAGGGGGAAACCCTGAAGGCTTACTCTGACAGATACTGGGAGATGTACAACGAAGTAGATGGAGCCAATGAGAACGCGGCCATTAATACCTTTCAAGAGGGCCTTCCGACCGAGCATGATCTGAGGAAATCTTTGACTGGTAAACTTGTTACCAGCGTGCGACAACTTATAGACCGAATTGACAAATACAGAAGGGTAGAAGAGGATCAAATAAGGGGTAGAGGTAAGGCAAAGGTGATCCCTCAAGAGAGGAAGGATTTCAGGTTGGATAGGTATAACAATAATCATCCTCGGAAGGAGTTTGGGGGGCAGCCAGGGTCTGCCAACTCCCAGGTGGTTAATGCAGTATTCCGAGAACCAGTCCAACGTGTTCTAGAAAAGATAAAAAATGAACCATTCTTTAGGCTGCCCAATAGAATGGCAAGAGATCCTGCAAAACGCAATCAAAACCTTTACTGCCAATACCACCAGGACCATGGGCACACTACTGAAGATTGCAGAAACTTATGGGATCACTTAGAACAGTTGGTCCAAGAAAGAAAGTTGACCCACCTTCTGCATCATTCCAGTGGCCGAGGAAGTCAGGCAGGTTCAACATTCCGAGGAGATGCCTCTTCAGAAGCCCCCCTGGGCACAATAAACGTTATATTTGCTGCCCCAGGGAGAACAGGGTCTTGCTCCTCTAGGATAATGTCTGTGTCTCAACATTTGGAGGGTGGCTCTAGTTCAGTGCCGAAGAAGGCAAAACTAAGCACCTCTCTGGTATTGGGCTTTTCAGATGAGGACAAGAGAGGAACCATACAGCCACATGATGATGCCTTGGTGGTTACGCTTAGGATCGGTGGTTATGACGTGAAAAGGGTGATGATTGATGAGGGGAGCGCGGCCGAAGTGATGTATCCTGATCTATACAAGGGGTTGAATTTGATGCCACAGGATCTAACAGCTTATTGCTCCCCGTTGGTAAGTTTTGAGGGTAGATCGGTCATTCCGATGGGTATGATTAGATTACCAGTGCAAGCTGGGTCAGACGTGGTAGAGGTGGATTTTATTATGGTAGACGTTTTTTCTCCGTATACGGCGATTTTGGGCAGGCCCTGGTTGCATACTCTGGGGGCTGTTTCTTCCACTCTGCATCAGAAGATTAAATATCCATCAGGAGGCCAGGTGTCAAAAATATTGGGAAATCAGGCCATGGCAAGGCAGTGCATGATAGTGGCCATCCAACACCGACCAGAGGTGAACACGTCGGCCACGACTGAGAGCGATTTATAGCAATCAATGAATGTAGGAACCCTACCCAGCACATCCGCCGAGGAAGCGGAATGTGAAGAGGTGGAGAGGGTGAATGTTGGTGATGATCCAGACAAGTACTTTCAGGTTGGAGCATTGTTACCTCAGTTGGAGAAAGATCAGTTGATCGAGGTTCTAAGGAGAAATGTTGATGTGTTTGCGTGGAATGCCTATGAGGCCCCAGGGGTGGATCCAGATTTTATCTGTCATCATTTGAATGTCAGTCCTTCAGCTATTCCGAAGAAACAGCCAGCTTGGCGTTCGTCTAGATTACATGCCGAGGCTATTAAAGATGAGGTGGACAAACTCAAACAGGCTGGGGCTATCAAAGAAGTGTTCTACCCCCAGTGATTGGTAAACACAGTAGTAGTGAAGAAGAAAAATGGAAAATGGCGTGTGTGCGTTGATTTTACGGATCTTAATAGAGCCTGTCCTAAGGATCCTTTCCCTATGCCCCGTATAGATCAGTTGGTTGATGCAACAGTAGGTCATCCTCGGATGAGCTTCCTAGATGCCTTTCAGGGCTATCACCAGATCCCACTGGCACAGGTTGATCAAGAGAAGATTGCTTTTCTCACTCCCAATGGAAACTATCATTATAAGGTGGTGCCCTTTGGTTTGAAGAACGCGGGGTCAACTTACCAGCGGATGATGACAAAAATGTTTGAGCCACAGTTGGGCAAAAACATAGAGGTTTATATTGATGATATGGTAGTAAAGAGCAAGGTAGTAGCCGAGCATGTGAAGGACCTCACCAGCACGTTTGAGGTTTTGAGAAAGCATAAATTACGACTGAATGCACACAAATGCTCATTTGGGGTATGTTTAGGGAAGTTTTTGGGCTACATGGTGACCCACCGAGGAATCGAAGTGAACCTCGATCAGATCAAAACCATAAAAAACTTGCAACCTCCTCGGAATCCCAAGGAGGTCCAAAGGTTAACTAGGATGACAGCTGCGCTAAACAGATTCATATCAAGGTCAGCGGATAGGTGCAGACCCTTTTTCCTTTTACTCCACAAATGGAAAGGGTTTTAGTGGACTGAGGAGTGCGTTCAAGCATTTTAGCAGCTCAAGGAATATCTATCTCGGCCCCCCATAATGTCCAGCCTTGAGGTGGACGAGGTCCTCTTTGCCTACTTGGCGATAGCCACTTATGCTGTTAGTTTTGTTATGATACGAGTGGACAACGGCGTGCAGCGGCCAGTTTACTACGTGAGCAAATCACTTCATGAGGCCGAAGTGCGTTATTTA
The DNA here is from genome assembly GCA_023736055.1 of Quercus glauca. Taxonomy (NCBI): domain Eukaryota; kingdom Viridiplantae; phylum Streptophyta; class Magnoliopsida; order Fagales; family Fagaceae; genus Quercus; species Quercus glauca. The sequence continues at coordinate 58,131,203 of CM043325.1, read as the reverse complement.
CCACTGGAGAAGGCCATTTTGGCAGTGGTGCATGCTACAAGGAAACTCCCCCATTACTTCCAGGCACATACGGTGGTTGTTCTGACTCAGTATCCACTTAGGGCTATACTTCGGAGTGCAGACTACACTGGCAAGGTTGCTAAGTAGGGCACAATCCTTGGGGCTTTCGATATAAAGTATATGCCTCGTACTTCTATGAAGGGTCAGGTTCTCGCTGACCTGGTGGCTGAATTTGCTGAAGGCCCTGAGGAAATAGGTGCAAGCCCGCATGGCATGGATGAAAAATCGGTTTGTCTTATCTCCACGCAACGCTCTTCTCCTTGGAAAGTGTACGTGGATGGAGCAGCAAACCAAAGGGGGTCAGGAGTGGAGCTGGTCCTAATATCTCCTGAAATGGCCATCGTCGAGAAGTCTTTAAGGTTGGGATTCTCAGCCACCAATAATGAGGCGGAGTATGAAGCTTTGTTAGCAGGAATGACGATAGTCAAAAAACTTGGTGGAAAAACAGTGGAGATGTTCTCAGATTCAAGCCTGGTCGTGGGCCAGGTCAGAGGAGAGTTGGAAGCTCGAGATACCAGAATGCAAAGCTACTTGAGCCGAGTTAGGCGTATGCAAACAAATTTTGAATCTTTTGAATTATCCCACGTCCCTAGAGGTGGAAATGCGCATGTAGACTCTCTGACTACCCTTGCTACCTCCTCGGCGTAGAACTTACCTCGGATTATCGTGGTTAAAGATTTGAGCTCACCCACTTCAGTAGCGGAGGACTCTATTCAGGTCAACCAAATCAGCTCGGCGCCTAGTTGGATGGATCCTATAATGGTATACCTTGAGAAGGATATACTGCCCGAGGACAAGTTGGAAGCTGACAAGATAAGAAGAAAAGCTCCTCGGTTCTGGCTGTCCGAGGACAAGAAGTTATACAAACGCTCTTTCTCTGGGCCTTATCTGCTTTGTGTGCACCCTGAAGCATCAGAGACACTTCTAGAAGAGCTGCACGAAGGGATTTGTGGGAGTCACACAGGAGGAAGGTCTTTGTCTCATCGGGCAATCACCCAAGGGTATTGGTGGCAAGGCATGCAAAAGGAAGCGCATGAATATGTTAAAAAATGTGATCAATGTCAAATATTTGCTCCAAATATCCATTAGCCTGGGGGAGTCCTTAACCCTCTTTCTAGTCCTTGGCCTTTCGCGCAATGGGGCTTAGATATTGTTGGTCCTTTCCCTAAGGCAATTGGGAATAAGAAATACCTGCTAGTTGGCACGGACTATTTCACGAAGTGGGTCGAAGCTGAGCCCCTGGCTAACATCAAGGATATGGATGTCAAGAGGTTTGTTTGGAAGAACATCATCACGCAATTTAGGGTTCCTCAGGCTCTTATCTCAGATAATGGTCTTCAATTTGATAGCAAGGCTTTCAGGGAGTATTGTTCTGACCTGGGAATAAAGAACAGATATTCCACTCCAGCTTATCCACAGAGAAATGGGCAAGCTGAGGCTGTTAATAAGGTCATTGTGAGTGGGCTCAAGAAGATGCTAGACGATGCGAAAGGAAGGTGGGTAGAGGAGTTGCCGCACGTCCTGTGGACATATCGAACAATACCCTGACGATCAACAAGAGAAACCCCATTTTCAATGACGTACGGGGTGGAGGCCGTGATTCCTCTCGAAATGGGTTTCCCCACGTTAAGGACCAGTACTTTCACCTTAGATGGCAATGATGAGCTTTTAGAAAAGAGTTTAGATCTGATAGATGAACGACGAGAAAGAGCGATGGTTCAGTTGGCCTATTACCAACATAAGCTGAAATAAGGTTATGATGCGAATGTGAGACTAAGGCCACTAGCTCCAGGGGACCTAGTGTTGAGAAAAGCCTTGGGAAATACCAAAAATCCAGCTTGGGGAAAATTAGGGCCCAATTGGGAAGGATCATATCGTATCACATCTGTAGCAGGAATATGTGCTTATTACTTAGAAGATCTAGACGAGAAAACTGTACTCCATCCTTGGAATGTAAGCAACTTAAAGAGGTATTACTATTAATACGAACAGTTCTGTCATATGTTTCTTTTTTAACTTAATTGGAATTCTATTACTTGTGTTCCTTAAGTCTACTGAAGTATTAAACAGAAACTAAGTTATGTCAAGTCCTCGGACCACATCTTAGTGGAAATTAATACAACTGCGACATCTACTGAAGTATTAAATAGAAATTAAGTCATGTCAGATCCTCGGACCACATCTTAGTGGAAATTAATACAACTGTGACATCTACTGAAGTATTAAACAGAAACTAAGTCATGTCAGGTCCTCGGACCACATCTTAGTGGAAATTAATACAACTGCGACATCTACTGAAGTATTAAACATAAACTAAGTCATGTTAGGTCCTCGGACCACATCTTAGTGGAAATTAATACAACTGCGACATCTACTGAAGTATTAAACAGAAACTAAGTCATGTCAGGTCCTCGGACCACATCTTAGTGGAAATTAATACAACTGTGACATCTACTGAAGTATTAAACAGAAACTAAGTCATGTAAGGTCCTCGGACCACAACTTGGTGGAAATTAATACACTTATTTTTGCTGAAGTATTAAACAGAAATTAAGTCATGTAAGGTCCTTGGACCACAACTTGGTGGAAATTAATACACTCATTTTTATTGAGGTATTAAACAGAAACTAAGTCATGTAAGGTCCTCGGACCACAACTTGATGGAAATTAATACACTCGTTTTTATTGAAGCGTTAAGCAGAACTTAAATCATGAAAATTAATGCACACTATGAAAGTTAGCGCTTCTTAAATGAGATCTATGTGATCATCTTTATATATCAAGACAAATTTCATGAGCATCACTTAAAGCATTTTAGGGTGTTCAATACTTCCAGGGACTAATTGTTTGGAATGCTATCTCCAGTTTGGTTTGATTTTCAATTGGCATACATAAGACTAAATTTTCTCTCGTAGTGTCAGATTTTGCTCTTCTATAGCTTGAGATAATATAAAAGTAAAAGAATATTCCTGCAGGAAATTATACAAGAAATAGATAAACCCATAATGTCTTATATATAAAAAAAAAAAAAGAAAAAAAAAAGAAAAAAATTATTACATCAACTATTTGTTTAGTTTTATTTGTATCTTGGGTGGTGGAACTTTGGCTGTTTTCTAAGGAGGAACATCCTTCTCCTTCTCCTTTGAAGCCGCCCCAGCAGGCAAAATGGTAGAAGCTAAGTCCTTTTCAAAGTTTTAAGAGGCTGGTCCATCCTTAGGATCCTCTACGGCCTTAGCTGAGAAGGTCCCTTTTACCACTTCGGACACTTCAGGCTGCTTCTGCTGATTGGTTGGGAGAGGATTCTGATTCTGAGCTTCTTCAGCTGAGCCAACAGCAGTAGAGGAGACCTCTTGTTGTTGAGAAGAAGGACTTGGGGCTCGTATGGCTGAGGGGAAGAAAGTGTTCTTAGGTCTTCTCAGCTCAGATGAAGGCTCGACCCCAGCACAATTAAGAGCTTCTTCCCAAGTTTGCGCACAGTATGTTCGGCACACAACTAGGACCTTAGTTTTGAATCTATCCTCGGTCTCGGCTATGCCGACGTCATATCCCTGCTGTTTGGCCTCATCCTTTGCTTTCTCAGCCTCGGCTCTTGCTTTTTCAACCTCATCCCTCTCATTTTCAGCCCGACCCCTTAGCCTTTGAGCTTCTTCTAGTTGTTTCATCAGCGTTGTTACTTGTTCCTTAGAAGCTGTCAATTGGTCATTAGCATCACAGAGGCTTTTCCTCTGATCTTCAGCTTGCTTTTAAAAGCCGGACAAGGCTGAATCAGCACTCTTTCAAGCAGATTCTTCGTCTGCCAACCTTTTCTTCAGCTCCTCTACGTTTTGCTCACTAACAGTAAGCGTCTTGGTAGCTTCACTTCTTTTCTGCCTCTCCTCGGCTAACTGGAGATAAAAGTTATTGGTCATCTCCTTTAGCCTGAAAGTGGTTTGAACAGCCTATAAAAAATAAAAAAAAATAAAAAAAAAAAGAAAAAAAAAGAAGAAAAAGAGAAAAGAAAAAAAAAAAGAGTCAGAAATAAAGTAAACTAAAAGGAATGGGTAAAGCTGTAAGGATATTATACCACGCCCAAGTGCCTTTTCATGTTCATGAAGATTTCATTTTTCTTCATGTTTTTGAGCTCGGCCATATCCCGAGGAAGAAGGAGGGTTTCTTCTAGAGCCGAGGCGACATGGCATCCAATCCCACCATTGTAGTCTCTGATGGATGCGTCTGCCCTCAAGGGCTCACCACCGAGCATGGGAGCAGGGAGCCAGGCTTCGGGCTTCGAGGACTGAATAGTTTGCTTGGCAGCAATTCTAGAAGCCCCACGAGTTGTCTTTTGCTGTTTTGGAGGCCGCTGATTCTCACTTTCCTGAATTGGACGAGGTCTCCCAATCTCCACCACGTCTTTACCTTTTTGCTCTCTCCTCCTCTTAGGATCAACAGGTTCTGCCCCCTGAGATTGGGGAGGTTTAGGAGAAGGGGGAGAAGGGAGAATGGTCTGAGAAGACCTCCCTGGTGCCTCTTTTCCAGATTTACCTTCAATGACATCCAACAAATTTCTTTGGCTCTTTCTTTGGATGCCCATGTCGCCAGAAACCACCTCGGGAGATTGGGGTTGGTTGAACACCTCAAATCTGTCCACAGAATCCGAGACTTCTACAACTTTTTCTTCTTGTTCCTCTTCTTCCTCTTCCTCCTCCATTTCCTGAATAGCAGGGCGTGACGAGGAAGCCCCTACGGAAATAGCAGCTATAGGCAATGGTTGAGGGAAGGGGGTGACTTCAGGGATTGGAACACCCTCAGGAACTACGAACCCGGACCCTTCGAAGGCTACACTGATTCGGTGCAGCCGAGGATCTTTAGCCTTTATTACACACTTGGGCACTAGAAAGGCTGTGGAAATTGGCTTGTACTGAAGGATGATGTGCATTGCCCTTAGTTGACCGTCGGACGGATTCACGTATATCTCGGATCTTAGAATTTTATCCAAGCTCTTCTTGGTTAACTAGCCTAAATTGAGGCTTGGTGGCGCGCCTATCTGCAAAATCAGTAAGACAGTACAGAGATTTCCATCAGGAATAAAGTTAACTTAAGTCAAGGAGTACAAATTAAGGTGCAAAGGCGTTCAGCCCAAGAACCCCACCTGGTTCGCCCCCCTGGGTCGGACAGGGTAAACCGCCATGCCATGCGCCAGAAAAAATGAGGAAATCATCTTTCAGGCCCTTGTTCGATGTAGGGAGACACTGGATTAGCCTTATCTCGGGGAACCTGGACCTAAGGTAATACCCCACACCCTTTAAGTGCTGGAGGTTGTATACCCAATTCACATCGTGATGGGTAAGGCCCAAGTTCAGCCTCGCGTTAAGGGCTTCTATACTCCCTAGCACCCTGAACATATTTGGGGCGCATTGTGTGGGGGACAATTTAAAAAACCTAAGGTAACTACTAATGAGACGGCCCATTGGAATAGTCATCCCTCCCTCTATGAAAGCAATCATGGGGATGACTACTTCCCCTATTTTCCTTTCATCGTACCACTCTTCCGCGGAAGTGTACCTCATGCCCACCGTTAGAGGAATCCTATACTTGGCTTTAAATTTCTCTATTTGCTCCTCAGAATCGACTAAATACTTAAACCTACCCATTTCTTAAGAATCGTGAAGAAAAATTAGAGAAGATAATGGAAAACTGAGGAGGGTTAAAGAAACTTACAGTTGTGAAAAATAAGCTCCTCGAACAAACTTCAGGTATTTATGAGATCGTTGAGAAGAAAGAAAGAGGGACATGTTCAGTGAATACTCGCTAAGATCGTAAGATTTTTTGTAACTGAAAAGAAATTTGATTTGAAAAGCTCTTTATAGGGGCGCAGAAATCATAAGCGGGAAAAATCCCGCTCATAAATGTCGGAGGCCCTCCATCGTTCGATTCGCATCCTACTGAAATGTGGAAGACTGAGAAGCCGCCATCATTTAATAATGGCGTGCTCCTGACGCCGAAACGTCAGGGACGTGTCTTGGGCAGGTGAAAAGGCATTCTGGAATTTAGAAAATTCAAACAAAGGAGTTAAGGACGTGATATCAAAATCCCCCTTTTTTCGAGGTGACAAAAAGCGAGATTTTGAGGGGCTATTGTGGGGCTAGTTGCTTAACAGAGAGTTCATAGAAAATGGGTTTGAGGCCTAACGGCCCATTCCGAGGACACTCACCTGTCCGAGGACACTCATCTGTCCGAGGATGAGATTTATTCCTCAAACCAGCGTCCGAGATGGATGTAACTGTTCTAATTGTCAGGGAACTTCACAGAATTACATGCAAACTAACTAATGAATATTGAACAAAGAAGGAACCGGGAAAGGTAACAAATATCTCCTAAAAGCTGCTACCTCCACATTAAATGCTTCCCAGCTAACTCTCTGGCCGCATTAATGTGGAGGTGATACCTGAACAGTAACCAAGCAGCCTTATGACCACTAAGCGAAGGATCCGGGAAGTTCTGGATGGGACAGAAAGAAGTTCTTATAATGGAACTTACACGTGTACGGTGAAAGCAGGACGGAGAATGTAGTATATAAGGTGAAATCGGAGTACATTAGAGGGACTTTTGAGAAAAAAGGAGAAAAGAAGAGAGAGAAAAAGAGAGGTTACAATGGACTTAAAATATCTCCGAAAAACCTAGCCGAGAAGAAGAAAGGTGGTAGAAAACTAGTTTAGGGCTTTCTTTACTAGAGAGTGATCATGTCATTTTTCTACCCATAGGGCCCAGCTCTTTACGCCTGCTCTCTAAAAATTTTATTATTTAGGGTCCAACACAATTTGAGTCCCTACAATAACTATTTTATAGTTAAACAAGAAAAAGAAACTTGCAAACATAAATGTTGAAAGCAAAGCTCTATGAAATGGCTTAGCTTGAAAACTAGCCGCAGAAAATATTTTGGATATGTAAGTTGAAATTGTAAGCTAGCTTCATTAGAGATGACAATTAGAAATATTTCTGCTTTCTTCAATTCTTTGTGTGTTGTTTGTTGTTACTCTTTTTTTTTTTTTTTTAATTTCTATTTCAGGGATATTTAGAATTATAAACTGATCACAGCGCGTACAGGGGAATATTCTTGAGCATTAATTTGTTTTTCAGATATCGACAAATATTTTTCATGGCAATCAGTATGAGATTATTTTATTAGTTCAATATATAACTGATCTATATTTTTTGAAATATATTCAAATATTTCAACCAATAAATCCTATTATATAGCACCCCATAATTTTTCCTGTTTTTGAATTTGATTATTTTTGCAATTATTTTTTTTCTTTTTCTTTTTATTTTTATTTTTTGAGAATAGCAATGAACCAAGTTGGTGATGGGACTTATCGATGCTAAAATTAAAAAAATGTTCGGATAAGTAGGCTGGAAAAATAAGCAGCCGTTGGCCTTCTTCATTACTTTTACATCTCGTAATCAGTATTTGTTAGAATAATAAATAACAGAGCCTTGAATTCAACAATTCAGCTTTGAATTTTGTCATAAAGCCATTGAAAATTTCACCTTTGCTGCTGCAAGTAGTCCTGCTTAATTTGTGCCGCATAAAATGATGCTTTTTTTTTTTTTTCCTTCTATTTTTTGATAAGTTGCAAGATGGACTAAACAGACTACAAATAGACATGTACGGACCACGTTCACATGGTGCCAGTTACTATAGAAAAGTTGAACAACATTTGATATTTCATTGATTGATATACAGCCAAAATAGGAAAAAAAAAAATTGTTTTGTTGGAAAACAATATTACGTGCATAATTTAAACAAGTAATTTAAAAAAAAAAATTTGCTGTTGTTTGGGTGGTGGGAAAATTAGTACCAGAGTATAACTGAACTGAACAAAATCAGTTTTATGACTTGCTTTTATTAATATGAAGTCCTAGATGACTAAACTTCAAATGTTTTTTTTTTTAAGATAAATTTTTAAGGTCTAACTTACCTTTAGTAATTTTTTAACTATACATTTCATTAGTTTCTCTTTGAAATAAAATGAGGTGATATTGAGTTTTAATCTCCACCAAAAGTTTAGTTAGTAGAAAATATGATAGTTTCTCATTAAAATAAAATGATGTGTCCAGTTAAAAAACCACTGGAGACAAGCAAGATTCAACATTTGATCTATGGTGTGCTTACTCTATAATAATTGATTTTTACTATCAAAGCAAACCATCAATTAATTTCTTTTCAGTGTAGGTAGATTTGATCCTAGGTTCTTTATTTGATAACAAGTTATACTTGCTACCTTAACGGGTTAGGTTTTCTAATTAATTCATTCGTGTAGCTATATTGTCCAAGAAACTAGGTAGTTCAATTCAATTACAAAGTGAAGTAAGAAAGTGTAGCTAAGTTGTGCTGTTTTTGAAAAATACCTTCTAAAAATGACAATAAATTTAGAAATGTGAATTTGTAATGGTTTAATTGTTCTGGTTATATTAAGAATAAGTTGTATTGTTTCAAACAAACTCAAGTCATCTCTTAGAAACAGATTGTCTCTCTCTCCCTCATTTAAAATTTTCTTTTGTTTTTGTAATTTTAATGGTTTATTAAACTGTACAAAAATGATACCTAAAAGAATAATGTTTTAAAAATATTGCACACAAATTAAATAAGTTTTTTTTAAAGAGAATTTTAATTTATAGTGTCTGCTTTTAATATTAATTTTTTATTATTACTAAAATATTAATCAGTTTTTAATATAAATAAAAATTAAATTTCAAATCTCTTATTTAAATAAACTAAATAAACTTTTCAAGAATAATAAAAAATACTGTTGAGATTAGATTAATGAAATATTATCTAAAACTTTGATAACTAAAAGTGCTTTTCAAGGAGAGCAGATCACGTGGTCTCTGCACATTTCTTTGATTCCATTCGTACAAGCTTTTTGTTTGTCGTATTTTTATTACGAATACGACAGGCTGTACAATGACCGTACCAATTATATCTTATGACAATTTTTTTTTATAGGTATTTTTTTTTTTTTTTTTGGAGAGAGACATTCTTTCATATCTTTGTCGATGCCAGCATCGCCTGATGGGTATCTTATGACAAGTTGTCAACTTGCTTTGTTTTAAAAGTCTGTTATTATATAAGTATAAATATTTATGGAACGTTAGAGGCAAGGTTTAAAGTTTAAATTAAAAAAAAAAAAAAAGATTCACACATATATATGTTTAGATTAAATTAAAATGAAATTATTATTTTGTATAAAAAAAAATCTCTGTCATACTCATCATGTCAATTTGGTCACATTAATACATTATTTGGAAGCATCACATTAATACATTATTAATTCTTGATTAGACCTGCTTTGTTTTTCTTTTTTATTTTTTATTTTTTAAATTTAAATCTTCCACGATTTGGTAAAAGATAAAGGGAAAATAAGGTTTTTTTTTTTTTTTTTGGGTGGAAAGAGTTAGTGTAATTTAAGATTTTTTTTTTTCCTCAGAGTTTGTTTACATGATTCTTTAATAAAATTTTACTGTTTAACAAAAATTAATTGTATAAATTTAAAATATAATTATACCTAAAAAAGAATTTAAAAGTTAGGTATAAAATAAGAATGAACAAAAACAAACATTTTAAATTAGAACAAAAGGACCTTTAATCAAACTTATAGCCTTTAAGGTGACCTTCAAATTTTTAAGATTTTTATTTAATTAATTTTTTATATATTTAAGGGTATATATATATATATATATATATATATATATATATATATATATATATATAATCTTGCACGTTGAATTAACTGTTTTATATGTTTTTAACATGCACACTAAGTTTTCCTTTAAAAAAAAAAAGACATGCATACTAAGTTTTGTATCAATTGAATACTATTTATTATTTGATAAAAAGCCCATATGTTTTGCATAATTTTAAGGGAAAAGTTAACAGATGTCCTAAGCGCATTGTTTAGCAGATATTTTTAGAAATTTTTTATGAAAAAATAAAAAAATTAATTGAATTTTTAACAGTTTTTTTATATTTCTCATGAAAATAATATAAAAAGTTTCTTAAAATGGTTAATTAACAAATACCCTAAAAGCATCTGTTAACAGGAGTCTAATTTAAAATAATAATAAAAATTTGAAATTTAAACACTTGATCAATGACATAGTTATTGATCTCAAATCATTTTGAAATTTTGCAGACATGTAGTATTAGAAGAAAATTTAATTCAACAATGGATTTTAAATTCGTATTCAATAAAAATATATTGAATGGTATAACACAACTTAAAGTTACAAATAATGTAACTTGAACCCCAACTCTATATATAATTTTAAGGAAAAAATGCAAAATTACATCCTCTAAATTTGACCAAAATTATTTTTAGACATTTAACTTTACTTTTGCTCAATGGAGTTACTTAAATTTCAAGTTTATTCAATGAGAAAACCTTCAGTCAGGCGTTGGCGTAAAGAGCCTTCTTTACACCAGCCAATGAATAAATGCCACCTCATATTTCTATTGAAAACTCAATACACTCCAACACACATAATTTTTAACTTAATTAAACTCAAAATCCTCAAACATGAATCAGACCTGAAGAACTAAACAGCTCCAACGTCTAAACCCATTTCACCTCCTCCTCTCCTCTCCTCACAATCTTATATTTGCTTTGTGGGCTATATACCAAGCAACATAAAGCAAAAAAAACACCCACAATAGAAAACAGAAAAGCCATAGAATAGGAAAGAAAGACTCAAAATTTTCCCCTTCTATTCTAGATAACACACTCATATAATACATTCATGTCAAAACAAGAACAAGTAGTCAATATATGACCAAGAATCGCTCAAAATCAAGAACCATATTGCCAAACAAGCATCGTAGGCAGAGAAACAAGCCCTGAAGTAAACAAAATGAACAATCACAAATTGATAACAAATATACACCCACATAAGAAATCAACGTTTAGAAGAGAAAAATCAATAACAAATCAATACCCAGATGAGAAAAAGACAAACCCATAATGTTAACAACAAGTATAGAGCCAAAAGAATCAAAATAATGAAGACCCATTAAGTAAGAAACAGAAAAGAATCAAGAAAAAGGGGTAAACCTTGAACGACGAGGTGGAGCTCCGGTGCGGCGGCGCCAGCTCCTTACTGACGTGTGCGGCAGTTTCAATGGTGAGGTGGAGCTTCGGTAGTAAAAGGAAAGGAGATGGAATGGGTTTAGGCATTGGAGCTGTTTAGTTCTTCAGGTCTGATACGTGTTTGAGATTGAGTTATAATTGTGTGTGTTGAAGTGTATTGGGTTTTCAATAGAAATATGATGTGGCCTTTATTCATTGGTGGCGTAAAGAAGGCTCTTTATGCCAGCTCCTGACTGAAGGTTCTCTCTTATTCAATTAAAGCATCCCTGTCAACTTCCTTGAAATTTTGCCTGTTAATGTATTTATTTGTTTTTCAAAATTTGTTAATTAAAATAGTCCAATTAATTATTAAAAAATATTTTCAAAAAAGAAGAAGAGCATTAAAGCATTGAAAGCACTGTTTGTTTTCAAATGATTGATACGTAAAGCAATTCATCTGCAATATCCATGTACCATCATTGTGTAGGAAATAACATCAGGACTTTAACCCCTTTCAACCACAACATAAAAAAGACTGGTCTTTTGTCATCTCTCCAGCCTCACAAAGAGCAGCTAAGACTTTATACTGACATTATTTTACCTGGTTTTACATTCAAATTCCAACATTCTCTCAAGCACCACAATAAGCTCATCGTGGACACCTTCCAAGCAAAGGTTACTGAATAGTTCTGCACAATATTTTTTATTTTTTTTATAAATTAAAACCCCTTGCTTTGACACTCTAAGAAAAACTTGGACACTTAATAACAACATTTAATGAAAATTGACGGAAAAATCTTAATTGAATAAACTTTAATTGAACGAAAATATTTGTTAGGTTCTAAGAATTTAGGATCTAAATGTTTAGAACTTCAATATGTAATATTGGCAAACCATGATCAAAACTTAGAGTCTAGATTTAGGCCCCTCAAAAGTATGTTTATTGTAAAGTTGGAATCGAGTAATTGCAGAAAATTACTATTCACTTTCTGCAAGGCTCGATCGATCGAAAATTAGACTCGATCGATCAACGTCGTGCAGAATGTTTTTTTACAGAATTTTCCAACTTAGCCCAAGCCCATATTACGTGTAGGGTTTTATGTTTTGTCTTAAATATAAAAGGAAAAACCCTAGCCACGTTTTGAGGTTGTTGTTTATGCTGTGTGTGTGAATCTCTTGTGAGATCTAGATGTGTTTGCCTTCATACACACTTAGGGTTATCAAGATCAAGATTGATATCGAGAGCTTGGTGATTGCTTCAATTGCTGCATAAAGAGTTTAAAGAAAACACAAGTGGGAGTACTCGTGGTTGCTGTGAATCCACGAAAGAAGTAGTCTGTGAACTCGGAGCTGTCACGTGGTCGTGGTGGTAAGTTTTCTGCTCGAGGTAGTAATAGGATGTTCATGGTCTAAGTCGCTATTGTAAAACTTCAATTCTTTCATAGTGGATCTGTTTTACCTTGAGGATAGCTAGGTTAAATCCTCTCTAGATTTTTTACCTGTTTGGTTTTCCTGGGTTACCACATCGTTGTATTCTTTATTTTCCGCATTGTTTACTTGATATAATTTACTTGTGTTAACCTATATTTGAATAATTTACCTAAGTAATCACTTGGTTAAATAAATTATGTTTTAAGGGATCTAAAAACGTACAAGTGGTATCAGAGCGAGTTAGCTCTAGTATTTAGATCTTTTGATCTAAGAGTTGATCCTTGACCTCTATTGTCATGGAACATGGTCACTCTCTTGTGATCTCACCTCATTTTAATGGGAACAACTATGCCTATTGGAAAGTAAGAATGAAAGCATTCCTGAAATCTATTGATGAGAGGGTCTGGAATTCTATTAAATACGGATGGGAGAAGCCCACTACTCCTATTAGTGAATGGCAAACTTCTGAGAAAGAAGCAGCCGCTTTTAATAGCAAAATTATGAATGCTATTTATAATGCTGTTTCTATGGAGGAATTCAAGAGAATCTCTAATATTGAAGTTGCTTATATTGCATGGAATATTCTCCAGACTGTGCATGAAGGTACAAAGGCAGTTAAGATTAACAAACTGCAGCAGTTAACTACTAGGTTTGAAAGTATTAGAATGTCTAATGATGAATGTTTTGATGAATTCTATGCTAAACTGAATGATATTGTTAACTCTGCTTATAATTTTGGTGAAATCTATGATTAACCTAAGATTGTTAAGAAGAGACTTAAATTTTTAACTGAAAACTTTAGACCTAAAGTGACTGCCATAACTGAAAGTAAGGATGTGGACTCCATCTCTGTTGATGAACTTGAAGGATCTTTCCAGTCTTATGAGTTAGACCTACCCAAGACAAACAAATCCAAATCACTGGCTCTTAAGTTAGTTGATGATGTTGATGGGAATGGATTTTATGATGAACTCTCTACTACAGAGATTGCTTATCTTGCCAGGAACTTTAGAAATTTTCTTAGGAACAATAACATAATGGCAAGAGGTAAAAACAATGCTGAACCTAGAAATTTTAGGAGGAATGATCCCACTAAAGTGAACAATACTGAAAAACCTAAAGAAAAAGTAGGTCAAATATCTAATAATTCTATGAGTCAACAATGTTTTGGATGTCAAGGGTATGGTCATATGAAATTAGAATGTCCTACATTCTTGAGATCAAAAGGTAAAGCTATGGCTGTAACCCTTAGTAATGATAAAGTTTTTGACCATAAGTCTGGTAGTGATGAGGATGGAAATTTCATTGCTTTCACAGCTACTGCTATAATTGATGAAAGTGTTGTGGTTGATGAGAACCCTTTTGATGGGAAACTCTCTAAAAGTGCTGATTTGCAAAAAGCCTATAATAAGCTTTGTAAGGTTGTTGCAAAGGATGCTATGAATGTTGATTTAGGTTTATAGAAAATTGCTTCTCTTGAACTTGATAAGGAAAATTTTCTCTTGAAATTGGTTGATGCTAATGAATTGCTTGATAAGGTGAAGACTGAGAACATGTTGTTGCTAGAAAAAGTTAAGAATTTGGAATTTGAATTATCTGTTGCTAGAGAACAAACAAATAGGTCCGCGAGTTCTAAACTTGAACACATGTTAAGTATTCAGAAGTCTCCCTTAGACAAAATTAGTCTAGGTTTTGAAGATAGCATCTCTGTGCCTAAGAATCATTCCACAAACTCTGTGCCTAGGGAGATTAGGGTTAATCTTAAAGAGTCTAAGCCTAAGAATCCTAGCTCTCTTAAGAACAAGTTGCATGATAGACCTGTATTGGTTTGTCATTTTTGTGGAAAGTCTGGGCATATTTGTCCAAACTGTTTCAAATTGCAAGCTGCTAGGCGAGCAAATAAGCCAAAAGTGCCTGTGTCTCAAGCATAAGATCTCACGGTACTTATTGGTGAGTTGGTAAAGGCTTTAAACCTTTATTCCAATCTTAGAGTTGCTCAGCATTCTAATATGAATAATAACTCTAATGCAAGAGTTGCATCTAAAAAGTTTTTGATGCAAAAAGCTCGATCTAATTGAATCTTTCTGACATGGTCCTTGTGCTTTATCTCTCTATTTTTTGCGACCATTCTTTTTTTGTTGTTTTTGTTTTCTTTGTTTATAAGATTCGCATTGCATAACATTCATGCATTTCATACTAGGTTGTTTTTTTTATTTTTTTTATTTTAAAAAAAAAAATAAATAAAAAAAAAAGGAAAAGGAAAGAAAAATGTGTTTTGCATTATTTTTCTTGGATTTGAAATCAAGGTTGGCCATATTATCTTTACATAACATGTTTATATACCTTGTTTAGCTTGGATGAACTTATTTTACTGCACTTTGCTAGTTTTAGCTTTATAGTGCATGTTGTGTGAGAGTTGTTTATAGTTTTTGATCACTTGATTTTAATCTTGATGTCACATGTTTTTGATTATTTGGACTTAAACTTAATGAGAAATGCATAAATAAACATCTCACCACTATTTACTAGCCAATCATGAACACCTTAGTGCATATCATAAGATTTTGTGCTCGAGAAAGTGTAGCATATGCACAAAAAGAACATAAGGTGTAGCCTTGGTTTAAATAATAAAATTGGTGTGTACATTATTGGGATATAATAAATTCAAATTGAAATAAAATAGGTGTGTACATTATGAAACAAATCAAGAAACTTATATAATTGTGAGTTTGTTTTCTAGAAGATGTGAGAGTTATATGATGTAACTCTTTAGGTGATAGTCACTTTCAAACTTATGTGATGAATTTTGTAGAAATTGTGATTAATTACTATTTACTTATCAGTTCACATATATCTTAAGCTATTGCTAGTTGCACACATTACACAAGTTACTCTTTGCTAAATTTAGTACATTATATTGTGTGTGATCTTATTGTGACCATCCAAGATTAAAAGTTCCTTGATTTTAATGCAAAATGTGTTTAAAGTTTGAGATTTGAGGACAAATTGATTGAAAATCTTGTTTTTGGATGATCTAGGTTAAATTCAAGGGTTTTTTGAAAAAATTTTAATCTTATACTCATGCATTCCATTCATAAAACATTGTGCTTTGAGAAGTTTCTGCATTAGAATGCTTTGTTTTTCAAAAAATTGATTTTTCCAGATTTTCGATCGATCGAACCTGTTGCTCAAACGATTGAAATTGCGATAAAAAACTTGGTTTGAATATGTTTGGCTCGATCGCTGCTCGATTGATGCTGGATCGATCGAATGTGATTTTCGATCGATCGAATCTATTTTTCAACCGATCAAAAATCAGTTAGTGAATTTTTAAAAAGGTTTTTCTCTCACGTGTTCATCACACAGTTCATACCTTTTTCAAAAGTTCTTTGACTTCTCATGCTCGATCGATCCAATCTCAGCATTTTTTTTTTTGGTCGTTTTCTTCCTAAATTCTCTCAAGGTTTTTGTCTTCTTGTGCCGGTAAGACATTTCTACCCCTCCTTTTTCATTTTATTCACATATTTCATACATTTTTCATGCATTTTAGGTGTACTTTTTGGACTTAATGATTTTTGGGGTTTTTGATTTCTGAGTTGGTTTTTGTCCAAATTGATTCATGGCTTTTTGTCTCTAGATGCTATTAACTTGATTCTCATGCTTTAATTTGATTAAAATTGTGTTTTGGGACAATTTTGAAATTCTAGGGCATGTAACTACCCGAATTTGGGGATTTTGCTCAATTAGACTTAATTTGGTAAAATTGACTTGTAAAATTGATTGATAATGTCATTATATGATGATTTCTATCTAGTGTAATGATTAATTACTCAATTTGGTTAAATTTTTGAGAGTGGGTTTTTCAAAATTTTGGGTTTTTGTTATAAACTCTTTGTTCAAGTCAATTCTTGGTTTTTAAAGTATAATTGGAATGTTCTCACTGCATTAGAGCATGCATCATGTGTTTATTCTGTTCATGCATCATATAGTGTGATATTTTCAATTTTTTTTTACTTTGTCTGATGTTGTCTACCCTTGGTTTTCTTTGTTTTCTTTCTTTGGTCTCTTCTCTGTCTATCATTTCCAACCCTTAGCATCATGGTTAGGAAGACTAGAGCCCATAGGACATCCACCTCCTCTTCTACTCCAGCCTTTGACCGTAATAGGTTTCAAACTAAGAAAAACCAAGAAACCTATGAGAAGCTAAACATCTTTAGATATGCTTGGGTTGAGAGGAAGGATGTGTTAGATGAGCTTGATCCGAAAATTAGGAGGAACTTTAGGCGTAGGGGCTAGTTACCTTTGTTGGATATAGATCATCTTCCTCTGGCTACCTTGATTAGAGAGTTCTACTCGAATCTCTCTGTCCACTCCAATGATTCCAACACTCAGTTTGTGAAGAGTTGGATACGGGGTGAAGAGTATGTTATTACTCCTTCGGTAGTGGCCTCTGCTCTTGGGGTGCCTAAGGTACAGTAGCCTGTGTACCCTTATGATGAGACCCCTCCTCTAAATGACATTATGCCATATCTCACCGGTACTTCCATTCAGTGGGGTATTGATCCTCGGATTACCTCTCATAAGTTGACCAAGATTCATTACTTGTTTTTCTGGATTTCTTGTTATTCCATCTGGCCCATCTCTCACTTGCACACCATTCCTTTTGAGAGATGTGAATTTTTGTATGCCTTTGTGACAGATGCTCCTATGAGTTTTCCTACTCTTTTCATTCGATCCTTGGTTAAGGTTCATAAGAGTAGTTCTACTACACATGGTCTTTTCTTCTCTGTTTTTATTCATCAAATTTTGTTACATCTAGGATTAGATGAGTTTCCTACATCTGAGCCCGTACACATTATAGCACCTACAGGTGCCACCTTCCTTTAGCAGAGAGCTGCTCAAATGAGAGCTAGCTTTACGCCCTCGTGTAGAGTTTTCTTCGGGTGTTGCACCTCCTCCTCCTTTAGGTGATCCCATAGCTGAGGAGTATGTTGATCTGACGACCGCTGTTGATCCTCCACTTTCTACTTCGGGTGATTCTAGCATTTGGAGTATGTTGGACACTGTCATGACTATTCAGGTGGCTCATGGTCAGCTTTTGGTGGATGTGCTCACGAAGTTTCAATCCCTGCGTGCGGATTTGGCGAGCATTAGGCAGACACCTCCACCACCTCTTTTTGATGATGAGTCTTGATTGCCCTTTGGCAATTTGTCACAAAAAGGGGGAGTACATATGAATAGAGATAGGGGGAGATTTTGAGTTTTTGGAGCTTTAGATTGTATCCAGGTGCTTCATGTTGTATTTATTTTTTTGGCTCTTGATGTATTTATTTTTATGTGATGTATATATTAGGGGGAGACATTATGCTTTTTATTTATGTTTCTTGTTTCACATTGTGCTACATTGGCTATTAATTTATATTATGAGGTTATTCATGATATATGCTTTTATTTTATGTTTTGTGAAATCAAGAAGTTATTTTGTTTTACTTGTATTTTCCACACATACGTTTATGTGTTTGTTGAGTATTTCAAGAACATACAGGTTGATTCAGTCGTGTTGTTGTCTACACTTACACCTGATAGATAGTAGTTAAGTTGAATTGTTTTTGGTTGGGCAATTTTATTGTAATGGGCTGTTTTTGTAACTTTAAGCATTTTGTTTATTATGTGTTTTGTCACAGATTGTCAAAAAGGGAGTTTGTTAGGTTCTAAGGATTTAGGATCTAAATGTTTTAGAACTTCAATATGTAATATTGGCAAACCATGATCAAAACTTAGAGTCTAAATTTAGGATGCTCAAAGTATGTTTGTTGTAAAGTTGGAATCGGCTAATTGCAGAAAATTACTGTTCACTTTCTGCAAGGCTCGATCAATCAAACCTCATGCAAAATGTTTTTCTGTAGAATTTTCCAACTTAGCCCAAGCCCATATGACGTGTAGGGTTTTATTTTTTGCCTTAAGTATAAAAGGAAAAACCCTAGCCACGTTTTGAGGTTGTTGTTTATGCTGTGCGTGTGAATCTCTTGTAAGATTTAGAGGTGTTTGCCTTCATACACACTTAGAATTATCAAGATCAAGATTAATGTCGAGAGCTTAGTGATCGCTTCAATTGCTGCATAAAGAGCTTAAAGAAAACACAAGTGGGAGTACTTATGGTTGCTGTGAATCCAAGAAAGAAGTAATCCGTGGACTTAGAGCTGTCATGTGATCATACTAGTAAGTTTTCTACTCGAGGTAGCAATAGGATGTTAGTTGTCTAAATCGCTGTTTTAAAACTTCAATTCTTTCATGGGGATTTGTTTTATCCTGAGGATAGCTAGATTAAATCCTCCCCAGGTTTTTTGCCGGTTTGATTTTCCTGGGTTATCATATCTCGTTGTGTTCTTTATTTTCTGCATTGTTTACTTGATATGATTTACTTGTGTTAACTTAGATTTGAATAATTTACCTAAGTAATCACTTAGCTAAATAACTAGGTTAAATAACTTCTGTTTTAAGGGGTCTAAAAACATACATTTTTTTTTGGTAAAAAAAGAAATGGGTAGAGGGGGGCGACTAGTGTGGCTTCCATTCTCGGGCGTGACCATTGTAGCATCT
Organism: Quercus glauca; assembly: GCA_023736055.1. Classification (NCBI taxonomy): domain Eukaryota; kingdom Viridiplantae; phylum Streptophyta; class Magnoliopsida; order Fagales; family Fagaceae; genus Quercus; species Quercus glauca. Next base: position 58,112,010 of record CM043325.1, on the reverse strand, counting down.
TACCCGCTTCCAGGCGAGACTCCATATTCTCGGCTTGTGAGAAACTCATTTACTATTTTTTGGACCATTTGGGATGGAAATGAGATATAACGAGCACAATACACAACTAGTTGTTGAAACTCGAATTCAAGTCCTGAGACTTGTTGGCCTGGTATCACTACAAAACATGTGGGTCTTAGGCCGAGTTTGTAAAAAACGCAGCTTAAAGGAGGCAAAAGAAGCCGCGTTTTAAACATGCGGCTATAGAATATGTCTATAGCCGCGTTTTTAGTGTTGATAGCTGTGTTTTTGGGGGGTGGAGCTATTGCCGCGTTTAAAAAATGCGGCTATAGGACCTTCCTATTTCTTTTTTTTTCTTTTTCCTTTTTTTAATCCTAACTATGGCCATGTTTATAAAATGCAGCTCTAACTTGCCTAAAGCCACATTTTATAAATGCGGCTTTAGATTTGGTCTAAAACTGCGTGTTTAAAATACGGCTTTAGTTTGAGATCGGGCTGCATTTTTTAAACGCAGCTTTAGAATTTGACTATAGCAGCATGTTAAAAACGTGGCTCTATGCTTTGTTTAAATAGTATGGTAAAAAATCAGTGGAACCTCTCCCATCGCACGTCATCAGCATCCAATCTTAACCCTCACCCTCCAAGCCTCGATCTCTCAAGACCTCACACTCCATCTCCGATCTCAAGCCCTCACCCTCCATCTGTCACTCTCAAGCCCTCACCCTCTATCTTCGATCTCAAGCGCTCACTCTCCATCTCTCCGATCTGAAGCCCTCACCCTCCATCTCTCCGATCTCAAACCCTTACACCCCACAGGTAAATTTTTAAACCCAGTTTTTCAAATCACTTCCTAACTTCCTCCATTTTTTCGTTTCTCATAGGCTCTCTCAAACATTTTGTTCGAGGATCTCGATCGGCGATTCAAACTGCTCATCTTCTCCGATTTAGGTACGAGATTTCTAATCCTTCGACTCATGTTTGTTTCTCTATTCTCTTCTTTTTCTTTGTTGCTTTAATTTTCTTGAAAGTTCAATGATTTTAAAGGTTCCGCTTTTCTTTTCTTTTTTGTTTGTAATGGGTTTTTGAAGAAAATGAAAGTTTCGGGTTCGGATTTTATAGTGGCTTCCAATGAAGTAAGATGTTTGATTTGATTCTATGTATATGTATTTGCTTACAGTTGGGAAGTTATGTTTGATTGAATTTTGTGGTTTTTGCAGTTTAGGATGTTGGTGTGATTGTATGTATGAGTTTTAATGCTTGCTTGTGCCTTGTTGGTCCACGTTGTTCTGTGCAATACTCAGCATTCCATCCTTCAGTCTCTGGGGCATCAATTATTGACCATATATATTTAGTTGATGTTTTTCTTCGAAAATTAACTTGATATGTTGGCCCTGAATTTTCACCACCTAGGCCTGGTAGATGCAATTCTGCAAGTCTTCCATCATCCAGTGGGAACAGTATCTTGCCAAGATAAAATTGTAGGCCAGCAATACCTCTTGCAGCTTTTGCATGTAGGGGATGCATATGACTAACCCATGCATCTGGAATTTGATTCTCTTGAGCAAAACCTGTATTCATGTGAGGCATTTTACATTTAGGATGAATTCCTAAGTTTTCTATTAATAAAAATTTGTTGGATTCTCCTGTAGCTACCCATAACTCATGTACATTATGACAAGAGAATTATGACTTCATTTTTAGATTTAAAAAGGATAGCTGATCATTGAATGCGAATGAAAAAAATTATGATACTTTGACTATATTTATGACATGGTGTAGGAATTTAATTTGATTATATTATGAAAAATGAGGCTAATGAAGTTTTTTCCAAAGTAAGAACTGATTTACTCCTTTTCTGTCAAAAACATTGTGAAACTGAATTGTGGTTACTTCAAACTGCTTTCCTCCCTACACAATTTTTTCTAATCAAGCAAAAAAAATGATTAAATATAATCTGTGTATAAAAAGCTACTTCAATGCATATTGCTTTAGTTTTTTCCACTCAAATTACTTTACTTTGGGATTGATATATACTGTACTGCCTCCTTGCAACCTCTAGTGGACCATTTTAGCTTTTCTAAAGGGCAGACTGCACCTGCTTTGCCTACTAATTACTTCAAGAATATCCATTAATTTTGTGAGAAAAAATTAGAAGACTATTCCTAAACTTCTTTCAGATGTGATCTTAATGGAGGGTAATTGTTTTTAATGTTTTGGTGTGTGTGAAAATGTTGAAATATGCAATTTGGATTCTCGAATCATCATTTTCAATTAAGGATGTGTTTGTGAATTTTAAGAGGCTGCAACAGCATTCTGGTTAATAAAATACTTTTAATTGAATTGTTTTCCAAGATAAACCTTATCCAGAAATTTAAGAAGCACGGATGCGTTTTGGGACTCGGGTGCGGGTGCGGGTGCGGGTGCGGGTACGGGTACGGGTGCGGGACTCGGCGATTAAAAAATTATTAAAAATATTTTTATTTATATTTTAATATATTGCTAAGCATACTTTTTCACATTATATAAACGTATATCAAATTTAATAACTAAAACATGATGTTCATAAATTAAATACAACACACAAGATTAAAACTAAAAGTCTAAAACATTCCATGATGTTCGAAAATTAGAATACAACTCACAAGTTTAAAACTAAAACAAAATAAAAGATAATCAACAAGACAATCAAATACCAACATCATCATCCTCAATATCAATTGCTTCACTTCGAACTTCACTTTCACTAGTAGTAGCACTAGTGCTAGCATTCCTAATAACCACGGCCTCCAACTCTGGCTCATCGAGTGTAAGGGTTGCATTCTCAAGAATTCCTGCTCCTCCATGCATGTCGCTCTCATTCCAAGAGTCTCCAACAATATCCCACATCTTTGTTGCTGTATGTACGTACTCCTCATTGCGCCTTGACAAGAGTCGAAGATTATAATGCACATATACCAAATCCTCAGTGCGTGCAGGAGTCATTTTGTTTCTTTTTAAGGAATGAATAAATTTGTATGTGCTCCAATTTCTCTCAGCGCATGAGGATGAACAAGGTTGTCCAAGAAGTTTAAGGGCAAGGGTTTGAAGAGTTGGAAATGCAGAGCCATGGTATTGCCACCAAATCAAAGGTTGTAAGGTCCACCTATCTGTTAAGGCTTCTGGTGAAGGAAACCTCCCTCCTGAAAATGTAGCAAACTTAAACTTCACCACCGGCTTTAATTCATTCTCATCTTGAAAGTATCCATCCAAACACTTGCTCCTTTCCATAGAAATTTCATGATCCCGATGTGGAGGGATGCGTTTTGGATTCTCCGAAAGCCATTCAATGGAGTAATACCTAGTTAAAGATTAAAAAACAAATATAGATGAAACGTGGGTTTTACTAGAAGGGTGAATTAAGGAAAATAGAAAATAAATGTACTTACTTAGGATTTAAGGAATGAGCCAAGCAATGTAGTGGCGTACAATTTTTAGTCTATCAATCAATGAGTATATCATACACCACACACTAAAATGAGCTATATTGATCATCTTCCAAGCCTTTGTGCCGATATATTACTGCCTTCACCTTCTCTATCATTGAATCCCACATCTCATACACAAGATGAAGACAAGGCTAATCTGTGTCGGCTATGCGTAACATATCATAAATGGGTGCTGTGAATTCAAGGATATAATCAATATTATCCCACCAAAGATCAATTAGAATCAAATCTTTCACCTTTTGAGCTTTTCCAACATCATCCTCCCTATAAGAAGCCCATTGGTCACTAATAGCCATGGCTTGAAGGCATCTTTTTATCAACTTCAACCTTTTCAGCATTACAACAACTAAAGCAAATCTAGTATTACCAACTTCGAGCAATTTTAATGGACAAAATTCATTAAACATTGCCAATCTCATTGAATGGTTCATGATAAAAACACGTATGAAGGATACATCATCAGCAATACGTGTAATCCAACTACATTTCTCATATGTAACTTCATTCTTTTCAGTGTTTTTTGCTGCACAAATATTCTTCAAAGCTAGATTGAGAGTGTGGACAACACAGGGTGTCCAAAATATTTTAGAATACTCACCTTCAATAAGAGCTCCAGCAGACTTCATCACGTTAGCATTATCAGTGATGACTTGGACAACTTTTTCATGTCCAATCTCTTTTATAGCATCCTTCAACACCCCAGCAATATAATGTTTGTCTTTGAACTCACCTGACCCATCAATTACCTTTATAAACACTGGACCCCCATCTGATACAGCCATAATATTAATAAGAGGCCTCATTTGTGGATTTGACCATCCATCAGAAACTATACTTACACCATTTTCAAGCCAAGAGTTCTTAATTGGTTTCAAAAGTCTTTCAACATGAGCTCTTTCTTTTTGCAAAAGTGTTGTTCTCAAGGCATTGTATCCAGGAGGAACATAACCCGGAATGTTATGGGTAGCAGCATATGTATAGGAACTACGATAATATGGGTTTCTTGCAAAATAAAAGGAAAGCCCACTGGTGTAAAACATCCTAGCAATTCTGCTATCCAAATCATGTCTAGCATTATTTTGGAATGCTTTCTCCAAAATAGAATTCATCACCTTTCTCCTCTTACCATCACCCGAATTTGTACTATCACTCCCTTCATATCTTCGAAATGGGGAAATAGGTGCAGGCCCATGACCTGGGGGAGGTGGGGGTAAGGGAATTTGACTTCTCCGATCCCTCTCTAACTTATCATTCTCAACTTGGTCATGCATTCTCTGCATTTCCAGCCTATGGCTCGGTGTCACCTTAGGGCATGCTCTAATTCCTTTGCCAGAAATTTTTAATAAATGAGCCTTAACCCTAGAATAGGATCCTACATAAACACTATCACAATAGTTACACTTAAAGTATGTGTTTCCACCTAATTTAACAGAGGCACCAAGTGGTTTTTCTACTTTAGTCACATACCACCAAAAAGGAGATTCATCATTTGGCACTTCTAGATTAGATGAAGGTGAAGTTTCTGTGCTAGCAATTTCGTCCATTGCAAATTCAATAGATTCAATTTAACCTACAAATAATAACTATTAAGTATTAACTTAATAAATTAGTAATAAATCAAACCCAGTTCACAGAACACAAATCACAAATCACAACTCACAAATCAAACTAACTAACAAATCACAAATCAAACTAAGATTGAATACGGTACCTGAGTTGAGAATGCGTGAGAGAGAGTTGAAGTTTGAATGGCTGTGTGGCTGAGTGGCTGTGTCTAGACTCTAGAGTGGCTGGGATGCACGGACTGAGTGAGTTAGTGAAGCAGCCGAGCAACTAGAGAGCACGGAGAGAAGAGAGAGACGAGCAATGGAGATTGGAGTGAGGGAGGATGTTTGGAGTTTTTGGACGAATGGCTGTGTGGCTGAGTGGCTGTGTCTAGATTCTAGAGTGGCTGGGATGCACAGACTGAGTGGCTGGGATGCACGGACTGAGTGAGTCAATGAAGCAGCCGAGCAACCGGAGAGCACAAAGAGAAGAGAGAGACGAGCGATGGAAATTGGAGTGAGGGAGGGTGTTTGGAGTTTTTGGACGAAGTGAGAGTGCGTGAGAGAGTTTTAGGTTTTAGGTTAAGTCAAACGGTGCATTTTGCACCTTTTTTTTTTTTGAATTTCGGCCTGAACTGGCCATATCGGCGGTTTCGGCCGATACGGCCGAAACGGCCCGAGTTGGCCCGATTTGAGCTGCGTCGGCGCGAGTCGGCTTCACCACGTGGTAGGACGCGGCACGGACGTGGGGTCAGCGGTGTCCGACGCGCGTTGCCACGTCGGGCCGCGTCCGAAGCGGGTGCGGCGCCTCTGGCGCAGCACCCGTGCTTTCCAGCCAGAAATACACTTTTTTCTTCCCTTGTGTTGTTGCTGTCAATGTAATTAAGAAACATCTAGCAAATTCATGTTCTTTTTATTGTTGTGGTACCTCATCATTTTTTCTTACTTTGGGTCTTTTCAAGTGTTTATAGTTTCATATTAAATTATTATGACAAATTGAACTTAGAAGAGGTATTTGATTGCAGCAATGTGTAGGATTGATAAGGGTTTGCTTATATATAGAAAGTTGGATTACGTTGTCAATGATTCTTGATGTTAACATTTCTTGGTCTTCTATGTGTCTTGGTTCTTTCTGTCATGTTGCTTGCACTTTTTTGGATTCTACAGATCCTGATTTTGAAAATGTGGTTCATAAGCCACGCAAGCCCTTTAATTGGCTGGTTGTGTAATCACTTTTGTTGGTGCTGTAGATTCTACTGGTTGAGCTGAATATTTTTTTATGTTGAATTTGTATATATGGATATGGAAGCTCATTTACACTACTAGTAGTTTTAGAGAGAGGCATTTGGGTTGTTTTTTTTATGGGACTCACTGTAAAGTTCTCCTAGACAGTGGAAGCATGGTTAACCATAATTTAAATCTGCTAATATATAGGAAATTGGAATGCTTTACCATGACTCGTGTTCATTTATGTCTATAGCTGTTTTAGATGCATCTTTGATCTTTCTGTGATGTTGCTTGCACTATTTTGATTGTGCAGTTCCTTGGAAAAGCCATAGATAGCTTGGGATTTAATTGCAAATGTAGGCTAGTAAACGCCACTGCTAATGCTGCACAAGCTGGCAATGTGTTTCCCATTTTCTGTTATTCCTGTTGGATTCATACAAGAGGGATAAAATAAACCTCTAGGAGTTTGGAGTGCTTTGAGTTAGCACCAAGCATAAAACAAACTTCTAGGTGTTAGCACATAGAGTTGGCTGGAGTCAGCACCTAACCATTGGAAAATTTCAAGAGATAGTTTATTCATCATTCAAACTGTAATCCATAAGACTGTCTTCATATATAGGAATGTGTTATTGTGCTTATATAGACTATTAGGACTAAAGCCTAATTCTAACTGAAATAGGAACACCCGAATTTTAATTTATTTGGGAAATCCCAATTACTGAATACAAAATAACCTTGACTCTAGGAATTAAATATAATTCGAATTTATATAATTTACTAATAATACCTAAAATAAAATACATTTGACTTCGAAATTTAAATATAACGGGAACTAAATAACTATTTCTTTACTTTCCCTTAATCAGTTGCTTGCACTATTTTTGATTGTGCAGCTCCATGATTTTTCAAATTTTGGTTCATTAGCCATGCAAGCCCTTTAATTGGCTGTTTGTATAATCTTTTTTTGGTGGTTCTAGAGCTTTGACTAGTTGAGCTGAATAATTTTTACGTTGGTATTTGTTTATAGGGAAGCTCATGTACACTACTGGCAGTTTTAGAGGGAGGCATTTGAATACTTATTTTGGAACTAATAATAAATTTTACTTTGATTGTGGAATGCATGGCTAAATTTGGATCCAAATGTATACATGATTTAATTCTGCTTATATATAGGAAGTTGGATGACTTTACAAGGACTCTTTTAGGTTGATTTATGCCTATAGATGGTTTGGAGGAGCCCTTGTTCTCTCTGTAATGTTGCACTATTTTGATTCTGCAGCTCCTGATTTTCGAGGAGAAGCTGGCTGTGTAGAGAAAGTGGCGAAATCAGAATTAGATGTCTTTGCTCATAATATTGAAACGGTTGAAGTGCTTCAGAGTTCTGTGCATGATTACTGTGCTAATTTCAAGCAGCCTTCAGATGTTTTAGTGATGGCCAAAGACTATGTTCCTGCTGGAACACTTGCCAAAACTTCAATAATATATATATATATATATATATATATATATATATATATATATATATATATATAAAACCGAAACTTCTGAAGCTTCCACAATTTTCCACGTCAGCACAATATTTAAATATAATATAAAAACAAATTAAAAAAAAAAAAAAAACATTAAAACTGATGCATAGGAAATTCAGCCACTAAATAGTAATATATAAATCTCTTAAAACCTAAACCTAAACCTGAACCTGAACCTGAACGTGAACGTGAGGACTGAGGCAACGTAGAAAGCAAACATCAAAGTAAGGGGAAAAACTCCAGCAAAGAAAGACACCAGTCACGACATTGTTAAATGGTTGAGAAACATTGTTTAACTCACCAATTCATAAAATATATACCTTTGAACTTCTCTCCCCAATCAATTTTGTCAGCATTTCGTGACCTGGATCCTGCTTAGCAAATGTTCCATAAACCAAATACATCAGGAAAGCAAGAGAAGGCGCATAAAAGTATGAATTTTAACATGGTCTGCATGAGATTCAAGGCTTCAACCTATGTGATTAATAGTTATATGGTTTAATAATTATTTTGTACAATTAATCAAGCTTGGTATATGGATTCATCCTCGACTCCTAGCCCTTTTCCCATGGTCAGTCTTATTGCTTTCTACATACTAACACTCAACCATGAATATGATTATAAATATTTATAAGTCAACAATGATAATCAATGTCTCTGTAATTTTCTCTTTTTAATCAGTGTTTTTCAGATTCATGGTGATGGGGTTGGCCTCTCTTCACAGAGATATTGATTTTTGTGATTATGTGAAAAGGACTTTGGGTGTTCTAATTTCTAAATAACTGTGATCAATTGTTAAGTGCTTGAGTTTGAAATTTTTTATATTTTGTTTGTTTTGCTTCTATTTCATAAATACTACCTACCAAAATTTGTTTTGTATTTTTCAATGACTTCTTTGGATCGATTTTTCAGTGGGTCTATTGAGTTCTTTGGATCGCCTTTTCAATGGGTCTATTGAGTGGACTCATAATCTCAATGATTTTCTATAGATTAAGCTATTTTACCGTGTTTTCTTTTCTTTTGTAGCATGCAGCTTATCCAAATTTGGATAGTTCCACCTTTCTTTGGTGTCTATGATAGTCATGGAGGTTAGCATATGAATTTTATTTATTTTTCCATATTTTCCTCCCGTATCATTACAAATTTCTTCCAATTAAAATTCCTTTTCGAATTGAAGTTTTTGTCCTTTTTTTGCTGGTGTTGGTATCTTTTTTAGAATTAATACATTCTTTTGGGTGATATTTAGATTTGCTTATGAATCTTTTAATTTTTTGGCCTTTCAAAAGTTTAAACTTGAACGGTTTTGGACCCCTTACAAACAACCAGATTGTGTAGCCTAGTTAATTAGCCAAGTTGTTACTTAATCAAATTAAGCAATTCTAGGTTAAAGCAATCAAATAATCATATAAAAAATATAATGCAGCGGAATAATAAATAACACAGTGATATGATCACCCAGGAAACCACACGGAAAAACCTGGGGAGGATTTGATCCACCGATCCTCAAGGCAAAACGGAATCCACTAAGAAAAAATTGAAGTTCTTACAAAAGGACTTACAAGCTCCCCGCTTGACTTCTTAATGCTACCCACCAGTAAAACTTCTTGACACGACCACGCGCAGGCTCCGAGTCCACGGACTACTTCTTTCTTTGAATCCCTCAATCAGTTACAAGCACCCACGCTTGATATTCTTTAAGCTTCAAAGGCAGCAACCAAGTTGATCATCAAGATGTTGAAGTAATCTCAATCTTGAAAACCCTAAGCTTTGTGTAAAGGAAAGCTCCTCTAGATCTCACAAGAGATTTACACAAAACAGCAATGTATGAGCAACAATACAACTTGTGCAACTCTCAAAAACGTGGCTAGGGTTTGCCTTATATACCTAGGGCAAAAACATAAAACCCTAAACGTTTAAAGAGTTAGGGCTGAGTTGGAAATTCTGTAGAAAACGCATCTGGGCCGATTTTCGATCGATTGAGTCTAACCTTCGATCGATCGAGCCAGGCCGAAATGCTCCAATGCATCTGCAGTCACTCGATTCCAACTTTAGAATATTTTATCAACTTTGAGCAAGCTTAAACAAGACTAAATACATTGTTTTGATCATGGTTTGCCAACATTACAAATTAGAGTTCTAAATACATAAATTCCTAAACCTTTAGAACCTAACAAACTCCCCCTTTGACAATCCATGACAAAACACAAATTAAAGCTCAAAGTTTACAAGTAAAAAGCCCTTTACAAAATAATGCTCATAAACTCAAATTCAACCCTAACTACTATCCATCGGTTGCAAGTGTAGATAGCAGCTTTGTTGAATCAACCTGTATATTTATGAAATACTCAACAAACACATAAACGCATGTGTGACAGTAAATAGTATATAAACAGGTATAACATTCTTGTAAGATTCACACAACACAAAATAAAGATATATATTAATGAACAACTCATAAATATAAATCAATAAGCAGTGAATCATAAGACAACAAGAATCAACTAAAAATCATGTATATCAATATATCAATCAATGTTACTCCCCATAACATGAATATCCCCAAAAAAGATATACAAAGTGAAGCACCTAGATACAATCTAATAAACTCCACAAACTAACAAAAACAATCTCATGCTAACAAAAAAAATATCTCCCCTTAACTACAAAAACTCCTTTACGAGTCAAAACTCCACTCCCCCTTTTTGTGACGGAATGCCAAAGGGCAATCACAAGTCGCCATCAAAAGGAGGTGGTGAGGGTGAACGTAGATGCGCAAAGTCAGCTCGCAGAGCTCGCATCTCATCAAGCAAATCCACCAAAATCTAACCATGAGCCGCCTGAACGGTCATGACAGTCTCCAGGGTACGACGAACATCGAAGTCATCCGAAGGACGTGGAGGAACAGCAGCAGCAGCCACATCAGGATCAGGAATATCCTCACCAGCAGGACCTGTAGAAGATGAAGGAGGAGGAGGAGCGCTACTAGACGGCTCAGACCTAGGGTGTTTAGAACCAGCTCGAAGATGAGCGGCCCTCTGTCTAAGAAAAGACGCACCTATAGGAGCTATCATATGAACAGGCTCAGAAGCAGGGAAATCCTCTAAACTAAGATGAAGTAAAATCCTATGAATGAAAATAGGATGAACAAGAGCATGAGCTGTAGATGAACTCCTATAAACTTCGTTCAAAGAACGAAGAAAAAAATGAGGAAAACTAATAGGAGCATCAGTCACTAGAGCGTACAAAAATACACACCTCTCGAGAGGAATGGTGTGAACATGAGAAATGGGCCAGATGGAATGACAAGCTATCCTAAAGAAAAGATAGTGCAACCCGGAGAGCTCAGCAGAAGTGATCCTAGGATCAGAACCCCACTGGATAGTAGTCCCAGTGATATAAGACAAAACATCGCTCAGCTCGGGAGACTCAGCGTAAGGATAGACAGGATGACGAACCAACGGTACCTCAAGAGCATTAGCCACTACCTGAGGAGTAATGGAGTACTCTACGCCTCGTATCCAACTCCTAACTAGAGTGTTGGAATCATAGATGCGGATAGAGATGTTCGAGAAGAACTTTCTAATCAAGGTAGCCGGAGGGGGAGGATCAGACACATCTAACAAAGGCAACCATCCCCTATGCTTAAAGTTTGCCCTAACGGCAAGATCAAGCTCATCTAGTATGACAGAACGCTCAGCCCAAACTTTTCTCTTCAGGTTTAGAGACTCATAAACCTCTTGGTTTTTCTCACTAGGGAACCTCTCACTATCAAAGGAAGGTGGGGGTGGAGAAGGAGAGGGAATAGTCCTACGGGCTCTAGTCTTCCCAGGCATGATGCTAAGGAAAGGACAAAGACACAAAGAGAAAACCAAAAAGAACAAAAACAAAACCAAGGGCAGACTGCAAGTTAGCACAATAAATTATAGAATAAAAATCTATATGATGCATGAACAATAACAATGTTATGATGCATGAACTAATGCAATAACCAAGTTCAAATTAAGTTCAATTTCACAAAATTGGCTTGAACATAGAGTTTCTTAACAAAAACCCTAAAAATTTGAAAACCAATTGAAAACTTTTGCACCAAATTGATGAATTAAGCATTACAACACACAATTCAATGATTATAATGCCTAATTACATCAATACACAAAGCCAATTTCATCAAATTTAACTCAATTTCACAAAAGCCCCAATTCGGATCAAATAGGAACCCTAGAATTTGAAATTTTTCACCAAACTCAAAATTGATCAAATTAATCCATTAAGAACATGTTTATAGTGTGTCCCCACAAAAACCCATTGATCATTTACACAAAATTCGGTCTGAATCATCACAAATCCCAAATAGAAAAGGTCCGAAAAATACCCTTAAAATGCATGAAAAATGCATGAAATTATGAAAATAAAAACAAAAGGAAGGGCAAAAGAGTCTTACCGGCTTGAGGAAAGAGAGATTTTGCAAAAAATCCGGAGGAAAACGACAAAAAATTTGAATAGTAGAGCTTGCCAAGTCGGAGAGAGAGAAGAGACTTTGAAAAAGTTTTGAAAAAGTGTTTGAAAAAGTCAGAATTGATCTTTTTTTAAAAAGCTTCTCCACGATCTTCGATCGATCGAAAATTACATTCGATCGATCGAATGTGACAGTCATTTTGACACATTCTAAAGCACTTTTTCGATCGATCGATCGAAAATTAAACTGGATCGATCGAAATGGGCAGAGGCTCACTATATTTTTGAGAAAAAACACAGTTTTGAAAAAACACAAACCTAATTTTGAAACCAACTCCTCAAAGCATTTGAACAATGAAATCAAAGTGCATGAGTATGTGATGGAATGCTTTTTCAAAAACCTAAATTTTTAAACCCAATTTTCTCAAAAACAAGTTTCAATTATCCTCCCATTCAATTTTCTCAAGCAACAAATATGTTGTGCACAAATCTCAAGATATTTTCAAACTTGGTTGGCCAGACCAAAAACACACACACTAGCATGTACAGTGTTTAACAAAGAGTAACTTGTGTAGTGTGTGAAACTAGCAAAAAATTGAGATACATGTGAGGTGATATGTGAATAGCAATCAAACACAAAGTCTACACAATTCATCACATAGATTTTAAAAGAGACTATCACCTAAAGAGTTACATCCTATAACTCCCACATCTCCTAGATCAAAAGCTTGCAATCATGTAAGTTTCTTGCATTTTTGCCTCTTATTTATGTGAAATGGCATTCAGCCTAATAGTACACACCGGTTTGAATTAAGTGAATTGGCATCAAGCCTAATAGTACACACCAGTTTTAATTTAAATTTGAGGCTACACCTTATGTTCTTTTTGTGCATGTGCTACACTTTCTCGAGTACAAAATCTTATGATATGCACTAAGGTGTTCATGATTGGCTAGTGAACAGTGGTGAGATGGTTATTTATGCCTTTCTCAAAAGGATCAAGTCCGTCAATCAAAAACATGTGACTTTATGATTAAGGCAAAGTGATTAAAAACCACACACATCTTTCCCACACAACATGCACTACAAAGTTTCAACTAGTCAAATGCAGTAAATAAGCTCATCAAGGTTAAACAAGGTACACAAGACATGACATGTGTAAAAAGATTGACCAACCTTGTTTTTTTTTTTTTTTTTTAAAAATCAAGAAAAATAGTGTCCAACATAGTTTTTGCTTTCTCATTTTCCTTTTTATTTTTTATTTTTTATTATTATTATTATTAAAAGAGAAAAACAAATAAATTCTAGAATGAAATGCATGTATGTAATGCAATGCAAGTCTTAGAACAAAAAAAACACAAAAACCAAAGAACAATGGTCACATCAGAATAGAGCAATGAAGCACAAGGACCATGTCAGAAAGACTCAGTTAGTTCGAGTCTTTTGCATCCAAAACTTTTTAGATGCACCCCGAGCATTTGAGTTCTTATTCACATTAGAGTGATTCCCAACTCCAGAATTGGAATAAAGGTTTAATGCCTTTACCAATTCACCAATTAGTGCCATAGGATCTTGTGCTTGAAGCACAGGCACTTTTGGTCTGTTTGCTCTCTTATCAGCTTGAAGCTTGTAACAGTTAGGACAGATATGTCCAGACTTACCACAATAATGACAAACCCAAACAGGTTTACCATGCATCTTGTCCTTAGATTTGGTAGGCTCTTTAGGTTTAGAATCTCTTAAGTCTACCCTAATCTTCATTGGTGGTGAAACTTCTACAGGTTTAACAACCTCACTCACAGGGGTTTAATGGTTTCACTCACAACCTTCCTCATGAGAGGTTCAGAAGAAGAAGAAGAAGGAACAAAATTCGTGGAATGTGGTCTAGAATCAAAGATGCTTTCAACATATCCTAATCTAGATTTATCAGAAGGATACTTTTGAACATTCAGCATGTGATCAAGTTTAGCACTAGCAGATCTAGCAACAGATAAATCATATTCCAAAGATTTAACTTTATCAAGCAAAAGTATGTTCTTAGATTTAACATTGTTCAAAAGATCATTAGCATCAAACAGTTTGACAAGCAAATTCTTCTTTTCAAGCTTAAGAGCATCAATTTTCTTCAGGCCTAGATCAACTTTCATTGCATCCTTTGCAGCAATTTTGTAAAGTTTGTTGTAGGCCTCTTGAAGATCTGCATCTTCAGAGAGTTCCCCATCAGCAGGGTTCTCCTCAGCAGATATGCTTTCATTGACTACAGCAGTAGCAGTAAAAGCAATGAAGTTTCCATCCTCGTCACAACCGGACTCATCATCAGAAACCTCATTATCACTAAGGGTTACAGCCATAGCTTTACCCTTATTTCTCAAGAAAGTAGGACATTCAGATTTGACATGACCATACCCTTGACAACCAAAACACTGAGGACCCAAAGAATTATTTGAAGATTGACCTACTTGTTCTCTAGGTTTTTCAAAATTATTAACTTTAGTAGGATCATTCTTCCTAAAGTTTCTAGGTTCAACAGCGTTGGTATTCCTTGCCTTCCTATTAGTGTTTCTAAGGAAATTTCTAAAATTCTTGGCAAGGTAAGCTATCTCTAAGGAGAGAACTCATCATCAAATCCACCAACCTCAACATCATCAACAGACTTAAGAGCCATTGATTTGGATTTGTTCACTTTAGGTAGGTCAGACTCATAGGACTGAAGAGATCCTACAGGCTCATCAACAGGGATGGAGTCCACATCCTTACTTTTAGTAATGGCTGTCACCTTGGGTCTAAAGTCTTCAGTTAAGGATCTAAGTATCTTCCTAACAATTTTAGGTTGATCATAGATTTCTCCCAAGTTATAAGCAGAATTAACAATATCATTAAGTTTAGCATAAAACTCATCAAAGGTTTCATCATCAGACATTCTAATGCTTTCAAACCTAGAAGTTAATTGCTACAATTTGTTTATCTTAACAGCCTTTGTGCCTTCATGCACAGTTTGGAGGATTTTCCAAGCAGTATGAGCAACCTCAACATTAGAGATCCTCTTAAATTCCTCCATTGAAACAGCATTGAAGATGGCATTCATAGCTTTGCTATTGAAGCCTGCTGCTTCTTTTTCAGAAGTTTGCCACTCACTCACAGGATTAGTGGGCTTCTGCCATCCGTATTCAACGGAATTCCAAACCCTCTCATAAATGGATTTCAGGAATGCTTTCATCCTTACTTTCCAGTAAGCATAGTTGTTCCCATCAAAGTGAGGGGGAACAAACAGAGAGTGTCCATGCTCCATAACAACCGGGGTCAAGGATCAGCTCAGAGATAAAAAATCTCAAACAAAAGAGCAATCCGCTCTGATACCACTTGAACGGTTTTGGACCCTTTACAAACAACTAGATTGCGTAGCCTAGTTAATTAGCCAAGTTGTTACTTAGTCAAATTAAGCAATTCTAGGTTAAAGCAATCAAATAATCATATCAAAAATATAATGCAGCGGAATAATAAATAACACAGTGATATGATCACCCAGGAAACCACACAGAAAAACCTGGGGAGGATTTGACCCACCGATCCTCTAGGAAAAACGGAATCCACTAAGAAAGAATTGAAGTTCTTACAAAAGGACTTACAAGCTCCTCGCTTGACTTCCTAATGCTACCCACCAGTAAAACTTCTTGACACGACCACGCGCAGGCTCCGAGTCCACGGACTACTTCTTTCTTTGAATCCCTCAATCAGTTACAAGCACCAACGCTTGATATTCTTTAAGCTTCAAAGGCAGCAACCAAGTTGATCATCAAGATGTTGAAGTAATCTCAATCTTGAAAACTCTAAGCTTTGTGTAAAGGAAAGCTCCTCTAGATCTCACAAGAGATTTACACAAAACAGCAATGTATGAGGAACAATACAACTTGTGCAACTCTCAAAAACGTGGCTAGGGTTTGCCTTATATACCTAGGGCAAAAACATAAAACCCTAAACGTTTAAAGAGTTAGGGCTGAGTTGGAAATTCTGCAGAAAACGCATTTGGGCCGATTTTCGATCGATCGAGTCTAACCTTCGATCGATCGAGCCAGGCCGAAATGCCCCAATGCATCTGCAGTCACTCGATTCCAACTTTACAATATTTTATCAATTTTGAGCAAGCCTAAACAAGACTAAGTACATTGTTTTGATCATGGTTTGCCAACATTACAAATTAGAGTTCTAAATACATAAATTCCTAAACCTTTAGAACCTAACAAAACTTTTAAATTTTTGGATTATTTTTTGCAATATCTAAAACTATTTGGCAGATTTCAACAACTATAGAGTATAGCCATGTAATTTTTTTTTTTTAGGGTAGCCCATCTTTCTTTTATATATTTCTATTTTATGGTTATATATATTTTTGTTTTGTTTCATTAATTTCTAACTCTGGATCCTCTAAATTTTTTTTTTTTTATTTTTTATTTTTTAACTCATTGTAACATTGAATAAAGTGAAAATATTTAACATTTGTTAACTATACGGTGCATCGCACGGCTTCGGTTTTATATATATATATATATATATAGATTAGAAATCCATATAAAATACTTTTGTCAACTTAAGCAATCCAAGTCCTAATTGGATGCTTATCAAAAAAGTCCTACTTGGATTCCATAATTATGCTCCATGGATATATATATATACACACACACGTTTTGTGCCTCAACATTGGTTTTGTAATGTAATAGAGTTCAAGCTGAGGCAATTTACTTCGGGAAAATTAAGGTTTCTGCTTGTGGTGAGAGAGCTCTTTAGAGTTTGGGTTTTGTGAGAATATTTTGAAACTTTCTTTGTAATCTACATACAAATTTGTGTATTCTTTTATACAAAAATACATAAGAGAAAGAGAGAGAGAGAGAGCCAAAATCAAATTCAAACTCAAAAGTTGATCATTTATCTCCAAATTTGCAAGGTTAATCATGAGCACTATAAAAGTAGTGCAAATCCCAATATATATATTTTTTAAAGCTAAGTATAGGTATGAGCTATTCTTCTGTTATTTTCTTCTCCTCTACTTTGTTTAAAAAAAATTATTTTATGGTTTTTCATTGTTTAAAGTTTAGACCCGTTAAAATTTAAAACTTATTGTTTTATGGGTTTGTACACTTTTTTCTTTTTCTTATATTTCTCTTTTGAATTGTTTCATTAACTTATTCTTTAATTATATATCTTTTTTGGCATTTTGGAAGTTTTAACATCTAAATTTGTGTTAGTTTTTGCATTATTTGAACAAGTTTAACAGATTTCAATGACTATTCCATGTATTATTCTTTTAAAGGTAATCAATTTTTCTTTTATATTTCTCTATTGTGTAATCATATACATTTTTTTTTTCAAAAATTTATAGGAAGTAAATCTTATGATTCTTTAATATTTTTTAGTCTTTTAAAATTTTAAACATCTAAATTATTCTTTTGATGGTAACACATCTTTCTCTTATATTTCTCTGTTGTGTGTGTGTGTGTATATGTGTGTGTATATGTATATATATATATATATATATATAGGCTCCAAATCTTTTAATTCCTTTCAATAGTTATAGTCATGGATTATTCTTTTTAATGTAATCCATCTTTCTCTTATATTACTCCATTATTTAGTCATACATATTTTGTTTTGTTTCAATAATTTCTAAGTAGTGAATCATCTAATTTTTTAATATTTTTTGGTCTTTAAAAAGTTTTAATATCTGAATTTTTGAGTTATTTTTTTGTAGTATCTGAAACTGTTTGACAAACAAATTTTTTGTAAGCCATTGCACATTCAAGCAATGGCTTCTTCATCAAATTGTAACACAAATTGAAGTCATACAAGAGCAAATCATGTAATGGGGTAGTTTCTTAATTAATTTAAGATTTTCTAAAATTATTTTAGTTTACCTCACAAATAGGTAGGTTCCCATGCATAGCACAGGTTAGCGACTATTGTATGTTTCAATTGCTTCTTTGTTATTTATTCTTGAGGTTTGAATATCAATTATCAAGTACTAAACAATTAAAATTCAACAATAAAACTCATAGATAATAAATAATCAAGAGCTTATTGCTATGGACACTATGAGTTGTGAGATCACGACTTCAATAATATTCTATATACTCAATAGTAGATTTTAAACCGCTTTTGAAAGAACTGGGATTTGTCTCTGTTAGGTTCTAAGGTCTTAGGGATTTATGTATTTAGAACTCTAATTTGTAATATTGGCAAACCATGATCAAAAAAATGTATTTAGTCTTGTTTAGGCTTGCTCAAAGTTGGTTTAATATTGTAAAGTTGGAATCGAGTGGCTGCAGAAGTACTTGGGACTTTCGGCCTGGCTCGATTGATCGAAGGATAGGCTCGATCGATCGAAAATCGCACAGGTTGTTTTTTCTGCAGAATTTCCAACTCAGCCCTAACTCTTTAAATGTTTAGGGTTTTATGTTTTTGCCCTAGGTATATAAGGCAAACCCTAGCCACGTTTTTCAGAGTTGCACAAGTTGTATTGTTGCTCATACATTGCGGTTTTGTGTAAATCTCTGGTGAGATCTAGAGGAGCTTTTCTTTACACAAAGCTTAGGGTTTTCAAGATTGAGATCACTTCAACATCTTGATGATCAACTTGGTTGCTGCCTTTGAAGCTTAAAGAATATCAAGCGTGGGTGCTTGTAGCTGATCAAAGAAAGAAGTAGTCCGTGGACTCGGAGCCTGCGCGTAGTCGTGTCAGGAAGTTTTACTGGTGGGTAGCATTAGGAAGTCAAGCGGGGAGCTTGTAAGTCATTTTGTAAGAACTTCAATTCTTTCTTAGTGGATTCTGTTTTGCCTTGAGGATCGGTGGGTAAAATCCTCCCCAGGTTTTTCCGTGTGGTTTCCTGGGTGATCATATCATTGTGTTCTTTATTATTTCCGCTGCTTTATATGTTTTATATGCATGATATGATGTTTTGATTGTTTTAGCCTAGAATAGTTTAATTTGACTAAGTAACAACTTGGCTAATTAATCTAGGCTACGCAATCTGGTTATAGTTTAAGGGGTCTAAAATCGTTCAAGTGGTATCAGAGCGGGTTGCTCTTTTGTTTGAGATTTTTATCTCCGAGCTGATCCTTGAACCCGGTTGTCATGGAGCATGGACACTCTCTGTTTGTTCCTCCTCACTTTGATGGGAACAACTATGCTTACTGGAAAGTAAGGATGAAAGCATTCCTGAAATCCATTGATGAGAGGGTGTGGAATTCCGTTGAATACGGATGGGAGAAGCCCACTACTCCTGTAAGTGAGTGGCAAACTTCTGAAAAAGAAGCAGCAGGCTTCAATAGCAAAGCTATGAATGCCATCTTCAATGCTGTTTCAATGGAAGAATTTAAGAAGATCTCTAATGTTGAGGTTGCTCATACTGCTTGGAAAATCCTCCAAACTATGCATGAAGGCACAAAGGCTGTTAAAATAAACAAATTGTAGCAATTAACTTCTAAGTTTAAAAGCATTAGAATGTCTGATGATGAAACATTTGATGAGTTTTATGCTAAACTTAATGATATTGTTAATTCTACTTATAATTTGGGTGAAGTTTATGATCAACCTAAAGTTGTTAGGAAGATTCTTAGATCCTTAACTGAAGACTTTAGACCCAAAGTGACAGCCATTACTGAGAGTAAGGAGTTTGACTCCATCCCTGTGGATGAGCTTGTAGGATCTCTTCAGTCCTATGAGTCTGACTTACCCATGACTATCAAATTCAAATCAATGGCTCTTATGTCTGTTGATGATGTTGAGGCTGGTGGATTTGATGATGAGCTCTCTTCTACTAAGATAGCTTACCTTCCCAAGAACTTTAGAAATTTCCTTAGTAACACTAATAGGAAGGCAAGGAATACCAACACTGCTGAACCTAGAAACTTTAGGAAGAATGATCCCATTAAGGTTAATTATTTTGAAAAACCTAGAGAACAAGTAGGTCAATCTTCTAATAACTCTTTGGGTCCTCAGTGTTTTGGTTGTCAAGGGTATGGTCATGTCAAATCTGAATGTCCTACTTTCTTGAGAAATAAGGGTAAAGCTATGGCTGTAACCCTTAGTGATAATGAGGTTTCTGATGATGAGTCCGGTTGTGACGAGGATGGAAACTTCATTGTTTTCACTGCTACTGCTGCAGTAGATGAAAGCATATCTGCTGAGGAGAACCCTGCTGATGGGGAACTCTCTGAAGATGCAGATCTTCAAGAGGCCTACAACAAACTTTGCAAAATTGCTGCAAAGGATGCTATGAAAGTTGATCTAGGCCTAAAGAAAATTGATGCTCTTGAGCTTGAAAAGAAGAATTTGCTTGTCAAACTGTTTAATGCTAATGATCTTTTGAACAAAGTTAAATCTGAGAACATGCTTTTGCTTGATAAAGTTAGAACTTTGGAACATGATTTATCTGTTGCTAGATCTGCTAGTTCTAAACTTGATCACATGTTGAATGTTCAAAAGTATCCTTCTGATAAAGCTGGGTTAGGATATGTTGAAAGCATCTTTGATTCTGGACCCCATTCCACTGTCTTTGTTCCTTCTTCTTCTTCTGTACCTTCCGTGAGTGAGGTTGTGAGTGAAACTATTAAACCCCCTGTGAGTGAGGTTGTTAAACCTGTAGAAGTTTCACCACCTAAGAAGATTAGGGTAGACTTAAGAGAATCCAAACCTAAGGAGCCTACTAAACCTAAGGACAAGATGCATGGTAAACCTGCTTGGGTTTGTCATTATTGTGGTAAGTCTGGACATATCCGTCCTAACTGTTACAAGCTCCAAGCTGATAAGAGAGTAAAAAGACCAAAAGTGCCTGTGCCTCAAGCACAAGATCCTATGGCACTAATTGGTGAATTGGTAAAGGCGTTAAACCTTTATTCCAATTCTGGAGTTGGGAATCACTCTAATGTGAATAAGAACTCCAATGCTCGGGGTGCATCTAAAAAGTTTTGGATGCAAAAGACTCGAACTAACTGAGTCTTTCTGACATGGTCCTTGTGCTTCATTGCTCTATTTTGTTGTGACCATTGCTCTTTGTTTTTTGTGTTTTTCTTTTTGTTCTAGGACTTGCATTGCATTACATACATGCATTTCATTCTAGGATTTATTTGTTTTCTCTTTTAATAAATAAAAAAAAAAAAAAAAAAAAGAAAGCAAAATCTTTGTGAACACTATTTTTTTTGATTTTTTGAAAACAAGGTTGGTCATTCTTTTTACACATGTCATGTCTTGTGTACCTTGTTTAACTTTGATGAGCTTATTTACTGCACTTGACTAGTTGAAACTTTATAGTGCATGTTGTGTGGGAAAGATGTGTGTGGTTCTTAATCACTGTGTCTTAATCATGAAGTCACTTGTTTTTGACTGACGGACTTGATCCTTTTGAGAAAGGCATAAATAACCATCTCACCACTGTTCACTAGCCAATCATGAATACCTTAGTGCATATCATAAGATTTAGTGCTCGAGAAAGTGTAGCACATGCACAAAAAGAACATAAGGTGTAGCCTCAAATTAAATTAAAAACTGGTGTGTACTATTAGGCTTGATGCCAATTCACTTAATTCAAACCGGTGTGTACTATTAGGCTGAATGCCATTTCACATAAATAAGAGGCAAAAATGCAAGAAACTTACATGATTGCAAGCTTTTGATCTAGGAGATGTGGGAGTTATAGGATGTAACTCTTTAGGTGATAGTCTCTTTTAAATTCTATGTGATGAATTGTGTAGACTTTGTGTTTGATTGCTATTCACATATCACCTCACATGTATCTCAAGTCTTTGCTAGTTTCACACACTACACAAGTTACTCTTTGTTAAACACTATACATGCTAGTGTGTGTGTTTTTGGTCTGACCAACCAAGTTTGAAAATATCTTGAGATTTGTGCACAACATATTTGTTGCTTGAGAAAATTGAATGGAAGGATGATTGAAACTTGTTTTTGAGAAAATTGGGTTTAAAATTTTGGGTTTTTGAAAAAGCATTCCATCTCATACTCATGCATTTTGAGTTAATTGTTCAAATGCTTTGAGGAATTGTTTTCAAAATTAGGTTTGCATTTTTCAAAACTGTGTTTTTCCTCAAAATTCAGTGTGCTTCTGCCCATTTCGATCGATCCAGTGTGTTTTTCGATCGATCGAAAAAGTGTCTCAAAATGTGTTAAAATGACTGTCACATTCGATCGATCGAATGTAATTTTCGATCGATCGAAGATCGTGAAGAAGCTTTTTAAAAAGGTTGAAATCTGACTTTTCAAAGAACTTTTTCAAACTTTTTCAAAGTCCTTTTCTCTCTTCGACGAGGCAAGCCCAAAAGTTCCAATTTTTTGTCGTTTTCTTCCGGATTTTTTGCAAAGAATCTCTCTCCTCAAGCCGGTAAGACTCTTTTGCCCTTCCTTTTGTTTTTATTTTCATTTTTTCATGCATTTTTCATGCATTTTAAGGGTAATTTTCGAAACTTTTCTTTTTGGGATTTGTGATGTTTCGGACTAAATTGTGTGAAATTGATCAATGGGTTTTGGTGGGGACACTCTATAAACATGTTCTTAATAGTTTAATTTGATCAATTTTGAGTTTTGTGAACAATTGAAAATTCTAGGGTTTATGTTTGGTCCAAATTGGGGCTTTTTGTGAAATTGAGTTTAATTGATGAAATTGGCTTTGTGTATTGATGTATTTAGGCATTATAATCATTGTAGTGTGTTTTATAATGCTTAATTCATCAATTTGATGCAAAAATTTTTCAAGTGGTTTTCAAATTTTTAGGGTTTTTGTTAAGAAACTCTATGTTTAAGCCAATTTTGTGAAATTAAACTTAATTTGATCCTGGTTACTGCATTAGTTCATGCATCATAACATTGTTAATGTTCATGCATCATATAGATTTTTATTCTATATTTTTTTGTGCTAACTTGCAGTCTGCCCTTAGTTTTGTTTTTGTTCTTTTTGGTTTTCTCTTTGTGTCTCTGTCCTTGCCTTAGCACCATGCCTAGGAAGACTAGAGCACGTAGGACTATTCCCTCTCCTTCTCCACCCCCACCTTCTTTTGATAGTGAGAGGTTCTCCAGTGAGAAGAACCAAGAGACCTTTGAGACTTTAAACCTTAAGAGAAAGGTTTGGGCTGAGCGTTCTGTCTTATTAGATGAGCTTGATCCTGCCATTAGGGCAAATTTTGAGCATAGGGGTTGGTTGCCTTTGTTAGCTGTGTCTGACCCTCCACCTCCGGCTACCTTGATTAGAGAGTTCTTCTCAAACCTCTCTGTCCACATCTATGATTCCAACACTCTAGTTAGGAGTTGGATACGAGGTGTAGAGTACACCATTACTCCTCAGGTAGTGGCTGATGCTCTTGAGGTACCGTTGGTTAGGCATCCTGTCTATCCCTATGATGAGTCACCCGAGTTGAGTGATGTCATGTCTTATATCACTAGGTCATCTATCCAGTAGGGTTCTGATCCTAGGATCACCACCGCTGAGCTTCCTGAGACTACCTATCTCTTCTTTAGGATAGCATGTCACTCACTCTGGCCCATTTCTCATCTGCACACCATTCCTCTTGAGAGGTGTGTATTCTTATACGCTCTTATCACTGATGCTCCTATTAGTTTTCCCCATCTTTTTCTTCGTTCTTTGAACGAAGTTTATAGGAGTTCATCTACTGCTCATGCCCTTGCCCATCCTATTTTCATTCATAGGATTTTACTTTATCTTGGTTTAGAGGATTTCCCTGCTTCTGAGCCTGTTCATGTTATAGCTCTCATAGGTGCATCTTTTCTTAGACAGAGGGCCGCTCATCTTCGAGTTGGTTCTAAACACCTTAGGTCTGAGCCATCTAGTAGCGCTCCTCCTCCTCCTTCTTCTTCTACAGGTCCTGCTGGTGAGGCTGTTCCAGATCCTGTAGGTGCTGCTGCTGTTCCTCCACCTCCTGCGGCTGACTTCGATGTTCGTCGTACTTTGGAGACTGTCATGACCGTTCAGGCGGCTCATGGTCAGCTTTTGGTGGATCTGTTCGACGAGATTCGTGCTCTGAGAGCGGATTTGGCGCATCTTCATTCTTCCTCACCACCTCCTTTTGATGATGGCCTATGATGCCCTTTGGCATTCCGTCACAAAAAGGAGGAGTAGAGTTTTGTAGAGGAGATTTTGTTGATAGGGGGAGATTTTTTTGTTTGCGGGAGATATTTTTGTTAGCATGGGAAATGTTTGTTAGTTTGTGGAGTTTATTTAGATTGTATCTAGGTGCTTCACTTTGTATATCATTTTTGGGGATATTCATGTTAGGGGGAGTAACATTGATTGATATATTGATATACATTTTTTTTACATGATTATTGTTGTTCGTATGATTCACTGCTTATTGATTTATATTTCTGAGTTGATTCATTGATATATATCTTTATTTTGTGTTGTGTGAATCTTACAAGAATATTATACCTGTTTATATACTATTTTCTGCCACACATGCGTTTATGTGTTTGTTGAGTATTTCAGGAATATACAGGTTGATTCAACAAAGCTGCTGTCTACACTTGCAACCGATGGATAGTAGTTAGGGTTGAATTTTAGTTTATGAGCATTATTTTGTAAAGGGCTTTTTACTTGTAAACTTGGAGCTTTTAATTTGTGTTTTGTCACGGATTGCCAAAGGGGGAGTTTGTTAGGTTCTAAGGTCTTAGGATTTTATGTATTTAGAACTCTAATTTGTAATGTTAGCAAACCATGATTAAAACAATGTATTTAGTCTTGTTTAGGCTTGCTCAAAGTTGGTTTAATATTGTAAAGTTGGAATCGAGTGGCTGCAGAAGTACTTGGGACTTTCGACCTGGCTCGATCGATCGAAGGATAGGCTCGATCGATCGAAAATCGCACAGGTTGTTTTTTCTGCAGAATTTCCAACTCAGACCTAACTCTTTAAACGTTTAAGGTTTTATGTTTTTGCCCTAGGTATATAAGGCAAACCCTAGCCACGTTTTTCAGAGTTGCACAAGTTGTATTGTTGCTCATACATTGCGGTTTTGTGTAAATCTCTTGTGAGATCTAGAGGAGCTTTCCTTTACACAAAGCTTAGGGTTTTCAAGATTGAGATCACTTCAACATCTTGATGATCAACTTGGTTGCTGCCTTTGAAGCTTAAAGAATATCAAGCGTGGGTGCTTGTAGCTGATCAAGGGATTCAAAGAAAGAAGTAGTCCGTGGACTCGGAGCCTGCGCGTGGTCGTGTCAGGAAGTTTTACTGGTGGGTAGCATTAGGAAGTCAAGCGGGGAGCTTGTAAGTCCTTTTGTAAGAACTTCAATTCTTTCTTAGTAGATTCCGTTTTGCCTTGAGGATCGGTGGGTAAAATCCTCCCCAGGTTTTTCCGTGTGGTTTCCTGGGTGATCATATCATTGTGTTCTTTATTATTTCCGCTGCTTTATATGTTTTATATGCATGATATGATGTTTTGATTGTTTTAACCTAGAATAGTTTAATTTGACTAAGTAACAACTTGGCTAATTAATCTAGCCTACCCAATCTGGTTATAGTTTAAGGGGTCTAAAACCGTTCAGTCTCAACTTTTTTTTTTATATGAACTTTTGGTCTCAAATTTAGCCATTTCTTTGTTTTGGATTATAGGTTTGGCCATATAGTGGATCTCACTAGCATTACATTGGTTCTTTATCTTAAAGATAAGGCTTCTATTTCTACCGCAAGAACTATTTAGGTATGTATCCCTTGCAAGCATACATGAACTTAAATTGTCTTTTAATATATGCATGCTTTATTATTTTCCAATAGATTTCCCGTGCATCGCACGGGTTAGTGACTAGTGTTAGAAACACCCGAGCAAGTTGTCAGAACTATGGAGAAGGTGAGAGCAGCAGGTGTGGATGTGATGACATTTGGTCAATACATGAGACCGTCAAAGCACCATATGCCAGTGTCTGAATACATTACACCTTAGGCTTTTGAGAAGTATCAAACTCTTGGCCTGGAAATGGTATGCTTGAATATTTATATTTTGGTTATGGCACTTTAATTGATTCTATTCTTATATGCATGGCTTGTTTGATCAAATTTATTGTAGTTTAGGAAGATAGTCTGTCTTGGGCTATGTATGTGTGTATTCTATGTTCATTCATCGCATGCTAGTGACTATGATTGGTAGTGCTACAGCATTTGCTCCCTCTCTCTACCCCCTTCCTTCGACATGATGGTAATAATAGTACTTTATTAGGACCTTTTATATCTTTCCAATTTCTACTTTCTGAATATTCACTTAGAATTACCTGATGATTGTAGTACCCTTTAATTGTGATGGCATATTCTCCTTTTTTTACTTTACTGTGCTAGAGTAAAATCAACCGAGTCGTAATTTTAGTTAGGAGGTCTAAACAGCTCTTGTATTTTAACACATTTTCGAGCTTTCACACCTCCTCGACAACTATGTGGATCGATCAAGAAAGCTCCTATCCCCTCGATAGCTTCTCGATAGCTGGTGGATCGATCAAGCTTCTTGTTAGCTTTTTGTTGATTTGTCCCTCGACAGATCCTCGACAGCTTCATCTGTCAATGTTTTGTTCTCTCAACACCTATCTCGACAAATGCCTCAACACCTCTCGACACCTCTATCTGTTGAGATTTACTAAGGTTCTATAAATAGGTTTTGTGCGATCCAGACTTCATTTCTCTCGATCTCTCTCTCAATAGCTTTGTCTCCTCTCCACCCAAATCACTCTCTCTCACTCCAAACCTCAATTCCAAGTGATTTTCATTTCTTTCACTTGGTAAGTTTCTTTTCTCTCCTTTACATGCATTTCATGTTTTGAAACCTAGGTTTTGGGGTTTTTGAAAAATTTTGGGGTTTTTCAAAATTGATGAGTTATTGTTGCAATTTTGCGATGGGTTTTTTCTTAAATGAGTTTAAAATCTCATGCATTGCATCACATTATCATTATAACAATATTATCATGCATTTAGATGTGTGCAAATTGTTTGTGTGCTGGTTGGATTGGATTGGGCTGAGCCTATGATGAATTTTATATAGCATGTCACATGTTCATGCATTTCCCATTCATACGTACTCTCTTTTCAATATATTTTGATATATTTGAACTGCTTGGGACTTTTTTGATTGTCTTTCTCTCTCCCTCTCTTTTCTGTTTACGTTAGTCGTGTCTATAACACCTAAAAATAAGTCAGCTCCGTCTTGGAACCCTCTTCGTTTCGAGGCATCATCTGCGTCTGATCCTACTCCTTCTCATATTCGGTTCCATGATAAGGATGCCTAAAAGGACTTCTCGGAGAACTTTTCTCGACGAGGTGTTCATTCGGAATGCCGAGTCATTTTGGCAGACTTCGCCGACACTGACCTACCCGATGTCATTCACAGTCGGGGTTGGGAGTCACTGTGTGACGTCCCGATCACATGTCCATCCATGCTGATCCAGGAGTTTTACTCCAACATGCATGGACTTGATTCTTCAGTACCTCTCTTTCATACTCGCATTCGAGGTATGCGCATTACTGTCACACTGCAGTTTGTTGCGAATGTGCTCTGTGTTCCAAGGGTAGAGCATCTTGACTACCTCGTTTGTGAGCGTCTCAGGACTGTGTCCAAAGATAAGATGATGTCTGCTTTCTACGAGCGCCCTTCTGATTAGGGTGATCATCAGTTTACACCATGTAAGCCCTTTGCTAAAGGTCCTAGATTCATGAACATGGTGATGGCTTTTGTATTGCACCCATTCTCACACTATAACTCCATCACAGAGCCTCGTGCTCGATTTTTTCTTTCTTTGTTAGAGCACCTCACTATAGATTTTCCTTCACATTTTATTCTTTCTATTATAGATGTGTTTAGGGATACAGCTAACTGTGATAAGCTCATTTTCCCTTCAGCTATCACGCAGATTTTATGCCATTTTTTTGTTCATTTTCCCTTTTCCAATCACTTCTCTATCATGGGTGGCTTCATTTCTGAGGCTTCTCCTTCACCTTCTCCAGTGGCTTCTGATTTTGAGGCTGAGGATGATGATGGTGATAACGATGATGCTTCTGATGATGATGATGGAGATACTAGCTCTACCGATGAGATGTCTACTTAACACTTTTACCCTTTGTCACTCGTGACAAAAAGGAGAAGTAGTTTTGAATTTATGAGAGTAGTCATTCTTAGGGGGAGAGTTAGTATAAGACATTTTTGGTAAGGGGAGTGTTGATATCTTAAGGGATGTCATGAGGATTACTTATATCTTTTTTTTCTTTTCTCTACTTTAGATAAATCTATTCTTGTTCATTGGGTCTTGTGACCATTATTAACATACATTGTACTTATTTTCTTTATATGTTGATGTATGTTTCTTTCACCTACCCTTACATGTGTTGTTTCTTTTCTCTCTTTATGCACATGCTTCTTATTACTTATATGCAATATATTATTTCTGTTTCACACTAAGATACTTTGATGAGTTTTGTTTAAAGTGTTTCAGAAATACCGGTTGTCAAAGTCTACTTGCCATAAACTCTTTTCTTGCAAAGTTTTTCAAGAGTTTGTGTTAGAATAGATTTTATTGTATTCAACAAGTGAATATGAGTTAAGTGATTTATGACTTCTCTCACATGTTCATTTGTTTGTTGTGGTTTTGTCACGAATTGGCAAAGGAGGAGATTGTTAGGACATATGTGATTCACTTGTTAGGAACATATATCACTATTTTATGTAATTGGATAATCCTTTGACAAAACGCACTTTACTTGAATTTGGGTAGATCTAGGATGTGTTTTATACTTCAAGAAACTATGTTTCAAGATCAAGTGTTGAAGCCATGCAAGTCTATCCAAGTTTCAAGCTGGAAAGTGACTGTCATTAAAGCTCGACAACTAGCCATCTATCGAGGTATCTATCGAGGTTTAAGAGCTGTTCCAGCCCCGTGGCTTGACAGCTGCTCGACAGCAGCTCGACGAATAGGCATCTATTGAGGTTTATGAAAAACAGAATTTCAGATCTATTTTAACTCTAATCCATAATTATGTGTTTGGGCCTTCTTTTCTCACAACCTTAGACATATAAAAGGATTATTTTAATGGCCGTCTAAGAGGACACAAGTTGCACAAGTGTTAAGCAAAGTTTGTTCAAGCCAATTGTGACCGAAGACAGATATGGACATCGAGCTTGCTTTGTTGTGGACACCTCTCGATAGATGAATCCGTCGAAGCTTTTAAAACTCGACACTTGTCTCATACCTCTTGACACCTCTATCTGTCGAGATATACTGAGGTTCTATATATATGTTCTGCACGATCTATACTTCGTTTCCTTGATCTGTCTGCGCCTATTCTTCTCCCAAACACTCTCTCACTCACTTCTAACCTCTTCCTTAAGCAATTTTCGAGCTTAATCAAGTTTTTCCTCACTTGGTAAGTCTCTAATCCCTCATTTTCATGCATTTCATTCTTTGAAACCTAAGTTTTTGAGATTTTTGCAAAATTTGGGGTTTTTCAAAATCAAAGAGGTTTATGTGAAATTTTTGGGATGGGTTTTGAAGATTTGATCTTAAAAATTTCATGCATTGCATTCCATGTGCATTATAACTGTATTTTCATGCAACTAGTTATGTGTTATACATGTTGAACTGTTTGTGTGTTGGTAGGTTTGAATTGGGCTAAGCCCATGATAATATTACTGTTGCACATCACATGCTCATGCATTTTCATGTATACATACCTTACATTCAATATATTTGTGTATATTTGAACTGTTTGGGACTTTTCCAAGTGTTTCTCTCTTCTCCCTTATCTCTCTAGTTTACGTTAGTGCCTCAATGGCACCGAAACGTAAATCTACTCTGTCCCGAAACCCTCTTTGTTCCGGGGCATCGTCTTCTTCTGATCCTACACCCTCTTCTATTTGGTTCCGTGATAAGGATGCCCGAAAGGACTTCTCGGAGAACTTTTCTCAATGAGGCATTCATTCAAAATGCCGAGTCATTTCGTCGGACTTCTCCGACACTTACCTACCCACTGTCATACACAGTCAGGATTGGGAGTCACTATGTGACGTCCCGGTCACATGGCCTTCCATGTTGATTCAGGAGTTTTACTCCAACATGCATGGAATTGATTCTTTAGTACCTCTCTTTCATACTCGCGTTCGAGATACACACATTTCTGTCACTTTGGAGTTGGTATCCGATGTGCTCCGTGTTTCGAGGGTAGAGCATCTTGACTATCCCGGTTGTTAGCGTCTGCGGAATGTATCCAAAGACGAGATGATTTCTGCTTTCTGCGAGCGTCTCGCGGATTGGGGCGATCATCAGTTTACACCATGTTCGACCTTTGCTAAAGGTCCTAGATTCATGAATATGGTGATGAAT
Organism: Quercus glauca; assembly: GCA_023736055.1. Classification (NCBI taxonomy): domain Eukaryota; kingdom Viridiplantae; phylum Streptophyta; class Magnoliopsida; order Fagales; family Fagaceae; genus Quercus; species Quercus glauca. Next base: position 58,081,406 of record CM043325.1, on the reverse strand, counting down.
TTTGTTTTGCACCCACTCTCTCACTATAACTCTATCACAGAGCCTTGTGCTCGATTTTTTCTTTCCTTGTTAGAGCATCTCTTTATAGATTTTCCTTCACATTTTATTCTTTCTATTATAGATGTGTATAGGGATACAGCTACCTGTGATAAGCTCATTTTCCCTTCGATTATCACGTGAATTTTATGCCATTTTTATGTTCCTTTTCCCTCTTCCAACCACTTATTCGCCATATGTGCCATTGACTATGCCACCATTAAACAGAGCGAGGCGCAGTTTCATTTGAGGCAGCCCGGTACAGCAGCTCCTCCCACTCCTTTAGCTCCATCCACATCCGCTCTCTCCTCTTCTACGAGCAAAGTGACACATGAGGACATCATGGCACAGCTTCAGCGCATGGATGCTCGCCTCGACACTCTCAGTGATGAGTTGTGTTAGGTGAACACCCGTGTTGGCTGCATTGCTCGATGCCAAGCTGAGATGGGTGGTTACACCATGCCTTCCACTCCTGTAGCCCTTACAGATGAGAGTGATGACTCCGACAATGCTGATGATGATGATGCTACTGCTTCCGATGATGAGGATGATGGCGATGCTAGCTCGCCCAGTGATGTCGAGATGTCTACTTGACACTCTTACCCTTTGTCACTCATGACAAAAAGGGGGAGTAGTTTTGGTATATGAGAGTAGTCATACTTAGGGGGAGAGTTAGTATAGGACCATTTTGTTAGGGGAATTGTTGATATTTGAGGGATGTAGTGAGGATTATTTGTATATTTCTCTTTTCTCTACTTTAGATACATTTATATATTGTATATTGGTCTTGTGACCATTATTGACATACATTGTACTTATTTTCTTTATATGTTGATGTATGTTTTTTTCACCTATCCTTACATGTGTTGTTTCTCTTCTCTCTTTATGCACATGCTTCTTACTACTTGTATGCAATCTGTTATTTCTGTTTCACACTAAGATCCCTTGATGAGTTTTGTTTAAAGTATTTCAGAAATACAGGTAGTCAAAGTTTACTTGCCATAAACTCTCTTCTTGCAAAGTTTTTCAAAAGTTTGTGTTATGATAGATTTTATTGTATTCAACAAGTGAATATGAGTTGAGTGATTTATGACTTCTCTCATATGTTCATTTGTTAGTTGTGGTTTTGTCACGAATTGCCAAACGGGGAGATTGTTAGGACATATGTGATTCACTTGTTAGCAACATATGTCACTATTATATGTAATTGGCTAATCCTTTGACAAAATTCACTTGTATTTGGGTGGATCTAGGATGTGTTTAATACTTCAAGAAACTTTGTTCAAGATCAAGTGTTGAAACCATGCAAGTCTGTCCAAGATTCAAGTCTGAAAAATGCTTGTCATTAAAGCTCGACAGCTAGCCATCTATCAAGCTTGAAGAGCTGTTCCAGCCCCATGGCTCGACAGCAGCTCGACAAATTGCCATCTGTCGAGGTTTATGAAAAATAGAGTTTCAATTCTGTTTTGATTCCAATCCGTGATTATGTGTTTGGGTTTTCTTTTCTCACAACCCTAAATATATAAAAAGATTATTTTAAGAGCCGTCAAAAGTAGGAACAAGTTGCACAAGTGTTGAGCAAAGTTTGTTCAAGCAAATTGTGACCGGAGACAGAATTTGCCCTAATTCGTCTTTCTTGTGAAGAAGTTGCTGTGTTTGTACACCATAGGGTTTTATGACCGAGCATTTTTTGGATCTTCATCGTGTGATAAACTGAAGAACTTTGCAGCCAACAACCTTCTATAGTTGGTGATTGAAGTCGCGTACTGGGATCTGCGCAATTGGTTAGTCACATACTAGGAGCCGTGCATTACAAGGAGAGATTGTCACTATAGAATAAGTCCAATTGGGTATTAGGGTAAGGGTTCAACTGTAGGTTAGTATAAGGTACTAGGATTCCTTTACTTGTAATAGTGGATTCTCAGAAGTGGTGACCTTAAAATCACCTAGTGGGGTTTTTGTCCTGTAGGTTTTCCCCATTCGTAAACAAATCGCCGCATCAATTTATTTTCCACTGCACACTTAGTTTAATTGGTGATTTGTTTGTGCTACCACGCTCATTGTATGTTGATTTGATTAATTAATAAATTTAGCTAATTAATCAATTAATTCATCACAATTGGTCAATACGTTTTTGGCCTATCAGAAAAAATATAAAAAATATATATAATTCAAATGAAATTTGATCAAGACGAATAAAAAAGAGACTAAAGAAATTTGATTAACATTATTACAACACAATCTCAAGACACAAATTTATAGTCATGTAGCAAACTATGTTACTCTTGAAATATTAAAAGTTGAAACTTCCAGACCCAAACAATTGTCCAGTTGCCATGATTGATTATCCACTAAAAGGGCCTTTTTTAACGTCGCCAAAAAAGAAACTTATACAAAGATGCTGAGTGGATAATACTAAACCAAAGCTGACAATATTGCGAAACAAACGAAATAATTAGGACAACAGCTAGAGCAATTATAACAATTGGAAGCGATGTCATTTCACTTTTCAAGACCAGAAAGCAGGTTGCGCTAAAGGATACCACCATGCCTACTATAGAGATGACGAGTGTGATGACTCCCCCCACCCACTTTAATGGTAATGCCATGAGGAAATCAATTTCTTTGAAACGTGACGTGAGAATTGACAAGTATATTAATATTGAAGCCGAAGAGAATAACAGCGCTATTGCATTCGATATGAAAAACACTCTAAACCAAATACTTTTCAGAAGAATAGGGGTGCCTGTGTCTTGATTGCTGCCACCCGGTACAGTGAGAACAGCAGCAAAAACCACAGCGCTAATCAGTGTTGCCACAACAATGTAAGAGTTTACTGTATCCTTCATCCACTTTTCACCATCTGCTCGTAGATTTTTATGCTCCCTTGTAAATAATTCCCATGGTGTTAGGCCGCCAGCACCCTTACAATTGTTCGTCTGCATGTTCAGGTACGAAGGCACCACAATACTTTCTACCTTCTACAGTATTGGAGTTGTAAATTGGTAAGTGTGCCCCGCATATTTACAACTAGAAGCAAATGAAATTCAACCAACACAAACTGTTGAAAACAAGAAGAAATACACTCAGGATCAAACTAACCATGCCTACAGAACTAAAGGGATGAACACTCATCAAGCAAATCAAATAGACAAGAGTCAAGGGGACTGGGCTAATGTAGAGTTACTTGACATGATAGAAGCAGTCCCTTACCATGAGTATTTCATCCATGCCATTGATGAAGATATGCCACGTGGATAGAAGCGGTTGTCAGATTACGATCAGTGTACACGTGGATGAGTAGTTAGAATTGATTGTAACTGTTTTCCCTTAATTTCCGGAATTAGTTTCCTTCCTCTGTTTGGTACTGAATGTATATATATAGGTGTAGTTATGTATTACATTTGATTCATTCTTTGTACTCCAACTTTCTCAATCAATAATATCAGAGGTTCTATTTAGAGAGAGGGTTTCAGAATTTTACACAAACAGTCAAACCACTCACCTTAAACCACAGCATTTCCCGTTGCATTTGAAAGGCTGCTCCCGTTGCATTTAGCAGACTTGATGGAGGCAATTTTCCAGCTAAGTGCAGGATGTTCTGGTTCTCTTCATCAAAAGAGGTTAAAAGCATATCCTTGATAGCGCCTATCTCGTATATGACATCAAATACAATCTCTAGCCGATTCAAGACAGCAATATGAAATATACTTCGGCAGCTGTCGTCCGTTTTCCACATGAGCTCAGGATAAGAGCGAATAAGTATAATTACAAAATTTTCATTTCCAATTTCAGCAGCATCAAAAAGTATACTTCTAACGTGCTTTGTGAACTGTTTGTCCGGCAATTTTAGAATCTGTTTCCAGAGACATTCGAATAAATCATTGGCTAATGTCTGCTTCGAAGCCTTGTGACAAATCCCTTTGAACCCTAGGCAAAAGCCAAAAAAAAAATCAAAATGTTATAAATATATATGTGTGTGTGTGTATAGAATCAAGTTAAAAAATTTTTAACGTTACAGAAATAAAAAAAATTTTATTATTTAAAATTTGTGAAAATACACTTTTGGTCCCTATATTTTAGGTCAATTCTCGTTTTGGTCCCTATTTTTTTGAAATGTCTATGTTGGTCCTTGAAAATCGAAAATTGTTACCATTTTGGTTCGTACATTTTGGGCTGATTCTTGTTTTGATCTCTACTTTTTTGAAACACCTATGTTGGTCCCTGAAAATCGAAAATTGTTACCATTTTGGTTTCTATCATCTTTTCAGTCATATAAATTGTCTACGTGATAGACGGAGTGCACAGTTGGCATGTTAGACGCTAACGTGGCAAATAGTCGAACTCTTGTAGCCTTTTTTTTTGTGATGAGGTAGTCAATCTTCTTTACCACACAATGAAAGCATGTCTCAGTATAGCTAGTGAAACCACACAAATTTCAGAACTTCAGATTTTATATTTGAATGGCATTCCATGTTTTTGCAGCAGTAAACTTCTCTGTTCTGGACAAGACCCACTAAAGGTGGTCTTGATCACCAATTTGACAAGACACAATTAACTTTTTTTTTTTTCTCAACTTTTTTTGAACCTTCCACCAAACACAACATCTCGTAAACTCAAATTAAAACCCTTGTGTTAGGGTCATATTTTTCATGTGTAGGCATATTCTTTGACAAAACGCATTTTACCTTATCAAGTATGTCTTAAGATTTTATCAAGTAGTATTATTGTAAACATGAAGACTACACAAAGAAACAAGTGAATAAAAATTGAATCTGTAGGTCCCAATACATACTTGATACCTGTCGATCTATCAAGATTTAATGAAGCTCAATACTTGACTCAATACCTCTTGATCTATTGAGCTACAAGATTTCAAAATATAACTTACAACATTTGGATTCTAATTGGCTATTGTTTATGGGTTTGTATAATCCTAATAGGATTAGGAGAGCCCAAGGTTTGTATAAATCTAATAGGAATAGAAGAGATCATTTAAAAGGCTCATTAAGCTCCTATTTAAATAAGGTGGTAGAGGAAAAAAAACCATTACTCTAGAAAGCTTCATATGGTTTTCTGATTGAAACCCTAGCCTCCTCTTACAGAAGAAAGAGATCTTGCTACAACGTTTGTGCGACTTTGGGTTTTGTACTAAGCAAACTCTCTGGCACCATCAATTGAAGATCTTATTGGTGTTTTTATATAAAGTTGCTGCAAATCAACTATAACAATCAAAAGGGTTGTTTTGGAGTTAGTCGTATATTGGGATTCATGCAAAAAAGTTAGTCATGTATTAAGATCCATGCAAAAGGAAGAAATCTTTGCAAAATCAAAACTAATTGGGGATTGGCGTAAGGATTCAATTGTAGGTTAGTACTTTGGGATAGACCAAGTTGGGGTAAGATTCCTTGTACTTGTAATTTTTTTTTATTTTGATTTGTGATTATTGGGAGTAGTAACTTGAAAATCACTTGGTGGAGTTTTTTCCTAAATAAAAAATTAGAGGAGCTAGATCCCTGTATAACAAATCACAAAAAGAACGTTTAATTTTTTTATTTTTTTTATAAATATACAAATCCAATACAGTCTGAATATTTATCCAATTCATCTAATTATTATTTATGGTAAATACTCCAGGGGATGTCGCTTCATTTTTCATTTAGTTTAGTACCTTTGAAAGCATACTAATAAAGAGAAATTAATCCCCCTCTATGTCACCAATTGTGAGTGTGGCGTAGTGGTTGGATGCCTTTGTCGCCCTTGAGGCCAAGGTCTCGAGTTCGATTAGTGGTGATACCCACTATTGCACAATTGGTACCCATGAAATGCCATGGGGCGTGGTGTGAGGATTACACACGTGAGCCCTCCTTTTTGTGCCAAATAAAAAAACAAACAAAACAAAACAAAAAAAATGATCCAAAAAGAAATCATCATGTGAGAAGTTTTTCCCATTAGTCAACAAATTACCATGTCAAATTTATTTTCTACTACACTTTAGTTTAATTGGTGATTTGTTTGTGCCCCAACTATTTGCATGTAATTTGACCTAATTAATCAACTTAGGTAATAGAATTAATTAGCAGGGGTCAATATATTTTAACCCAACACCTTGAGTCCCCAACCCGCTAGACTCTCTCTCTCTTTCTCAAGCTCTTTGTTCAAGCTCACTCACTTTCTTGGTTTAGGCTCTAAACCCCCCCCCCCCTCTCTCTCTCTCTCTCATTAATCACGCCACCACCACTACTACCGAAGGTCAAAACCCAAATCATTCAGGCTCTCTCAATTCAAGCTTTCAATGTCTAGCTCATTCTCTCTCTAACTCATCATCTTTGTTTTTCTCTTAAAACCGAAGCCTGAAAACCCAGATCAGTTGTGATTGGGTAGTTTTGATCTGTCCAGATTTGAAAAAGAGAAAAGCACAAAGGAGATCCAGGTTAGAGAATGATCAATTGTATTGGGTTTTCTCTAGGGTTTGAAGTGGATCTCTGGTTTTATGATTTTGGCTGAAATTTATGGAAGCACAAAGGTTGGGTATGTTGGTCTGATCGGTCCAGTTATGCTGTTTTGCTATTGATTTTGGTCGATTTTGATGTTTTGTTGTTGATTTGGTAGGGATTTGATTGACTGGTGTTGGAGATATGTTGGGATGAAATTCTACGTATTTAGTTGAATCTATGTTATGAGAAATGTTGTATTAGGATAACAATTGGTTGGTTGAACGTATAATTGATTTTTGTGGAAGAATGTATACAAATTTTGGAATAGAAATTCTTTGAGTACTATGTTCTTTTTGCTAATATTTAAATTTTTTTTTTTTCGTTTGCATTTTTTGTGTTCTTGTGATATTGGTTTGTGTTCTTGAGTTCTTGTGATCTAGGTTCATGTTCTTGAGTTCTTGTGATCTGGGTTTATGTTTTTGTGTATTCATGTTCAAATCTGAATCTATGTATTTTTATGTTTTTAATATATATTTTTTTAATTTTGTTAAAATTGATAAATTAATTTTTTTAAATCAGATGCTGACGTGGTATTATTATTATTATTTTATTTGCTACATTAGCATCTAACATCTCAACTATGCACTCCATCTGCCAAGAAGACAATTTCTGTTACTGAGATGACGGTAGAGACCAAAATGGTAATGATTTTCGATTTTTAGGGACAAACATAGACGCTTCAAAAAAGTAGGGACCAAAACGGAAATTGAGAACCAAAAGTGCATTTTCACCTTTAAAATTTTATCATTGGATTATACTCTCTCTTTTCGTTTCTCTTGTGGCTGAATGGTTATACTTTCCTTTTGTTCTTAACAAACATGTCACATGATTCTCAAAAACAAAACAAAAAAACAAAAACAAAAACATCACATTTATTTTTAACATGCCAATTGTGTACTCCATCTGCCATAAATACAATTTCTGTTACTGAGATGACGGTAGAGACTAAAATGATAACAATTTTTTGTTTTCATGGACCAACATAGGCGCTTGAAAAGAGTAGGGATCAAAAGGAAAATTGACCCAAAATGTAGAAACCAAAAGTGATTTTTTTCGCCTTAAAATTTTATTGTTGGATTACTTTCTCTCTTTTCTTTTCTCTTTTGACTGAATGATTATACTTTCTTTTTTTTCTTAACAAACACATCACATTCTCCAAAACAAACAAAAACATCGCATTTATTTTTAATCAAATATTATTTACTATCCTATTTATATATTTATTTTTTGTTTATAATTTTGTACTACAAAAACCTAAAATTTAAGTACTTTATAGATAAGATAGTTAAAATGATGAACTTATTAAGAAACAAAACGAAACTTTTAGTTAGAAAAAAAAAAAAAACAAAAACAAAAAACAAAAACAAAAACAAAAAACAAAACAAAACAAAACAAAAAGGATACATTTAGTTGGAAGTTATCAAGTAACGTAATATTAATAAAAGTTACATAAGGCTTATTGTGGGTAGACTCCTATAATCTCTCATGGCTTTGTAATGAATATTATGTGATCACTGTTTGACAGTAATGGTAATTATTATTATTATTATTTTTTGAGAATCAACATCACAAACTTTATTAACTGCGGTTATGAAAATCAGCCTAAAGTACATCTGCAATCTTTGGTGGTACATCTTCCATCCAGACTTGTAACGAAGAAAAGGAAATTGCTCGTCTCGCAAGTGAGTTACAACATTACAATGCCTCCTTACATGAGAATAAGAAATAATGGAGAACTGAGAGGCTAAGTACTGTATATCATTTACAATGTGACAAATTGGGAGAGACTGTGAGAGTTTGTGTTTAGAGCATTCATAAGGATCTGAGTCACCCTCCAAAACTCCCTTATTGAGACCAGTTTCCAAAGCCAACTCCATTGCACACCTTGCTGCCAACGCCTCAACTTCTATGACTGTATTGGGTAGGGGAATTCATTGCGACATAGACACCATCACTTGCCCCTCGTTGTTTCAGATTATCACCCCTATTTTGGCATAATTCTCTGCCTTGAAGAGTGCCCCATCAAAATTTATTTTGTACTGCTGGTGTGCTGGTGGCTGCCACTGAGTTGGATGTCTTCCCACGGGTTCCACCATGGAAGTATTATGCAGCGAAAATTCCTTTAATTTACTGCGAGCTTGCTGCATGAGGTGTGTGAGAGTTTCACAACTCTTGCCAATTTCGCAATTCATTTCGTCTCTTCTATACAGCCCACAACACCATAGCAAACAGCTCCGAGTCCCTGTTCTCTGCCAAAATGCATCCTATGAGATCAACAAAATTCTTTGTTTGCCGTAGGCTGTGCTGATTCCATACTGGTACCGAAAGCCATATTTCCTCTAGTTTTGGACAAAGATAGAGGGCATGGAGGACGTCTTTGTGCTGCGTTTGGCAGTGATCACAGTAGTCTTCATTGAGAATCTTTCTTCTCACTAAGTTTTGCTTTGTGGGGAGGGAATTTTTTGCAACTCGCCAAATCAGATTTTTCACTTTGCTTGGTACATTGAGACTCCATATCCCTTTCCATAGTGGCTTGAGCAACAAAGGGTTGGACTATCCAGGTTGTTGATTTTGGTACTCCGTTTGCAAAAATCGATAGCCAGTCTTGACCATGTAAGCACCATTAGCATTGTAAGGCCAGATTAACTCAAATGGCTATTCTGTAATGCAGAGGGATATGCTTTTCACCAACGTTGCCTCGAAGTCCATCAGTGTTTCGTCTATTAAATCTGTCCTCGATCCAACATCTTCTGTCTTCATCAATCAAGCTATGGACCTTAGCTTCAACCAACCTTCCTATTTGTGGAGATAAAATCATTGGTGAGTACCTTCGGGGCAGCCACCTATCTCCCAAAATATTAATAGACTTCCCATCCCCAATTCTCCATATTGCTCTACGCTTAATCGCATCTCTCCCTTTTATGATGCTCTTCCATGCATAGGATGCCGAGCTTGGACATGTGGCTTCCATGATCGAACAATGTGGGAAAAATCTCGCTTTAAAAATCCGGTAGAACAGCGTGGATTTATCATGTAGGAGTCACCAAGTTTGTTTGGCGAGCAATGCATCATTGAAGCATGATAGATCTTTGAAGCCCATCCCTCCTTGGTCCTTTGGCTTACATAGCTCTTCCTACCTTACCCAATGCACCTTTCGACTATCTCCCTGCTGCCCCCAAAAGAATCTTCGAATGAGAGCTTCAATGTCGTGGCAAAGAGCAACCGGTAGTTTGAAACAAGACATAGTATATGTAGGGAGTGCTTGAGCCACCGCTTTAATCAAAATTTCTCTCCCCGCTTGTGATAGGAGCTTGCCTTCCCATCCTTGAAGCTTCTTCCACACTCTTTGCTTGATATTATCAAAATTTTCCTTCCTTTTTCAACCTATGAAACTTGGTAATCCCAAGTACTTCTCATATTGTTTGAGCACGGGTACTCCTAGGGCTTCTTGTATTGAAGCTTGCATCTATTGGGAGGTAGATTTGCTAAAAAATAGAGTTGTTTTATCTCTATTTATTTGTTGTCCAGATGCTTGTTCATAAGTGGCGAGGATCCCCAAGAGCTTCTCACACTCATTTATTTTTACCCTGCAGAAAATAAGGCTGTCATCTACAAAAAGAAGGCGTGTTAGTTTTGGTGCACTCCAACAAATAAAAACACCCCTTATGTCTCCATTCTCCTTTACTTTTCTCAACAATCCATGGAAGCCTTTCATGCATAATAGGAATAAGTATGGAGATAATGGATCCCCCTGGCGTAGCCCCCTCATGGGTTTGATGTGACCATATGGCTCCCCATTGATCAATACTGAAAAAGTTGCTTTGGAGATACATTGCACGTTAGATTTATCCATGTGTCCCTCAAACCCATCTTCTTCATCAATTTCTCCATATATGGCCACTCCACCTTATCATACACCTTGCTCATATCTAGTTTAAGTGCCATATACCCTGTCTCACCCAAACTATGGTTTCTCATGTGATGGAGAGTTTCAAAGGCCACCATAATATTATCAGAAATCAACCTATCCTTCACAAAAGCACTTTGTTGTTCCGACACTAAGTGAGGTAGAATTTTTTTCAACCTGTTAGCCAACACTTTTGTGAAAATTCTATACAAGACATTGCTAAGACTAATAGGGCAATACTGTGAAATATATTCGGGATTATTAACTTTTGGGATCAAAGTTATAAATGAATGACACAAAGATGAAGGGAGGTTGCCTGAATGGAGGAAATATAAAATTTCATCAAAAATGTCGCTGCCCGCCAAGGACCAGTAGTGTTGGTAGAAAATGTGTGGCATTCTATCCAGTCCGGGTGATTTCAAAGGAACCATCTACTTAAGGGCAGTCTCTACTTCTTCAGCCTTAAATTCAACCATCAAAACAGTGTTCATCTCGGCTGTTACAACTTGAGGTACTTGTCCCAAAATATCATCAAAGCTGTCCAGCCTTTGGAAGGTGAAAATAGCTTGATAAAAATCTAAAACAATGTCCACCACTTGGCTTGGATTTGTGCACCATTGTCCATTATTTTTATACAGCCCCTTAATATAATTTTTCCTTCTTCTTTGTGAAGCTTTACTATGAAAAAACTTCATATTCATATCCCCATCTTTCAGCCATTAAGCCTTTGCCTGCTGCCCTTACATCTATGCTTCTCGATCAAGGAGTTTTTTTTTTTATTTCTTTTTCTAATTTTTTCATTAAAGTCACCGACCCCCCATTGCATGCTAATCTTTCAGCCTAGGCAAGTTGTTTTCTTTCTTTCTTTTTTTTCCAGCTCCTTTCTTACATTTCAGAAACATGTCTTACTCCATTTGGTTAGTCTTTTCCCACAAGTGTCAATCTTTTTTTTTCACTTTCTCACCCATTGGATCAGTACATACCTACAACCATACGGCTTCAATTGTTGCGCCACACCCCAGTTAACTCTTCCACTTCTACTCAAATCGAAAAAAACCTTTGTTGCTTGCATTCCATTCCCTTCGGAGTAATTAACTGTGGCTTATGGTCCAAAGTAGTAACATCTAGATGATGCACTTATGTATCCAGAATCAAAGAAAACCACTCATTGGTTGCCACCGCCCTATCTAACCTCTCCCATACTGTGAAGTTATCAAAATGCTTATGCCAAGTGAACCTTGATCCCACAAAATCAAGATCCATAAATCCACATTCATCCAAGATGTCTCTAAATGCTTGCATCTGATTATGAGGTCGAATTCTTCCCCCCAATTTTTCCAATTGCTTTGTGACTTCATTAAAATCTCCTGCACATAACCAAGGTGCTTGACTTTGGGTTCTCAGATTTCTTAAACGTGCCCAAACTTCATGTCTGAGTTGAGTATCTGGTTCTCCGTAAAAACCTGTGAATCTCCACTCCCCTTCCTTGTTTTTGCAAATTGTGGCATCAATATGGTTTTTCGAAAAGGTCTCAATTGTTAAATCAAACTCATCCTTCTAATACATCACCAAACCCCCTGATTTATTTCTCCTAGGTGCAACAAATCTGTGCTTAAACTTCAAACGGTCTTGAATTAAAATTAACCTAGCTTCATCCATCCATGTCTCGGCTAAAAACACAACAGAGGGATCTTTTGCGCACACTAATTCTGCAAGCTGATTTTCTGTACATTGGTTCCCAAGCCCCTGACAATTCCAACATAAAAGACTAATTAGTTCTAGCAGGGTTGGGAACCAACCTCTGCCAATATCACATTGTCACCTTTGCCAACCCGTGAAATAGATTTCTTCTTTTTCTGTAACTCAAACTGACCCCCATTAGGATGAGCACTCCTTTTTGACCCCACTGCCTCTACCATAATGACATCCGTGCCTGTGATGGACCTAGCTAGACGTTTCCAAGTAGCTGAATTCCCTGTGTTGATGTTTGAAGTTTTGGGTATAAAAGAAAGTGGTACATGAGAAAGACCATGTGGTGTTGCACGTGATTAAGTGGACTTCAAAAAGATTTCATTAATAGTCATTGACTCCAAATGTTTTTCCTTACCCATAGAAGAGTTTGATTTTGAATAAAATTCTATGGCTACATCAAATTTCCTCAAATCACAATTTATTTCCTCTAATTTCTCTTCAAACAGGTCAACAAATAAACTTCCCCTATTTTGTTCCGGATTAGTAGCATTGGCTTCACAAAAATCATTGTGATCCATATGGGAAAGACTTTATTCCATTGGATTTACCTCTTGAAAATCAGGGAATTTAATTCCTTCCTGATTTGGTGTCTCACTTCCCTTGTCTGGTCTGATAATCTCCGGAGCCAGACCTCCTCTTCGAATCACCACCTGTGGTTTTTCAGGCGGCTTTGAGGTGGAGGTTGTTGTCGGACCAGCAGATTTTGTTTTATAGAATCCCAACACAGACACTGAGCTTCTTTTTTATTGCACGAAAGGTGGTGCTCTGATCCATGCACCGTACTGTTGAGCCTCAGTTGGTAACATACCCTCGCTCTCAATCCATAACTCTCAATCTCGGTCATCATGTGCAAGGCTGCCACACCAGTAGCACAGGTTTGATAGTCGTTCATACTTGAAAGAGACCCATAGGTCCTTGCCATTCTCTAAAGAAATCACTCAGCCTCTGCACAAAGGTTTGGAAATATCCACCTTAACCTGTACTCGAATAAAGCCATCTCGCATAGTTTCTCTTTCATCCGTGTTCTTGTTCACCAGACCAATTACGACACATATTTTTTCAGCTGCAGCCCTTGTTCTGAACTGGACTGGTATGTCGTGTACCTGAATCTAGAAACTAACCATGTTAAATTCTATATCCAGTACGTCAACCTCTTTATCATACCGATGTAGAATCATAAGGTGCTTGTCAAAGCGCCATGGTTCGGTATTAAGGGCTCGCTCCATGTCTGCTTGGTTGTCAAAAGTAAAGAGGACCACATGATCACTCTTTTTAGTCACCCTAAAGTCGTTTTTCATTCTCCATAGGGGTGTGAATGTTTTTGCAATAGCCTCGCCATTAATAGTGCGCTTGGTGAGAAACTTTGTAGCAAGGACAAAATCTGAAACTGCTTCCACCTTTGTAATGCTAAGGTGAGAACCTTCAACATCCGAGAAGGTAAGGCAACTCCATGATTTTGCTAACTCCTCCATTGATTTGAAACGAAGGAAAACGAAAAAAGAAAAAACTAAAAAAAAAAAACTAGAAACGTGTTTCCCCAACCCCAAAACAAAGGAAAAACCACAAAACCTTGAAGGTAAACTTGTTACCTCAAGGTACAAAAACACCTTTGAAGAAAGGATGGCTATTCTACGACCTAGGAGAAGATGAAGGGGACCCAGCTTTTGCTAGTGAAGAGAAACTATATACAAAATATGGTAATTAATTTGGTAAGAAAATAGGACTTGATAATCAGTTTTAATTTCAAAAGTTTAATTAACTAAAATGTTACAAGAGTAATATTTTAGGGTCTAGTTCATGGCTGCCCTTATTGGGGTATTTGTTAATGAACTATTTTAGAAAAGTTTTAATACCACTTTTATGAAAGGAGAAAAGTTAACATATGTTCTAAGGGTATTAGTTTAAGAACTATTTTTTATAAAATTTTTATGGGAAAAGAAAAAAAAATAACTGAGTTTTTTGACAACTTTTTATATTTCCCATGAAAATGGTATTAAAATTTTCCGAAAATAGTCTATTAACAAATGCTTTAAAGACACTATGTAAAAAATATTAAAAAATTAGTTACTTTTTTCTTTTTCCTTGAAAAGTCTCTAAAACTATTTTCTAAACTAATGCCCTTAAAACATCCATTAACTTTTCTCCAAAAGTTATAACCAAATATAATGGCACGATGAAATTAACAGCTTTTAGAGTTTGTTCGGGTTAGATGTCTCGTAAATTGGATGACTAGCTTAAAATGAAATATAAAAGGATCTATACATTTGAATTTAGAATGCTACCTTCGACCCAAAAGCGGAAAAATAAAAATACACTTAGTTTGTTTATTAAGAAAACAAAGTATTACAACTAATTGATCAATCAAAATCTGTATATATATATATATATATATATCTATATATATATAAGCAAAGACTTAGTGTGAAAGAAAAGTTCTCTTTGAAACTCATTTCAATTAGGCTTTCACCTCAAGAAAAGATCACATTTATGTCAAGATATTAGTTCATTGAATGTACTAATAGAATAAATGCATATATTAATTATCTATAGGTTTGAATTAATTATTTATATAAAAATAGTTTAACCCGATTCACTCTCCTTTGTGTGTTTCTAAAAGTAAAATATAAAAGTCCTTAGATTATTGGGAATCAAGAAACATAATGGGAATATGCACTATCTTAATCAAATTGTGTTGAGATTAGTGTAAATCTCATATTATCTCATTGTGAATGTGCATCTTGGATTTCAACATCTCAATAGAAGCAAAACACATATGTTCGGTTCTAAAGATTTAGGTTTAAATGTTTAGAATCATGTTTTAATTGTGTTGGCAAACCGAGAACAAAACATGTCTAGTCTATGTGTTAGGCAATGCTTAAAAGTGTTGGTTTCAAGGTTCAAGTACAGCTAACTGCAGAAAAAGGAAGTGAGTTTCTGTCTTGCTCGACCGATTGAAAATTGCAAGCACAGAAATTCTGTAGATTTTTAAACCAGGCCCAAGCCTACAAAAACATTTAGGTTTTCATTCCAACTTCTCCACATATAAAAGGAAAACCCAACCTATGTTTTTTAGACTTTTTGGAAGACTTGTGTGTTACTCTTTCTGAAATCTGAGAGGTTTAGTACCTTCTAATTACACAAGAATTTACCGGAGCAAGATCTACAATCAAGCATAGGTAGAACACAGTTGCTACATCAAGATTATTACTTATGGTGATCTAAAACTTTTGAGTGAAATCTCAACGTCACAAGCAAGGGTGCTTGTGTTGGTGCAAATCTGAGAAGGGAAGGAGTCCGTGGATTCGGAGTTTGCACGTGGTTGTGTCAATAAGTTACTATATGAGGTAGCAATAGATTTAGGATTAAATTTGATTGTAAAAACTTCAATTCTCTTATAGTAGATTTACTTTACCTTAAGGATAGCTAAGTCAAATCCTCCTTGGGTTTTTACCTTGAAACGGTTTGTTTCATCGGTTTTCCTGGATTATCATATCGTGGTGTTATTTATTTTCCGCTACTTTGCACGATATGATATATTCTTGTTTAACCTAGATCTGAATAATTAATCTAAGTAATCACTTGGTTAATATATTAGGTTAAACAATCTGGTTGAAGGGGTCTAAACAAACAAATAAGTGGTATCAAAGCGGGTTATCTCTTGTTTATAGGTTTCTTAACCTAGAGTTGATCCTTGACCCCTGCTGTCATAGAACACGGGCACTCTTTTGTGAACCCCCTACACTTTAATGGGATTAACTATGCTTATTGGAAGGTAAGGATGAAAGCCTTCTTGAAATCTATTAATGAAAGAGTATGGCAGTCTGTTGAAAATGGCTAACGAACCACTACCATTGGTGAATGGACTATTGTCCAAAAGGAAGCAGCAAGCTTTAACAGTAAGGCTATGAATGCGATATTCAATGCTATTTCCATGGAAGAATTTAAGAGAATCTCAAATGTGGAGTTACTCATACTGCTTGGAACATCTTACAAAAAGTGCATGAAGGCACTATGGCGGTAAAAATCAATAAATTGCAGCAGTTGACCTCTAGATTTGAAACATCTTACAAACAGTGTCTGATGATGAATCTATTGATGAATTCTATGCTAAGTTGAATAATATTGTCAATTCTGCTTTTAATTTAGGTGAAGTTTATGATCAACCTAAAATTAAGAGGAAAATTCTTAGATCATTAACTAAGGATTCTAGACCTAAAGTGACTATCATAACTGAAAGGAAAGATGTTAACTCTTTTCCTGTAGATGAACTTGTAGGATCTCTTCAGTCCTATGAATTTGACTTACCAAAAACTAAAAACTAATAAATCCAAATTTATGGCCTTGAAATTTGTTGATGATTGTGGATTTGATGATGGACTCTCATCTACTAAGATTGCTTATCTTGCTAAGAACTTTAGAAATTTTCTGAGAAATAATAATAGGAGGGCAAGAAACAGAAACAATGTTAATCTTAAGAATATGAAGAAGAATGACACAGCCAAAAATAACAATTCTAAAAAATCAAAAGATAAAGGGTCTGTTTGGATATTGCTTATTTTGCTAAAACTATAAACTTATTGCTGAAAGTACTGTAGATAAAAGTAAAAGTTAGCTGAAATAATGCAATAGGGCCCATGAATAGTATCAAAAAGTGTAGTATGACCTATGAATAGTAGCAAAAATAAGCTGAATAGTGAAATAATTTTCATTTTTCATTGGTATCTAAACGGAGGCAAAGTAGGTCAATCTTCCAATAGTTCTTTAGGACAACAATGTTATGGTTGTTAGGGTTCTGGTCATCTAAAATCTGAGCATCCAACTTTCTTGAGATCCAAAGGTAAAACTATGGCTGTTACTCTAAATGATGATGAAGTTTCTAATCATGAGTCTGAAAGTCATCAAGAAGGAAACTTCATGACTTTCACTGTTACTGTTGTAGTAAGTAAAATTGAGACTACTGATGAGAACTCTTCTAATGGGGAACTCTCTGAGAGTGTTGACTTGCAAGAGGCTTATAACAAGTTATGCAAGATTGAGGCCAAAGATGCTATAAGTGTTGAGTTAAGGTTGAAAAAAATAAACACTCTTGAACAAGAAAAGAATAATTTGCCGTTAAAATTGTTTGATGCCAATGAACTCTTGAACTCTGTTAAGATTGAGAACATGACTTTGCTTGAAAAAAGTTAAAAGTTTAGAACTAGAATTATTTGTTGCTAGAGAACAAATAGATAAGACTTCTACTTCTAAATTGGATGACATGTTAAATGTTGCAACTCCAAGTTAGGGTCCATCCTAATAGAAATCCCAACTCCAATTTTGCATCTAAAAGAATCTAGATACAAAAGACTCAGCCTCAATGAGTCTATCTGACATGGTCCTTGTGTTAATTCTTTCAATCTTCTGTGACCAAAATTGTTTTTCTTTAGGATTTGCATTTGCATGACATTCATACATTGCATTCTAGGTTTGTTTTTTATGCTTTTCATTTTTTTTTAAATTAAAAAAATCAAAATCAAAATCAAACAAAAAAAAAAGGGGGGAAGTTTTTGTATTATACATCTTCAAGATGTGTAATTGAGGTTGGCCTATGAAATTTACATTTCATGACTGTGTACCTTGTTTAGCTTTGATGAGCTTTATTTTTCTACACTTTACTAGTTTGTGCTATGTAGTGCTTATATTGTGTGAGTTGTTTATGGTTTTTAATCACATGCTCTTGATTTTGAAGTCACATTCTTTTGATTGTACGGACTAAAAAATCCTAGGGGAAATGCATAAATAACCATCTGACCACTGTTATTCCCTATCATGAATACCTGTGTGCAAATCATAAAAGTCGTGTTTGGTAAGGTGTAGCACTTGCACAGCAAAATACTTAAGGTGTTACTGTACAATTGATAAAAGAAGCAAAATGAAAAATGAAAAACAAAGAAAAATATGCTTCAAAAGAAAAAGAAAAAGCAAAATTTAAGAAAATATGCATAGTTGCGAGCGTGTTTTCTAAAATATGTGGAAGTTATATGATGTAACTCTTTAGGTGATAGTCACTTTCAAACTTGTGTGACGAATAATGTAGAAAGTGTGCTTATTTTCTATTTACACTTCACCTTCTAAGTATCTCATACACTTACTAGTTGCACACACCACAAGCAAATCATTGCTAAACTCTGTACATGTGATTGAATGTCAAGTTTTGTGGCCTTCCAAGATTTAATCTTCTTGATGTATTTAATGCATTTTGAGGAGTGAGGAAAGAAAAGATTGAAGAAAATTGTTAAAGGTTGAATTCTTCCTAGTAAAGCTTGGTTTTATAAAACATTTAAAATCATGAACATACATCTCATATCATAAAAACAGATTTTCAAATGGTTCCGCAGAAAAAGTTTTCCAAAATTTTCAAAATTTTTGTTTCTTCAGGATTCAATCGATCGAGTCTATTTTTTGACCAATCAAAATGGGAAGAGGAAAATTCAATTTTTCAGCTTAAACTCTCGAGTTTGCTCGATTCCTTCCCAATTCCTTTCGATTAGTCAAGCCTATTTTCATGTACATTTCGATTCCTTCCCGATTCCTCTCGACCGATATGATTTCGTTTTTTTTTAAACATATAGGAATCAAATCAGACCTTTTAAAACAACTCTTTGTCTTTCTCTCCGATTCCTCTCTCAATCCCTTCTCACCAAAAAAAATTTTTGTCGTTTTCTTGGTCAAAGATTCAAAGGTTTTCTTCAAAAACTCAAGGTAAGACACTTTTGCCCTTTATTTTTCATCAAATTACATGATTTCATGCATTTTCCATGCATTTTTCTAGGATTTTCGCATTTTGAGAAATTTGGGGTTTTTAATATTTTTGGGCAATTTGATTGCAACTAAATCATGGATTTTTCTTAATGCATTATTTAAACATGATTCCCACACTTTAATTTCAAATTTTTCATGTTTTATAAAATTTTTCAAAATTAGGGTTCTTAAGTTCTTGAGATATTTGGGGATTTTGTGAAATTGGGTAAAATTGAACAAAATTGGCTTGTGTTATTGATAGATTAAGCGATTATAACATGAATTATGCTTGTAATGTTGTTCAATTGATCAATATAAGCTTCTACTACAGCGACATGCACAGATGAAAAGTGTTGAACCAAGCACTAGAACGTCAAAGAGATCACGAGAAGAAGTTTCTACTACAGCTCCCACCTCTGGTACTATGCCTGCTACTAAGGAGACTTTTGTGGATCCGACTGTAGCTGTGGATCCTTCTAGTGGTGTTGACGATATAGACCCTACTGTCGTCCCTCCTCTCTCACTCTGTGCCATGATAGAGTCTTTCATGACTACGTAGGCAGCTCATGGACAACTTCTGGATTAGTTGTTGACGTAGGTTGCATCCTTGAGAGCAAATTATTTGGAGTATAGGAGTGCTTTTCCACCTCCTCCACCCTTTGATGATTGAATTTGCCTTTGGCAATTCGTAACAAAAAGGGGAGTAAGTTTTAGGACTTTTTGTACTTAGGGGGAGTAGAGTTTTTGTATTTAGGGGGAGTTTGATGTATTTTTTATTATTTTTCTTTGGTTTTGATGTTTATATGTCCTTGTTTATATCCGCTTAGAGTTTTTTTATTTGATTCAAAAACTTTGATGTGCTTATTGATTATGATAGTTATTGATGATAAGGTTATTCATTGATGTGTATTGTCTCTTTATATGTTTTGTGAATTAAAGTTCAAATTTTTGCTTAGATTATGGTACTTGTATTTTCCACACATGCATTTATGGTTTGTTTTCAGTGTTTCAAGAATTAATAGGTTAATTCTTTTAACAGCTACTGTCTATACTAGCAACTAATAGTTAGTAGTTGTGTAACAATTGTATTATAGCAATATCTTGTATTTGGGCTGGTATTTAATTTAAGCATTACATTTTGGATGTGTGTTTTGTCACGGATTGCCAAAAGGGGAGATTGTTATGTTCTAAAGATTTAGGTTTAAATGTTTAGAATTATGTTTTACTTGTGTTGGCAAACCGAAAACAAAGCATGTCTAGTCTATGTGTTAGGCAATGCGTAAAAGTGTTGGTTTCAAGGTTCAAGTACAGCTGACTGCAGAAAAAGGAAGTGAGTTTCTGTCTTGCTCGACCGATCTAGAAATTAGGCTCAACCGATCAAAAATCGCAGGTACAAAAATTTTGCAGATTTTTTAAACTAGGCCCAAGCCCATAAAAATGTTTAGGGTTTCATTCCAACTTCTCCACATATAAAAGGGAAACCATATCTACGTTTTTCAGACTTTTTGGAAGACTTGTGTGTTACTCTTTCTGAGATTTGAGAGGTTTTGTACCTTCTAACTGCACAAAAATCTACTGGAGCAAGATCTACAATCAAGCATTGGTAGAACGCAGTTGCTGCATTAAGATCATTACTAATGGTGATCTAAAACCTTTGAGTTTGCTAGTGCAATATAAGCATGATGTATGTCATGTATTGAATAAGGACCAGAAATAGCCTTCACAATATGTAGACTTTCAAGAAATTCATAGTTTAGTGTTGATCACTAGAAAGTGATTAAAGTGTTAACGAATATCTAAAGAGTTTAATATTCGAATGTTAATTGTATTAATTATGTAAATGATAAATTTTTTTGTATTTTTGTATATTTACCATATGTGAAGGTTCTATATGTGAGCATTAAAGAAATAAGTAGGGTTTCTTTCTCACCTGTGAAATTATAATTGAATGCATTGATGGTAACTAGCTAGGAAGAAAAATGGCTAATTTTGAATATTATGTTATTGCCACGACCATTGTGAGCCATTTTCTTGTCTTGTATCGGTGAAGTCACAATGTATTGAGTATACAAGTGACGTATGCAATGTGAGTGTAGGCTGTTGGGTTATAGATTGATCCCAGTTAATTAATTCAATTATTCAAATTGATTAATTAGTCAAATTACATGCGAATCAAATTAAGGCACGTCAAATCACCAAACTAAATAGAGTGTAGGGAAAAATAAGTTTGACAAAGCAATTTAATCACGATAAGGAAAACCCTCATATGCAAAACTCCACCAGCTGAATTTTATGTCACCACTCTTGAAGAATCTACTAACAAAAGAAAGCGCTTACAAGTACAATGAATCTTATCCTATAGGCCTATCTCTCGAAGTACCTATATATAGTAGAACCTACTAAACTATACCATTCTCAACTCTAATCCCCAATTGGACTTGATCTTGTCGAAGACTTCTCCTTTGCACGAATCTCCCTATCCATGACCAACTCCACTACAACCTTTTTGATTGTTGTAGATGATTTGCAGCAGCTTCACACAAAACACCAATAAGATTTTCAACTTTTGGTGTCAAAGACTTTGCCTGGTACAAAACTCAAAGGCACACAAGAGTCACATCAATATCTCTTTATTATGTTTTCTGAACTCACAAGTTCAATAGGTGGAGGCTAGGGTTTCAATATGAAAGCCTTAGGAAGCCTTAGGTTTTCTGTCTCTACCACCTAATTTAAATAAGAGCTTAATGGGCATTTTAAATAGGCTCTCCTATTATGTTACGCAAACCCACAAATAAATAGCCACTTAAATAAAACGTTGTTGGCTATATCAGATATATCATAGCTCGATAAATCGAGAAGTATTGAGCTTCATTAATTATCGATAGATTGACAGTTATTGAGGAGGTATCTAGGACTTGCAGTTTCAACTTTTCTTAAGCAGTTTCTTAAGCAGTCTTATGTCTTCAATAATTCCACTTGTTTGACAAGTTCAAGGTCTTCTTGAGCACACTAGAAACTAAGACTCAAATACATGTAAAGTGTGTTTAGATCTCGGATATACCAATACATAAAAATATGACCCTTACATAGGCTTATAAGTCTAAGAAAAAAAAAGTAAGGAAAGTGAATTGGAGTTGGATTAGTTTCTGGCCTATGTAAAGTTTAAAAATGATATAGACCCTTTTACCAAAGTGTGTCTCAAGAGACTTGGTAAGGGTAAAATCCATTGGAATGTGACTAAAACTCATTCTTCTGAGAGAATTACCAATAGCTAGAATCTAACCTTGAATAGATTTAGTCAAAATAGATTTAAAAGGGTAACAAAAAATTATTAATAGGTGATTAGTAAGAGCACTAAGTTTTGTGTCTCTTTCAGGATGGATTAGTGTTATTTGTTGAATTTTTAAGGATGAATTTTACACTCTAATGGAGTCCAGAAACATGTAATTGCCCATATAACATAGACATAAGAAAGAACTTCACATTTGTGAACGGAGGAGTGATAACACTTCTAGCAACAATAAAATCATTTTCTTTTATAAATTTTCACTAAGATGGGAAGAGCACATCCCCATAATGGTGCTAACAAGATGTGAATTTCTAATGTACTAGGGACATTTTCATGTGTGTATTCTCCAGCTCTAAGGCAAAGAAATTTGGTTTAAGTTTCAGCCACCATAATTGTTTTAAGTTTATTAATCCGAGGAGAGGTTTGAGTTGAAAGAAACTTTCCTTTATGCATGACAAAATGTCTACCAAGTTGAATATTGATATTAAAACCTAGTGGGGGATTGTTATATACAAGTGTATACAATATAGGTCGCAATATATGTGAATAAATTTACTTTGAAAAGTAAAGAATTGGAGAGAATTGTTTGGATTGAGTGGTTCAGTATTACTGACAGAAGTGTCGATTGGCACATATGTTTCTGTGAGAAGATGTTGATCTGTACCTTTGTAATGGGTAGAAAAAATGGCTTTCGCTTAAAATTTTATGCAATTTTCTTGTCTTGAATGGAAATAAAACGGTTTTTTATTTTTAAATGAACCAAGGTGACTCTCCTAAAGTGTCTTTTGAAATGTTACAACCCCATATCTATATATAGTGATTCCATATTTAGTTTTTACGTGATTTAGATTTTCAAAAAATACTTGTAAAATTTTTCGCTTACTTGTATCCTAGGGACAAATAAGTAACACTTGTATTGTCTAATGACAACAATGAATCATGCCTCTAAGACATTGTTCTTTATTTGATTCATTGTATAATCCTTGTTTGCTCATCATTTCATTGTTCCTTCCTTTAACCCAAGATTTCCGAACAAAAAATATTTTTAGCAAATACTGGATAGGCTCAACGTGACGCATACTAAGCTAGTCTGTATACACAGATACTAGATAGGTTAAACATGACGCATGCTAAGCTAGTTAGTACACCTTTTAGTTGTCACTTCAAATTAAGTTAGAAATCTTCTCCCTCATCCAAGAGAATAAAAAAGAAAACATGGCAGCAATTCATTATTCCTTTGTAAATGGAAGTTTGATGTATGTAATAGTTTGCACATGATTAAAGCATTGCTCATACAATTTAGGTAGCCAACAGGTTTATGGTTAATCCTGAAAAAGATCACTTGGAAGAATAAGGTAGGTATTTGAGAGGCAACTCCAACATGTAAATGAGTTTTGGTAGCTCTAAACCAGTTTTGGAGGGTTATATAGTTCCAGACATGGTAAGCAACCTTGATGGCAGAAAATTTACCTATTATTTACTTTCATAGGATAAGCTGTATCATCGCAGTTCAAATTATTAAAGTTTCTTGCCTTATATATAATTGAGGTTGAATACATAGCAGTGACCGAAGCAAGGAAAGAGATGTTTTGGAAGAAAAGGGTTCTTCAGGACTTGGACTTGAAGCAAAACGAGTATCTAGTTCATTGTGATAGTCAACGTGCATTAGGCTTGAACAAGAATTCTACATACCATTCACACACGAAGCTCATTGATGTGAGATACTATTGACTATGATTGGTTTTTTATCAATAGTTGATTCAATTAAAAAGTGTTAACTCTGTTAAAAAATTCAAGTTATATCTTAACCAATGTCGTACTAAAAGAAAACTTTCAGCATTGTGCTTGGCCGACATGAATTCTGATTGAAAAGTTGGATCAAAAAGATCAACTTTCTTGATGAGTTGGCAGGAGAGATTACTAAGGTGAATGACACCTTTTGTGGTCCAGCCACTGTGAAGTCAAAGCTCTTTAATGGGCTTGTGCATATGTGGCCAAGAAGCAGGCACATGTCAGGTTTCCTAGTTCAACTTAAATTAGGAGCTTTTGTGCCACTAAGAATATGACATGGAAAATTACCTTGTATTAATGAGCTTGTGCTGTTTTAAGATATTATTTTGTAAGCCTAATATTAGCTTAAGTACATTAACTAATATATTATCTTAAATAATTTTTTTATAAATAAAATTTTTAAGATTTTTTATTTATTTTATTGTACCACCTGGAATGCCAATACCGGCCAAAGCACTCAAAATCTGCCTAATACATATCGGTATAACTCAATATTTTTTCGGTACATTTTAGGGGAATATTGGTACCAGTTTAATGACTAATACAGTATATTTTCTCGGTACGGTATTAATTTCCTCCCTATCAACCCTCTAATTTGAAAATTTGTAATACTTAAACCCATTTCATCAGTTCCCCAGGTTAACTTAGTAGGAAAACGTGCACACATGATATTTGTGTTACATCGTTTAAGCTGGACCCCACTAGTTGCTAATAAAACAACATATATACCCTCTTTCATTAATTATGAAGCTTTCTCTCCGCTCTTTTGTTGTTTCTTACACTCCATTTGAGAGAAAGGGAACTTAATGGAAATAAACATTTTAGAATATTACTTTCATTTCCTTGTTTGGGAGTTTATATGAAAAAAATGGAAAGATCATTCTCTAGTTTGGAAGTTTAATTGGAAGAGAATAAAATAGTAGAAGGGAACGCGCATTCCTCCATTTTTCCTCGTAACTTCAAATTTTCATTCCCCTCAATATTGGGAGGAATTTGAGGGAATATAATAAGGTGAATGAAATTTTCACTGTAACACTCAAAATACCCCTAAACATTTAGCCATTTATTTTAAAATAGGGATATAATTATAATGTTCTTATAAAATGATTCCATTTCATTATTTTTATGTTACTCTAAAATAAGGTTACTTACATTACATTCATTTCTATTCCTTTATTTTAAAACATCCAAACAAGACTAATTGATTCCATTTTATTCCTTTCTTTTTCATTCCATTCAGTTGCTTAAATACATTTCATTCCATTCCGATTCCGTTCCTTTCTATTCCTTTATGATTTACTCATTCCATTCCATTTCATTCTTTTATGAACTCTCAAATGAAGTGTTAGAAAATATAATGGAAACCCAGGACAAAAGCAAATCCTATAGACCAAAGTTAAACCCTTATATCATTCTTTACCTTTCACAAATTTCAAACTAGATATGGAATTGAAATTCACAACCAAATTACTCCCACGCCAAGAGTAGAAATGCAAGAAGTAAGAGTGTTAGGACATATGTGATTTATTGTTAGGAACATATGTCACTATTTTATGTAATTGGCTAATCCTTTGACAAAATGCACTTTACTTGTAATTGGA
Source organism: Quercus glauca (assembly GCA_023736055.1). Lineage (NCBI taxonomy): Eukaryota > Viridiplantae > Streptophyta > Magnoliopsida > Fagales > Fagaceae > Quercus > Quercus glauca. The sequence continues at coordinate 58,055,753 of CM043325.1, read as the reverse complement.
TAGATCTAAGACGTGTTTAATGCTTCAAGAAACCTTGTTTCAAGTTCAAGTGTTAAACCCATGCAAGTCTGTCCAAGAATCAAGTTAGAAAGTGCTGTTCATTAAAGCTCGACAGCCAGTATCTATCAAGATTTAAAGAGAGCTGTTTCAGCCCGAGGCTTGATAGCTAGCTCAATAAATAGATATCTATCGAGGTTTGTAAAGTTCAGTTTTTCAAGACTGTTTTTCATCCAATCTGTGAATGTATGTTTGGACTTTCTTTTCTCACAACCCTAAACAAATATAAGGATTATTTTAAAGGCCGTAAAAGGTGACACAAGTTGCACAAGAACAAATTTCACAACTGTGAAGAAGAGTATGACCAGAAACCTAGTTTTGCCGTAGTTCTTGAAGAAACTGCTATGTTTGTACACCATAGGATTTTGTGACCAAGCAACTTCATGATCTTCATCGTCTGGATGAACTAAAGAACCTTGCAGCCAACATCCTTCTCAAGTTGGTGATCAAGTTGCGTACTGAGATTCGCACAATTGGTTAGTTACATACTGGGAGCCGTGCATTGAAAAAGAGAGATTGTCACTACAGAAAAAATCCAATTAGGTATTGGGGTAAGGGTTCAACTGTAGGTTGGTATAAGGTACTAAGATTCCTTTACTTATAACCGCTTGTTTTGATAATAGTGGATTCTAGGAAGTAGTGACCTTAAAATCACCCGATGAGATTTTTGCCGTGTAGGTTTTCCCTATTCGTAAACAAATCACTGTGTTAATTTAATTTCCACTGCGTACTTAGTTTAATTGGTGATTTGTTTGTGCTACTACGCACTTTGCATGTTAATTTGATTAATTAATAAACTCAGCTAATTAATCAATTAATTCATCACAAGGGGTCAATACATTCTTGGCCTATCAAGTAGTATCAAAGCGGGCACACTCTGATTAGGGTTAATCTTTGCTGTGTGATCCATTGACCCTTATTTGTCATGGATAGAGGACAGTCTCTTATTATACCCATTTATTTGATGACACTAATTATGCATACTAAAAAGTAAGCATGGGAGCTTTCTTCCAATCTTTAGATGAGAAGGTGTGGCAAGCTGTAAAGATTGGCTGGACTAATCAACGGAAGTGCCAGCCGACTGGGATGATGCTAAGATCAAGGCGGCAAACTTCAACAGCAGGGCATTAAATGCTCTATTCAGTGCAGTCACTAATGAGGAGTTCAAGAAGTTATCCTCCACTGAAACTGCAAAGGAAGCATGGACCATCCTCTAGACAACCTATGAAAGAACCAAGGCTGTCAAGGACTCAAAACTTCAGAGGCTCACTACCAGCTTTGAAGAAATCAAGATGGAGGAGGATGAGTCGTTCGATGAGTTCTATGTCAAGCTCAAAAACATAGTGAACTCAGCCTTTAATCTTAGGGAAACCATTCCTGAACCCAAGATTATCAGAAAGGTGCTTAGATCTCTACCTGAAAGATTCCATGCCAAGATCACCGCGATTGAGAAATCAAAGGATATTGACAAAATTCCTTTGATAGAGTTAGTTGGCAATCTACAGACCAATAAGTTGGGTTTGACAAGGATCGGGAAATCGAGCAAGAGCAAGAGCATGGCATTGAAGGCTAAGAGCAGTGATACTGATGAGTCTTCTGATGATGAAGATTCTAAGATGAAGTCCTACATTACCAGGCAATTCAAGAAGTTCATGAAGAATGCCAATGCAAAGGGCTTCAACAAGGACTATAGGCAATCTAGTTCCTCTTAGTTCAAGAGTCAAGACAAAGGGAAGAAGGATGTTAGGGATGGCGGTCAGTATACAGTTCCCTCAAAATCAAAGTGCTTTGGGTGTCAAGGCTTCGGTCGCATGAAACAAAAGTTGCCCACATATCTCAAGACCATTGGGAAGAGCAAGACACCTGCTGCTACATTGAGCGACACTGAGCCTAAGGATGATTCTGACAATGAGGATGTCGAAATCCTGAATGCCTTCACTGCCATTGTCAATCCTATTGAGGGGATTGTTGAAGATGTGGATGAAGAAGAGGACTTGGTGAAGTCTAAATTTGAGAAGATGGATGAATAAGATGACATTCATATAGCCTATGCAAAGTTATACAAAGTCTCAGAAAAGCATGAGAAGTTGTATATGTTTACCACCAAGAAGCTTAGTGATGTGGAGCTTGAGCAAGAATAAATCTCTACAAAGTTTGATGAAGCTAATCAAACTATTGGAGCACTGAAGTTTGAGAATAATTTCTTAGCTGAGAAGACCAAAAAGCTTGAGGCAGAATTGTTCCAAGTCAGAGCTCAGTTGGAAAGGATTTCAAGTGCTAAGCTCGATGAGATACTTAGTCTTCAGAAATTTGCTTCTGGTCGAACCGGTTTAGGGTATGATTTCTCTTCTCCTAGTATTGATTCTACTAGTACTACAGTTTTTGTTCCTCTTACTAATAATATTGAAATTGAAAACAATGTTGTTAAAAATGAATTAGCTAGTGAGAACATAGATAAGGGTAAATCTATCTTAGGAGCACCCCCTAAGCTTGATAAGAAAGAGATTAAGAACCCTAGGGCTAAGAAGGGAAACTTTTAAAAGCCAAAACAGAAAAAGCAGCATTTTTATCATCATTATGGAGCAGCTAGATATACTCGACCTAATTGCTACAAGTGGTTAGCCACTCAAAAAAGCAATAGCATGATCACGTTGGGAGATCAGAATCAGCTTCCATCCTTTTTTGCTCCTCTTGGAGATCTTCTCAAAGCCCTCATTTTTCTTTCGAACTTGAACAATTTTAACTCTTCCCCCTCACCGCCAGATCAAGGGTTTGCTAAACGAAAAGATACTTCCAAGATGTGAAAGGAAAAGGGCTCCAAATGATTTTGTTACTTTTTCTCTCTCTCTCTCCCCTTCATGTTTTTGGTTTTGCATTACTTGTGTGTATTGCTTTCTAGTTTTGAGTCAGTCTAGTTTTATGCATTGATTTGTTTTGTTTAATATGTTTTTGTTTGGTAATTTTTCAGTTTTGCTTTTCTTTTTTTCTTTTTCATAATAAAAATTAAAAAAAAATTTTGAAAAATTGAAAAATACAAAAACAATGTGTGTTTGTGTATATTGGTACTTGTGTACCTTGGATGACCATTGAAACAAAGTTTTCTAAACTTTGTATCTCTTGTAGCTTAGATGAGCATCTATATGCACAATTAAGCAAGTGAGTTTTGTGGTTCGTGTTTGTGATGAATAAGATTAAGTAATCACTCGTACTTAACACTCATATCACTCTTTTTGATGAGAAGGACTAGAAAATCCTAAGAAAAAAGCATAAATAACCATCTCACCACTGTTGCCCGCCAATCATGAAATAACATTTGTATGCTTCGGCATAGTAAAAATGGAATATCAATTGCTTAACATCATTGGGTATTTCTTTTCTATCTCTTGTATGCCCATGCATGATTTGCTTAAAAGAAAAATATGCAAAGAAAAATAAAAGCAAAAAGAATAAATATGCTTTATATATGATTGCAAGCGTGTATTCTAGGAGATGTGGGAATTATAGGATATACCTCGAAGGTAATAGTTCCCTTCAAACAGTTATGATTGTGTGTGAGTTAAAGTGATTTTCTCATATCCCAAATCGTCATAACATGTATACATTTATGCAATCTTGTGATGTTTTCTCACACAACACACAATATTCTTTGCAACTTTTGATACATGTGCAGGTAAAATGTGATTTGGCCATCACAAGGAATACATGTGTTAATGAATGCTCACTAAACTGTCTTAACTTGTTTTTGAAATATAAAATTGGTTAGACTTATTTAGTGTGTGTGTATGTTTTGGGATCTAAATGCTTATCAATTTTATTGATGAGAGATGATTTTGAGAGCTTAAAATGTTGTTTGGATCTTTGGTTGAGTAGCGTGTTTAATGGCATTCATATTTGTGTTTTTCTCTTCATTGAAAAATGTTTTTAAGCAACCATGACAACTCCCCGAGACCTCTCGACACCTGGCTTATCTATTGAGCTCTTCAGCTTCTTTTTATCGCAATCTCGACATCTTCTCAATAGCTCCTCGATCCATCGCGAAAGTTTCTGTCTCCTTGATAGCTGCTCAATAGCTCCTCAATCCCTCGAGCTTCTTTTTTGCTGTGGACACCTCTGGACACCTGCTTGATAGCTACATCTGTCAACCCTCTTTAAATCTCGACATCTCTAGCTGTCGAGATTTACTAAGCTTCTATATATTCGTTCAGCGCGATTTGGACCTCATTTTGCTTGATCACTCTCAATCTCTCTAGACTCTTAACCTCCTAAAACCTCTCTCTCTCACTCCAAACCTCTTCCTCAAGGATTTTTCGGCCTAGATCAAGTTTTTCTTCGCTTGGTAAGGTCCTAATCCTTCTTTTTCATGCATTTTATCTTTTATGACCTAACTTTTGGGGTTTGATGAAAATTTTGGGTTTTTCCAAATCAAAGAGGTTTTCGCAAAATTTTTGGGATGGGTTTTGTGTTTTTGATCTTAAAACTTCATGCATTGCATCTTATTTGCATTATAACAATGTTCATGCATTCTTAGATGTGTGTTTACTTTGTTGCATACTTGTGTACTGGTAGGATTGGATTGAGCTGAGCCCATGATGCTTTTACTATTGCATATCACATGCTTATGCATTTTCATGCATACATACTTTACATTCTCTATATTCTTATATATTGAACTATTTTAGGACTAATCTGATTGTCTCTTCCCCCCCCCCCCCCACCCTTTTACTCTCTAGTTTACATTAGTGCGTCATGGCACCAAAACGTAAGTCTGTTTCGTCCTAAAATCCTCTTCGTTCCGGGGCATCCACTTCGTCTAATCCTACTCCTTCTTCTGTTTGGCTCTGTGATGAGCAAGCTCGAAAAGACTTCTCGGAGAACTTTTCTCGACGAGGTGTTCATTCGGAACGCCAAATCATTTTTGTCGGACTTCTCCGACACTGACCTACCCACTATCATTCATAGTAGAGGTTGGGAGTCATTGTATGACGTCTCGGTCACTTGTCCATCCGTACTGATCCAGGAGTTTTACTCCAACATGCATGGATTTGATTATTCAGTACCTTTTTTTGTTACTCGCGGTCGAGGTACGCGCATAGTGGTCACACCAGATATTGTATCCGATGTGCTTTGTGTCCTGAAGGTAGAGCATCATGACTACCCCGGTTGTGAGCGTCTGAGGGCTGTGTCCAAAGACGAGCTTATATTTGATTTTTGTGAGTGTCCCTTTGATTAGGGCAAGCGTCAATTTACTCCATGTTTGACCTTTGCTAAAGGTACTAGATTTATGAACATGGTAATGACTTTTGTTTTGCATCCTCTTTCTCATTATAACTCTATTACCGAGCCCCATGCTCGATTTTTTCTTTCTTTTTTAGAGTATCATACTACATATTTCCCTCTCATTTTATTCTCTCTCATATATGTATATAGGGATACGGCAACCCGTGATAAACTCATCTTCCCTTCGGCTATCACGAGAATTTTACGCCATTTTCCTATTCCTTCTCCCATTTCTGACCACTTCTTTGTTATGTGTGTCATTGATGCTACTACTGTTAAACAGAGTGAGGCGTAACTATGTTCAAGGCGGTTCGGTATGACAACTCCTCCCATTCCTTCAACTCCATCCACCTCCGCTCCCTCCTCTTCTGCAGGTGGTGTGACTCTGGATGTGATCATGGCGCAGCTTCAACGTATGGATGCTCGCCTTGATACACTCACTACTGAGATGTATCAGGTGAACACCCATGTCGACTGTATTACCAAATGGCAGGCTTGCCTTGGTGGCTTTATGGAGTCTCCCTTTCCTTCTCCCGAGGCATCCGTGGACGATGACGATGACTCTAACGACAATGATGATGATGGAGATGGAAATGTTAGCTCACCCAGCAATGACGAGATGTCTACTTGATACTCTTACCCTTTGTCACTCGTGACAAAAAGTGAGAGTAGTTTTGGATATGAGAGTAGTTATTCTCATAGGGGGAGGTTTAGTATAGGAGATTTTTGTTTGGGAGAGTGTTCATACATTGAAGGATGTAGTGAGGATTTGATGTATTTTTTTTTCTTCTCTCCATTTCAGATACATTATATCTTGTATATGGGTCTTGTGACCATTTTGACATACATTGTAGTTATATTTGCTTTATATATATTGATGTATGTTTTTCACCTACCCTTACATGTGTTGTTTCTTTTCTTTCTTTATACACATATTTCTTATAAGTGCATGCAATCTATTATTTCTGTTTCACACTAAGATACCTTAATGAGTTTTGTTTAAAGTATTTCAAAAATATAGATTGTCAAAGTCTACTTGTTATAAACTCTCTTCTTGCAAAATTTTTCAAGAGTTTGTGTTAGGATAGATTTTATTGTATTCAACAAGTGAATATGAGTTGAGTGGTTTATGACTTCTCTCATATCTCATTTGTTTGTTGTGGTTTTGTCATGAATTGCCAAAATGGGAGATTGTTAGGACATATGTCATTCATTGTTAGGAACATATGTCACTATTTTATGTAATTGGCTAATCCTTTGACAAAACGTACTTTACTTATAATTGGGTAGATCTAGGATGTGTTTAATGCTTCAAGAAACCTTGTTTCAAGTTTAAGTGTTAAAGCCATGCAAGTCTGTCCAAGAATCAAGTTAGAAAGTGATGTTCATTAAAGCATGATAGCTAGTATCTATCAAGATTTAAAGAGAGCTGTTTCAGCCCGAGGCTCAACAACCAGTTCGATAGATGGCTATCTATTAAGGTTTATGAAGTTCAGTTTTTTAGGACTGTTTTTCATCCAAACCATGAATGTATGTTTGGACTTTCTTTTCTCACAACCCTAAACATATATAAGGATTATTTTAAGGGCCGTAAAAGGTGACATAAGTTGCACAAGAGCAAATTTCAAAACTGTGAAAAAGAGTGTGACCGGAAACCTAGTTTTGCCCTAGTTCTTGAAGAAGCTACTATGTTTGTACACCATAGGTTTTTGTGACCAAGCAAATTCATGATTTTCATCGTCTAGATGAATTGAAGAATTTTGCAGCCAACATCCTTCTCAAGTTGGTGATCAAGTCACGTACTGGAATCCACACAATTGGTTAGTCACGTACTGGGAGCCATGCATTGAAAATGAGAGATTGTCACTACAGAATAAGTCCAATTGGGTATTGGAGTAAGGGTTCAACTGTAGGTTGGTATAAAGTACTGGGATTCCTTTACTTGTAACTGCTTGTTTTAATAACAATGGATTCTCAGGAATGGTGACCTTAAAATCACCCGATAGAGTTTTTTCCGTATAGGTTTTCCCCATTCGTAAATAAATCACCGTGTCAATTTAATTTCCACTGCATACTTAGTTTAATTGGTGATTTGATTGTGCTACCACACGCTTTGTATGTTAATTTGATTAATTAATAAACTTGGCTAATTAATCAATTAATTCATCACAATGGGTTAATACATTCTTGGCCTATCAAAGAGAAATCCAAGAAGCTTAGAATCAAGAAAATTCACCAAGAAAGGAAACATCAATTGCACTTGAATCTATGCCAAGAACGCAATCCCCAAATGCACTAAATCTTCAGTCCTTATTGGAAATCTCCAAAAGATGTCCATAATCAACCAATCCAAGGGGAGCATTGTGAGTCTCTTGATCTTCGATCTCTATTGGAAATCTCTAGAAGATGTCAAAGACTATGGCCTAGTTCGAGAAGCAGTGCGTCAATATGGAGGTTTAGGTGGAGTTCATGGAGAGTGTGATGGCCGGTTCAACCTTGCTATCAATGCTTGAAGATGAGGTTAATAGCTTGATGCAATATGTGGTAGAGTGGTGTGTATGGTGGCGATGGTGGTGGGAGACAGGTTATCAGATTTGGGGTCTCCAAAGTCATGTTGCAAATTGAAGATCAAGGAGGTGATAGATTTTAGGGGATTTTGTTTTACTAAATTATTATGGTTTGTATTAAAAATCGAGTGGAAAATGGATTGTTGTTGAATGAAATTCTTACAATTAGCTTTAGTATGGAGTACCTATTACGATTGTTATTGTTTTGAAATCTTTTTTTTTTTTGGTTCTATTACATTGGATTTACAATTACAACATGTATTGGAATTAGGCTGGAAATGTGTTTTGTTCTAAGATTTTCTTCTTTTTCTTGGTTTGGCCATTAGATTTTCTTGGGAAACTAACACCGGGGAGGGAGAGAGCTTCACGTTTTACTAAGAAGCAAAGAGGTGCATTTTGGCCTTTCTAAGTGTAAGGTCCATGTGTTTTGATATTGTCAAATCATGCCAAATTATGTATCTTTTATTTACTTTTGATGTGTCTCAAAGTTGTAATTGAAGATTAAGTTGAAAACACAAAATCTACTCAAAAAAGTGCATTTTTAGTGTACCTTGATAGCTGGCATGATACCTCTCAATAGCTGGCTCGAGACCTACATGATACCTCTCAATCCATCGAGACTCTTCTAGGCCACCTTCTGTAAATCTCGATAGCTAGCTCAACTCCTCTCGATACCTCTTGATAGCTACCTCAATACCTCCTCTATACCTCTTAATCGATCAAGTTTTGCATTTCAACAAAAATTAGCAAAGAGAAAAAGCCTATAACTTGTCCGTTTGGAGCCTAATTCGAGATCCATTTGGACTGATATTTAAAGAATATTATAAGCCATCTATTAGTATCTTTTTATAGAGAGAAACATTCGGTTTGTGCAGCTGAGGTTTTTGTAACAAAGTGCTCTCAATTTCACCATACAAAAGAGTATCAAAGTAAATCTGAAGTTTGTTTAGGGAAGAAGCTGAAGCCATAACAACCAGCACAAACTTGTTGTCGTGAAGAAAACCTTCAAGAATTTCTTGGAGTTAATCAAAGGTTCTAGTTATGATTTCATATGTGTAATATGTCAAGGCGTTCATATATTGTAGAGTTCAGAGGTTCTAATGCGGTAAAAAGATTTCTATTGTAATTTCATTTACTGGGATTGTAGAGTCTAGGGATAAAGGTTTTGTAATAAAACTCAAAATTCTCTTTACTATATTGGGTTGTCTTTTTGGAAGGTTTCCCCCCTGATTTTTTACTGTGAAACTAGTTTGTTTCATTCATTTTCATGGGTCATTGTATCTTGTGTTATTTACTATTCCACTATGCAAGATATTGATGTTTGTTTGATTAATCAATACTATTCATAATAGATCTAATTAACAACTTGGATTTAAAACTAGTTAATTCTATCAATTGGGGTCTAAATTTCCTAACAAGTAGTATCAGAGCAAGTACACTCTAATTGGATTAATTTCTTGAGTGTGATCCTCGACTCCCGTTGTCATGAATCATAGAAAATCTCTTATGATTTCTCCTTTATTTGATGGTACTAACTATGCAGACTAGAAAGTTTGCATAAAAGTTTTTTGTAGACTCTTGATAAGAATGTATGGTTGGCTATTGAAGTCGGCTGGAAGAAACCAAGTGAACGCCCTAGTACTTGGGATGACAAGAAGATCAAAACGGCTAATTTCAACAGTAAGGCTCTAAATGCTCTCTATAGTAGTGTGAATAATGAGGAGTTCAAGAAAATATATGCCACTAAAATTGCTAAGGAAGCATGTAACATTTTTGAGACCAACTATGAAGGTACTAAGGTAGTAAAGACTACCAATCTCCAAAAACTCACTAGTAATTTGAAGAAATAAGGATGAAAGAGGATAAGACCTTTGATGAGTTCTATGCTAAACTCAAGGATATTGTGAACTCTGCCTTCAATCTTGGTGAATTTATAATATAATCCAAAATTTTTAGGAAAATCATTAGATCCCTACTTGAAAGATTTGCCAAGACCTCTACCATTGAAGAAGCAAAGAAGATTGAAACAAATCCTTTGACTGAGCTTGTAGGGAACCTAGAAACCTATGAGATGGGTGTAGGTAAAATAAAAAAGGGTGGAAAGTGTTGGAACATGGCTCTTAAAACTATAGAGGAAGAAAGTGATGACTCTGAGAATGAGGAAATAACTTTCATAGCTAAGAAGATTAGGAAGCTTCTCCAATATAGGAAAAACGATAAGAACAAAGCTTTAAGAAATCTGAATCCTTTAGGAAGGGTAAGAGTGAGAAACCCCCCATTTAGTGCCATGAGTGTAAACATTATGGTCATATGAGGATAGAGTACCTAAATTACCTTATGAAGGAAGAGACCAAGAAACCAAAAGGTAAAGTTTTGGTTGCCACCTTGAGTGATTCTAAGAATAATCTTTCTGAGGAGTATGAGGATGAATGTGGTAAGTATATAGCTTTTACTACCATAACTAATGAGGTGATTGTGGAGAGTGCTATTGATAGTAAGGATTCTTCTAATGATGAAGTACTAGAGAAGTTGACCCTTCAAGAAGCATATGATAAGTTGTGCACTGAATACATAAGATTCGAAAAGGCTTCTCATCTCTATAGAAAAGAAATTAATGAGATAAAAATTGAAAATGCTGATTTGTTAGTCAAACTATGTAAGGTTGAATGTGTTGGCTTTATTCCGTGCCAAATTTGCTTGTATTTTAGCAATTAGATATCTCGTATTTAGGTGGGAATCATGTAAGGGTTGTGTGTGTGAGAGTATGAAGAAAACTTAAGATGTGTGCAAATCAAATGAGTCTCGCTACTGGATCTCACGACTGGCAAGTCGCCAAAGTGGCACACGTGTGGAGCATGCAGGGAACTGAAGGGTCACGATAGTTGGAGTACTACAGGACAAAAATATACAATCTAGCCAAGCAGTTAGCTCGCAACTCAAACTCACGACTTGTTCCAATCGTGAGGCTGAGTCGCCAGAATGCCCTCTTTGGATGAAAACTGACTTTTCACATTCCTCACGTACACTACTATAAATACGCTTATACCCACAAAATGTAGAGAGCTTCTAGAGATAATTTTGAGAGAGAAACCCTAGAAAAAAAACAAGATTGACTCATCCACAATCATCATCATTTGATTCTCCAAATTCCTCTACTCTCACCCTCTCCATTGACATATCCTTAAGAGGTACATTTTGCCAAATCCTTATCTCACCATACCCATATCAGTGAGGAGGTATTTTGGTGCTTGGGAAGCAGTTCAGAGATGACCATTTTACTTGGTTGATGCAATGGGCTTATTACGGGATTCGGGGAGCTAAAGAAGACAAGGTTAGGCGTAACCCTATTAGAGCAAGAAGCTTGGAGGGCTCAGGTGCATTGGGTAGATTAGGCTTGGAGGGTTTTCTGTTATTCATGTATCCCAACTGTATTCTTTAGTCGATCATTTGACTACTTGGAGGGCGGCGAAGAGGTTTTTCGTCGAGTTCTTCGATTTCCTCTTTGATAACATGTGCCGGTGTTATCTTTGTGTTTGCATCTCTCTTCCCTTACTCTTTACCTTTTAATTGCTGCTGTGTTTGTGATTAATTATGATTTAAAGTGTTTTACCTATTTGGATATAGCTTATATACATCATTCCGCACATATATTTTTTGTGTATAAGCTTGTGTTGGTATTGTTAAAATTGAGGGTCTAAACATTCATTAGTGTTTTACACACTAATTGAACTTTCAAACTGGATAAGACTACTAGGTTAGTTAAGACTCTAGTTATAGAAAAAACCTCATTAGAGGAGAAGGTCAAGAATTTTGAAGTTGAGGTTAGTCAAGCTAGAACTCAATTACAAAGGATCTCAATTCTCAAGTGCAAAGCTTGATGAGGTTTTGAGTGCTCAAAATCCTAGTTTTGATAAGATTGGCTTAGGATATGTAGGATTCCCCAACGCCTCTTCTTCCATAGCTTCTAAATCAAAGACTGTGTTTGTGCCTCAATCTAAGAAGGTTGATAAAGGTAAGAGGCTTGTAGGTTATGTGTCTAATTCTAAGACCTTTGTTAGACCTCCTTCTAAGAAACCTAGTAGTTCTAAGACTATCTATGTTTGTCACCATTGTGGTGTTTTTGGTCACACTCGTCCTGATTTTTTTAAGGTGTATCCTTATAAGCAAGTGTCTAAAAGCTCTCAGGTTCCTTCTCAAGGCTCTACACTTTTGCTTGGAGAGTTATTAAAGGCTTTGAGCTTTTTAACTCGGTTTCAGGGGAATGCTATTTCCTTTATGTCCTCGAGTAGACATGCCAGGACCTATGCCTCTTTATCTTCACAGCCCAAGACTCAAGCTGTGTGAGTGAGGAAGGATTCCAAGACTTAATTGTCTACTTGTTTGTCCTTTACTTTAATTATTCCCATCTAAATTAGGACATTCTTTTAAGATTCCTTATTGTGTTTCATGCATATCAATATATCATACATACTTGGAATCACTTATACTTAATGCATGTCTTCATGCATTGCATTGTTTTTTTTTTTTTTTTAATAATTAGTATTGTGTGTGCTTTATACAAAAATCCAAAAACATTGCAAAATCTCAAAAAGAAAAAAAAAAGGAAAAAAAAATCTACAGATATATATATATATATATATATATATATATATATATATATATAGTCTTGAAGTGTGTTACATAGACATTAATATCTCCCTCTTGAATTGAAACATGCTTGACATTGTGGAGAGACTTGGAAAGTGTGTGTGTGTATAGTATAACTAGTGCATGACTACTTTGAGATGAATACAAATGATGGTGGCAATTTATAAAAGTCATGTATGCACTGTTTTTTTCTACTTTAGCACATGCACACTTGTTACTCTTTATTAAACTTACTTGTAAGTTAATTTTATGGAATAAATATTCATTGAGAACCTTGAGTTTTTAAGTCTAGCATTAATATGAGTCTTAAAAATTTATGTTTTTTTAAAATATGTTGAAAGGATAGTGTAAAGGGCTTCCTTTTAATTTAGTGCAGATGTGTTATTCATAGAGAGGGCAACCTATTTCGATAGTGTGAAAGTCATGACTCATGAATGTTTAAATGCTTATTGGGGAGATATGGTGGAAAAAGAAAAGAATTTTTTTTGGGGGGGGGGGGGGGGGGGGGGGGGGGGGAGAGAGAGAGAGAGAGAGAGAGAGAGATAGGGTGGATAAAAATTATATGAAAATGCAAAGAAACTTCTATAAAAAAGAAAGAAAAATAGAATAAATATGCGTATAGCGAAAAAAGTGAAAAATAAATGGATTCAAGCTCAATACTCTTTTATTTCATTCAGAACTATATTGTATAGTATTAAGTAATCATGCTACGTGCCTCTTTACATGGGTATAGTGTCAAGCTTTTGCATAAATGAAATAGAGAATATTGGTATTCTATGTGCAATCTCATTTTTTTCTTGTGTGTGTGTTTTTTTTATCTCCTCAAAATGTTTTTCTTCAACAACCGTTCTATCATTTTTTTTTTTTAATGGAAGAAAGTTGTTTTTACAACCCTTGCTCTTTGTAAGGAGAGTTTTATTTGTTTGCATTCCATGTGTGTGCCATTCATATTTTGCATATGTTGTCCCCTTAGTATCCATAACATCTTGTTGTCATTCTATTCATGTTTGTCTATGGATTCTTTTTGCCCCTTTGATCATCTTTATGTTTCCCTAGTAAAACTTTATAACTTTTTGTGCCTTAAGTCAATCATGACAAAATGGAGGAGAAAATGTGGTTTTGGAGATTCTACATGTTAGGGCCAGAAATACATGAGTTTTATTGATCATTATGTACTTTGGAGTTCTATGCCCTTTTTTTGTTGGAATACATATTCTTGAGCTTTACTTGTATATTATGTGACATTGTTTTCCACATGGTACTCATAACATGTATGTTAAGTACTTTCAGGAAAGACAATTAAGGAGCCAATCAAAACAGTCAATCCTAGTTTGTGCTTTAATTTCTCTGGACTGGTTGTTTTTACTTTTTAGATGGGCAAGTTTATTTGAATATGGGTTCATTCTTTGTAATTGGGTTAGTATGGTATTGGACTTACTTTTGTATTTTAAGTTTTGTCATGGATTGACAAAGAGGGAGATTGTAAGGTTCATGTGTTTTCATATTATCAAACCATGCCAAATTATGTGCCTTTTATTGAGTTTTGATGTGTCTTAATGTTGTAATTGAAGATAAAATTGAAGACACAAAGTCTTCTCAAGAAACGTTCAACAAAAGTCCATTTTCGACATGTACCTCAATAGCCAGCTCAATACCTTTCGATCTATTGAGACCACTCTAGTCCACCTTCTATAAATCTCAAAAGTTGTCTTGATACCTCCTCGATACCTCTCAATCTATCGAGCTTCGCGTTTCAGCAAAAATCAGAAATGCAAAAAGGCCCATTACTTATTCCTTTGAAGCTCAATTTGAGATCTATTTGAACCGGTATTTAAAGGATGTTATAAACAATCTATTAGTAGGCTTTTTAGAGGTAGAAACACTTCGCTCATGTCGTTAGGGTTTTTGTAACCAAGTTCTCTCAATTTCACCATACCAAAGAGTTTCAAAATAAATCTAAAGTTTGTTTGGTGAAGGGCGTTCATATATCAAAACGTTCAGAGGTTTTGATACGGTAGAAGGTTTCTATTGTAAGTTCATCTACTAGGATTATAAAGTCTAGGAACAAATATTTTGTACTAGATCTTAAACTTCTCTTTACTATAGTGGATTGTATTTTGGGAAGGTTTCCCCCCAGGTTTTTTACTGTAAATTAGTTTGTTTCATTGGTTTTCCTAGGTCATCATATCTTGTGTTATTTATTATTCTATTGTGCATAACATTGATATTTGTTTGTTTAACCAAGGACTATTCATAATAGATCTAATTAACAACTTTACTTTAAAACTAGTTAATTATATCAACCGAGATCTAAATTTCCCAACACTAAATACTCCTAAGAGGGTCTAGGTCAGTTGGTATGACTTGAATATCACGTGTGCATGTTTTCTTTATGAGGAAAACCTATGAAAGTGAGTTAATCAGTGTTAGAAAGTTTTTGATTTGGGTGGTTGATAGTGTGTTTCAATTGTTTAGGGGACAAAATGTAAAAGAGAGTAGAGTTACAGGGGAAAAGTGTAATCTCCCCTTTAATTTATACCTATAGAATTATTATTGTATTTTTCTCATTTATTGTGAACTCACATTTAGAGCATAAGCTTGAGTATTTTAATATCTATTTTATTAAAGTCTTTTGGTGGGTTTTCCCTGTAGTTTTTCCTATACTACACTAGAGGGTTTCCCCATAAATTTGGTGTGCTCATATATGGTTGATTTTTCATGGTGTTTGCATGAATTTTATTTCCTCTATTGCTTGGATTGATTTATTTCCCTAGAGTTAAAGCTTCCGATATATAGAGTCCGTTTGGATACAGCTTATTGTTGCTGAAAACTGATTGTTGCTGAAAACACTGTAGCAAAATAATTTTTAAATGTATGAATAGTACCGCGGGACCCATTTTTAATATTTTTTAATGCGTGAACAATGGCTGTGGGTCCCATGAACAATGCATGAACAGTACCGAAACAGTGCATGAACAGTGTTTTTTGTCTTTGCACAGTAACTTCTGTCTCCTGACCCGCGTGAAAGCAAAAAAAAAAAAAACTGAAAACGCAATGAGAAAATGCACCGCAACTAAACTGGGTATCCAAACCCTCACATATTATCTTTTACTTTTAGCCAAACGAGGACCACTTCCTAAAACAAAGATCAATGTGTAGAAATATATTTAATTTTAGATTGTCATATAAGCATTGTAGTATACTATGAGACAAATTATGGAGCCTTATTTCATTTGAGACCTTGGCAATTGCCTAATTTGCCAAAAGACGGGCCTTGAGATACCTCAAAGAAAAAAAAGGGTTATCTCTTCTCAGAATTTCCGTAGTTTGGGAGCTAATTTTATCTAAAAATGAGATGAAGTAATACAATTTCTCATTCTAAGGTGATTTGAATAATGTGTGTTAGGGCAGTGGCGGCTCCAGAAATATTTTTTAAGGGGGTCATTCAAATTATGAAGTTGACAATGACCTCTTTGTAAATAATATTTTCTTATTTCATCTTGATTATTATGATGATAAAATGAGATTTTTCGCAATCTATGATTCGAATGAATATTTTTCTAGTCAACACGAGTTCTTTTAAATAATAAATCTTAGGTGGGAAATGAATCTTGCGGTAAACGTGATTTCTTTATAAAAAAATTTATCCATAATATAGTAAGAGAATAAATGATGGACTATAAGTTTATTGCGCATATTGTTCCTTAGTATATTGAAGATTAGTGTTGCTAAAATTAAAATTATCAGATTTTAGATCAAATTGGTTTTTTTTTTTTTTTCCTTAAAAAAATAGAAAAGCCAAGATACATGATGGTGTTGAATTGATTTGTTATTGGGTTTATTTAGGGGTTCAAAATTTCAATACTGGGTGGTCAAAACAAAAACTTTAAAAATATTATTGTATGTAAAAATAAAATAAAAAATCCAAAAGTCAGGGGGTTCATTTGAACCCCTGAACACAGTCTTAGGGGGGGACGGGGGATCAAAGTTCAGAGGTCATCACAACCTTTTGGAAACCGTGCCTCACGAAACAAACATCACTAATCCAATATCCTCTTCTCCTAACACCCCAAAACTATCCCCTCAAGGGGGAAAAAACCATGAATTAGGGTTGGAAGCAAATTGACATGAGCTTAAGCATCATTCCCGCACTGACAGAGTATGTGTGGAGGGAGAGGGGGTTGAACAGGGAAGAGCAGTCAAGCACAATAAGAATGCCAATATAAAAATACATGTAAAACGAAGATCACTAATAAAAATACCTCCTTCTCCTAACGCACCAAAACTATCCCAACCAAAAAATAAAAGAAAGGAATTAGAGTTTGAAGCAAACTTACCGTAGTTTAAGAGTCGTTCCCAAACTGATGGCTGAGTTTTGCTGCCAATTGCAATTGGTTTTCTGGCCAACTCATGCATTGGTGTCATCTTACGTCCAACTCTATAAGTTGCTATTGCTAATGATGGATATTTTTTCAGAATTTCCAATGCTGTATCTGTCCATAAAAACAGCAGACTTTCTCTTTGTCAAAGGTTGGTTAAAGATCCTTATGCAGTCACAAATATTGAGAAAGAGGCGTTAGTTCTATTCAACTTGTCTGACTGCATAAATCTAATTGTTAAATTTCTGCCACAATATAGAATTAATTATCAATCCTGTGAAATCTATCATATATGCTTCATGCCCAATCAAATTTCTATAGGAGCATCAAACGATGTAATGGGATTGTAAATTAATTGGCTCAAACTTAAAATTATTAAGAAATAGGACGTACCATACATTTCATTGGAAATAGTAGCAGCAAGAAGCTGAATGCGTTCTTTGTCAGAAAAATCTTCAACTGGAGTCTCAGAGAACAGATATGACACCATATCCTTATGTTTCAGCAAAGCTGCTATGTAAAGAGGTGTCATACCATACTTACCGCGGACCAATGTCAGTTTATTGCTCTGCTTTTGGACCAATGTCAGTTTATTGCTCTGCTTTTTCATTATCTCCTTAGCAATTGTCACAATTCCTGAAGCCGCAGCAAAGTAAAGGGCTGTTTGTCTATTTTTGTTTTTAAGTGTTAAGTCATAACTCTTCATTCTTTTCACCAGTTCTGTTACAAAAGTGGTGCGTTTGGCTGCAGCTGCAATGTGAAGAACTCTCTCCTTCCCGCTTGTTATGGGAAGTCGAACGGCATCTGGATATTTGTCCAGTATATCCTTAGCTTTTTGCCAATTACCTTCTAGGGCAGCTTGATATAGGGGAACACACAAGTTAAGGTGACGAAATCTTTTTTGCCCTGGAATTTTATGAAGCAGCATAAATTAAAATATCTTATAAGGAATCTTCTAGGTTTGGAAAAATACGAAAATCTTCCTAACTTCTAATAAATCCCCCATCCCTGTTATATCTTTGTAAATAAAATATTAAAAGATCAACAATCTACCAACTTGTTTATAAAATTATTATAGTTTCTACAATAAATACAAGATGAGAATTTTCAGTCAAAAATATTGTCAAAATTAGGTTTCGTAAAAAAAATTAAAAATTAAAGGCTATTTGATTCTGTACATTAAATGGAAACTTGTTGCACATATATTATAAAATCAATCATAGATTATTTTTAGAATTTAAAAAGAATGATAAATTCATTTTCAATAAATGATTGTTTTAGGATGCATTGACCCTATTGGGAAATAAATTTTTTTTAGTTTATAATTGCCCCCTCCCCCGCCAAAAAAAAAAAAAAAAAACTAAAGATTTGGCTCAAGTACATTCTACGCAAATGCAATAAGTCAATAACATCTAGAAAAATACATAAAAAGAGGGAATAAATTTAATAAACTTTGTCAACAAATTAAGCAAAAATACATAAACTTCACAAGAACATTTTAACCTACTTCACAAATGCAATATTTGCATGTTAGAGCATTAGCAGTAAAGCTAAATAACTATATAACTATTTTAGCTCCACCAAAACATAAAAATGCATGCTGCACATGCTGCAGTGGTGGTGCCATAAGTAGTTTCTCGCTATAGTGCACAGCTATTTATGGCTGTGCACTGTAGCAAGAAGCTAAAAAAAAAATATTTTATTACACTTCTCATTAAAATAATGTTTCTTTTGTTTTTTCTTTTCTAGTCCTCTCTCTCTCTCTCTCTCTCTCTCTCTCTCTCTCTCTCTCTCTCTCTCTCTCTCTCTCTCGTTACTTCCCTCTTTGCTCTCTCAAACCAAAGCTCCTCTCTCTCATCTCACAGATCAGGTCACGTCCTTGCCATCGCCGGTCACGCCCTTGCCGTTGCCCTTGAATCCATCTCTTTTTTCTTTGTTCAGATCGAAATGCCCTTGCTGCCGCCCTTAAATCCCTTGAATCCATCTCTTTTTCTCTTTGCTTAGATCGGAATTTGGGTGTGTTGGTTGTGATTGGGTTTTTTTGTGTTTGTTCATACGGGTTTGGTGGTTATGGTGGTGGTTTGGTTTTTTAATTTTCTTTTTCTATGGGTTTGGTGGCTGTGGTGGTGATGGTGGTGGATTGGTGACTATGATGGTGGTTTGGTTTTTTATTTTGTTTGTGGGTTTGGTTGTGTCTGTGTTGGTGATGGTGGTTGTGGTTGTGGAGGTTGTTGCTGCTGGAGTGGCAGTGGAGGTGAATGTGGGTGGATGAAAGGTTGTTGCGGTGAATTTTTTTATTTTATTTTAATGAGTTTTTAATATTATTTTAATCAAATAGTTAAAAATATAGATTCATTGATGTGGAGTGTACTACAAAGTAAATAGGTAAAATGGATAAAGTGACTTTTATAAATGCTAAATAGCTAAATTTTTAACTCTACTTAATTGGATGCTCTTAGCAATGAAAGAACACATAAGATATTTGAAAACCTTGCAAATGAGCACTTGAGCAGAAGAGACAACGTCCTTCCATTTCTACTCAATAAGGAAGCAAGAAACATATTTACATGTCCGGCGTCGGTTTGACTGCATCGGACGATGGAGGAAGAGAGAGAACTTACTCTCTTTTTCAGTTTCAGTTTGCCCGCTTGGCTCCGCCTCCTCCCTTACTTCATCTGTCAATTCCAACCCCCCAGAATAGCTAGTTCCTTGGATGAGTATGTCAATACCTGTTTCCTCTAACGAGGTGGGAGCAGGGCCGGCCCAACAAAATTTGGGGCCTAAGGCAAAAATTTTATATGGGGCCTTTTTATATTAAACATTAATTAAATAAAATTATATAATACTAATTAAATTAAGACTAATTTGATGTAAATATAGAATTTGATGAATAATGCTAGCTAAACTAAGGTTAATTTCAAATAGAAGATTGAATATTATAGTTGAATAAAAAGGAACTTACTTTAACTTGGATATATGACTATGTATAGTTAAGTACAGTTGTAATTTAAATTTAAATTTTATATATTCTTTTTAAGAGAAAGAGATAGATAGATATTATTTGGTGTGTGGCTTAGTAGGAGATTAGTCATCATTGGTGATTTATCACATTTGCAGCATTTTATTTGAAACATCTTAGGGTTTCAATTGGGTCAAATTTTTATTGGTCTCCTATTTTAAAAGCCTTGTTAGAAATGAAAAAGAAAAATACTACAAATACTACAAAATGTTCACAATAAATGTGATTATGACTGTAACTGATGAATTTTAACCACTTAATTTATTTGTGTTTAAATTACCTTTTTATGTGATTGGTGATATGTCAGTTAAATTTATAATGAAATTTGTGGTATTTTTAGCATCACTTTTTTAAAAAAAAGTACCAATTATTTAAAAAATGTTAAAAAAAGTATTAATTATTTAAAAAATTATATATTTTTATAAAATTTTGGGCCTTTTACTAAGGGAGATGGGGCCTTTTTTTAGTAGGAAAATTTTTTATTTGTTGTGGGGCCTTAGGCCTAGGCCCAAGTTGCCTAGGCCTTGAGCCGGCACTGGGTGGGAGTTGGGTCAATACCTACAGATGTGACTTGTGAGCATATGCTGTTAAAAGAAACTGATCGAACAGGGAATCCTTTTGAATCTATAACCATACCTTCTCCAGCAGAAATCCTTTGGGGATGACTCATTCTTGGAAGTATCTCTGCCCTTGGAATCCTCTTCTATTCTTTTCTTCAATTGCAAAAAAAATTAAATTAGATGCAAATAAATGGTTCAGTATATTGTTTGATACTTTATAACTCTATTGAACAATTTTTTTTTTTTTTTTTTTTAAGAATCCTATTGAACAATAATTATAACCTGTCATAATTTGTTTGAACATTTAAATAACAAATAGCAATGACCTTCCCACTTGAAGGATGCTTGGTATTAATTAAATCAGAGAGATATTCTCAACGACAGAGATATTCGGGAAATCGACATATATGAACACCTTGAGATACGCAGTATGTATTCTGATACTTGGAAGTTTATGTTCTGGTAAGGGAGACAGGGGAATCACTTTGAATAAAGGCATTTAATAAGTTCTTCAATTTTCATGGGGGGATCTAAATTAGTATCAAATACCAGAGCAGAAATATCACACCCTAGCTGATTTCAAAATCAAAGGTCTAGTAAATTTGTATCGACAACAAATATTCTTCTAATGATTTATTAAAGGTGCGTGACAATACTTACTATCAGAACTCTAGCAGATCTCAAATTGAGCTTTAGGGCCTGTTGAGCTGTCAAAGGAAACGAAGTACTGTTGATACTCAACCCCGCAGGAGCTTTTGGCTAGCAAGTCAGACAACATTTATGCAATAAATCTAAGGTCGCAACATGTTTAATAATAAATATCATAACAGTCGATGTCACATTTATAGAAATTGGATTAAAAAAAATAGTGTTATTAGTGTGTCTGTATAAGACTTAATGATAATTTGTTATCTTAAAAATTATAAAATCTGCCCGCTCAAAAAGAAAAAAAAAAAAAATTATAAAATCTGGGTTTCACTTAGTGATATGATTGTTTGTGTTTAACATAGATTTGAATAATAAACCTAAGTTTCAAGTTAGTATATTAATTAGATTAAACAACCTGAGTGTACATGGGTCTAAATAAACCAACATGATTTATATTTTCAACCAATTTGAAGAAGAAAAAAATATTCTTTTCTATTTTACAAATTCACTATTCCAACACACCCTCCCACAACCTCTCTATTTTTTCTCTATTTTAATAACATAATACCTTTTTTTTTATTTTAATAATTTCTTCCTCTCACTCATTCTTACTGATGATGCTATAAAATATAACATCTCTAAACTCGTCCATATGGCCCGTCCAAAGGAAAGAAATGGAGAGATAGGATGCATGACAAAATCGTCCTCAAGAACCTCGTCCGTCCTCAATAAAGGACGGACGAGACCTCGTCCGTCCCTGACAATGGACGGACGAGCATTTTGGACTTAACAAATATGAACCTTGCTTAGTGAACCAAAGCCTCCACTAACCGCAATGAAACACCAATCCGACAAGATAACTTCCACTGGAATTATGGAGGTTACATCAGGATTTGCTGAATTCCCCAACAATAGGAGCGGTTATTAAAGCAAGTAACCGTTCTATGTGCACTATATAAACATTTTTCTACGAAGAGGTAATTCATTCAGACATTTTCTAAAAAAAAAAAATGTAAAGTCTTAGAAGTATTTCCCCTTCTACTTCAATCCACTGACTTTACCATCAGAGGATAATTGACCGGCCTCCATCGGTCTTCTCTAATTTTATTTGATTTTTTAGGACTCAGCCTTCAAGATCTTCAACGCCCGGAGACTTTCAGCCCACTAATTTCCAAAGATTCATCACTTATCATTTTCCTTTCACCCCTTAGTGGAGAAGTCATACCCAAACCCCCTATATCTACTATCATCTCGTTTCCATCATCTCTATATCGTTAAGATCACAAAGCCTCCTCCGCCACTGCTGTGCTGCAGCAGTTGTGATTATCCCTTCCACTGCTAGTTCTAGTCATTCTCATTATCTCCGCAGTTCTGGCCTCATTCCATTTTACTCATCCATCAATTCACTCAGCAAAGGCCCTTACCACCAAGCAAATGTAAAGGATTTTGTTGGGGTTGTATTTAGTAGTTTGGGATTGTTTGTTGGTGTTGAAAAAAATAACAAGGGTTTACAGAGCTGCAGTGGCTCATTATATCTAGAGAGTCATTGTAGCTCTTATAAAAATTTCAGCTAAATAAATAGTTCGTTCTTTGTTGGATTCCAAAGTTGCGGGTTTATTCTCCAAAATAGAGAGGAAATTAGCTTTGAAGAGCACATTGTAAATGCTCTAAGCATGGTTATTATAATTGGATCGAAGCAGACTTGACATGGTATAGACTTTTAGGACATTGAATCATATTGGTTCGACTAGTGGGTTATCAACTTACCTACAGGTTTAATTAAAATTTAAATAAAATATAAAATTGTTTGTTCGTTTAGACCTCTTAAATCAGATTGTTTAACCTAATATATTAATCAAGTGATTACTTAGTTTAATTTTTAGATCTAGGTTAAACACAAATAAATCATATCATGCAAAGATGCGGAAAAGTAAATAACACTACGAAATGATGACCCAGGAAAACCAATGAAACTAACCGTTTCAAGGTAAAAATCTAGGGAGGATTTGAATTAACTATCCTCAAGGCAAAGTAAATCCATTATAAGAGAATTGAAAACAATTAGATTTAACCCTAAATCTATTGCTACCTCATATAGTAACTTACTGACACGACCACGTGCAAATTCTGAATCCATGGACTCCTTCTGAATCCATGGACTCCTCTTCTTGGATTTACACCAACACAAGTTGCCTTACTTGTGACTTTGAGATCCCACTCAAAAATTTCAGATCACCTTCAGTAATGATCTTGATGCAGCAACTATGTTCTACCAACACTTTATTGTAGTTTTGGCTTCGGTAGATTTTTGTGTAGTAAGAAGGTACAAAACCTTTTAGATCTCACAAAGAGTAACACATAAGTCTTCCAAAAAGTCTTCAAAACATGGTTAGGGTTTCCCTTTTATATGTGGAAAAATTTAGATGAAACCTTAAATGTTTTCATGAGCTTGGGTCTGTTTAAAAATTTTGCAGAAAAAAAACTGGACCTACAATTTTCGATCGATCAAGCCTAATTCTTGATCGGTCGAGTAAAGTAGAACCACACTCCTTTTCTGCAATCAGCTGGACTTGAACCTTGAAACAACCACTTTTAAGCATTGCCTAAAAACCTAGACTAGACATGTTTTGTTCTCAGTTTGCCAACACAATACAAATGTGATTCTAAATATTTAAATCTTTTTTTTTTTTTTTTGAGAAGCTTCTAAATATTTAAATCTAAATCTTTAGAACCTAACAAAAATATTTTACAAAAATATAAAACTTAAAAATTGATTGACCAATTTTTTAGAAATACAACAATAATATATAATATAATATTCATGATAAAATGTATAAGTATGTATATACATAAATAATGCAATATTAATTATTGAACACTCAGTGTAAGGTTTTTTTTTTTTTTTTGGGTGAGAAAAAAAAAATTAAAGAGCTCAACGATATATATATATATATATATATATATATATATATATATATATCGTAAAGCTCAACATTTTTTTTTTTACAAAACTTACAGACTTACATAATACAAATAGATAAAGTCAATACTCAAAAAAATATACAAAATTAGAAATGATAAGTTACAAAAGCATAGTGATTAGTGAGTCTAACTTATTAAAGAAATATGTAATTAAAAGATACAATTATGAAAACAAAATTAATTTAATTAAACATATATATTTTTAAAATGTCATCAGATATATATGTAGGATTTAGGAATGACTCCTTCAGAGAAAAATATTAAGAAATTTTTTAAAAAATATTGAAACAAAAATAATTTAAACCATTTTCAAGTATATACATTTATACATAAGAACTTTATATAAGTTAAAATCATACATTTTGGAAATTAAAATTAAGAATCCTGAATGATATTGTATTTGTTGATTTCTTTCTTTAAAATAGCCTTCTTCTTTTTCCAAAATAAAATCATAAAAATAAATAAGAATAATTTTTGAAAATTAGATATATAAACTGTTTGGAGTACAAGAAAATTCTTGAATGGTTTTAAGAACCTGTCCAAGTCAAATGCGTTACAAAGAACCCACCAAATTTGAGTAACTTTGAACGGGTCATATGCTCAAAACACTCTAAATAGCTGCTAAAATCAAAGTATTGGTTCATTGACCAAGTTGGACAAAGTTTAGTAACTACGTTTTTAAGATGAATTCGGTCATTCAGTCAATGAACATGGGGTTTAAGACTTAAAAGTTGGGTTTGGTGGAGCATTTGAACTAACTTGGTCTTATATACTAAAAATTAGACAAAAAAGTTTGAGTAATATTGTTTGTAGTATTTTAAAAAACGCATAGATATAAAAAATTATGTAAAATTATATGTAATGTTTAAAAATTGAAAATAAATTGTTTACCATCTCTACCAAACAGAGGCTAGTAAGTCTAGAGATATTCAATTTTACACCCAACTAATGTGTGAGTTATGATTGTTGCATAACGAAAATGTTGTAAGTGATGAACCTCATGTTACTCCCGTACAAAATTAATAACTCAGCAAGATGTTAATCCTTTCACCCAATTAGATCTCTTGAAATCCACAAGAGCCAAGAAGATTTTGCCATCTCACCATATAAATACCTCCTAAATTAGTGTTGTCTACGGGTCGGTTCGGGTTAATTTTGGGCTCAAATTAGACCCAACCCACTCATGTTGGGTGGAAGAAGAAGAATCTTGTCGTTGACCGCCGATCCCCATGCGTTAAGTCTGACCGGGCTTAGCCATACAACAATTGGTTCAATTGAAACCAATGAACAAGCGACGGTGGGCAGAGATCTCTAGATCTTTGGCAGATTTGAGTAGAAGAGTACAAAACCTGGCCAGATTTAAGTGGAGGAGATAAAAATGTCACCAGATTTGGGCTGACGAGAGCCAAACATTGTCCGATCTGAGTGAAGGAGAGCCAAATGTTGTCAGATCTATGCGAAGGAGGGACAAACGTGGCCAGATCTGAGCAAAGAATAGGCTAATCATCGCTGGATTTGGACAGAGTCAGCCTTCTTTGAAGTGCTTGTCGATCGAGTTTGGTGGTTCGGGTTTTAAAATAGGAAACCCGTAATTTGACCTGTCGGAGTTGGTTTCTGAGGGTTGATACCCGTTGTTGACTACGGAAGTCGTCGAATTGGACGAAAAGTGGGTCAGTTTCAAACGTTCTTTTTCTTCTTTTTTCTATTCGGCTATCTCTGTAGTTTTCTTTTATATCATTCCTTTATTTTTGTGTTTTGTTGGTTTTACCAGTGAGGGCGCGTTTTTTCTTCTTCTTTTTGTTTTTTATTTTTATTTTTATTGGGATTTGGGAGCCATAATGTTGGCGTAGGTCAGGCTTTCTTTTTGGTAGGATCTTGCGGTGTGTGTATTGGGTTTGATGAAAGAGCTTATTAACAGGCCCAGTTCTATGCATTGGGCAAACGAGACAGTTAACTCAAGCCCCCAAGCCCATCCAAAAAAAAAAATTTTAAAGCCCCCCATGCGAAAGAAGATCCTCTAATAAGGTCCCTAAATTTTAATTATTAGGGTCATTTTATTAAACCTAAATATTAGCTAATAAATATAATAATATTTTTTATAAAAAATAAAAAAGAGAAATATTATATTCACAATAAACTTTAAGTGTCAGATTGTTATTGTTTATTATTAATGAGTGTTTATTATTAATGAGGCAAACAAGTAATTTAAGTAGTAAATTCAAATTAGAACTAGCAACAACTTAACACTTATTATTTATTGTGAAAATGTAATGAATATAGTACTTAAAAAAGAATGAGCAAACAAAAAAGATAGATTTTTTCAACAATTGAATTGACAAATTTTTACACAAAAAATCAACAAAAGTGAAAAGTTTGTCAAATTTTGTGTGCCATAAGTTTTCTAAGAAAAAAAATCTACCTGCTTAATTAGTAATTTTATATCTAAAACAAGATAAAAGAGTTTAAATAATATTTATTTTTTTCGCCTAACACCCCAAATGTCCTGATTATTAACAATGGATCTGGCTATGGGGAGTTGATTGGAGGAGTTGGCATATACATTTGGTTGTGGGACGTGTTCAAGGTGTAAAGTAAGTTGCATGTTTGTACGAGTGATGAAAGAAATAGAAAAAAAGTGGTGGAACTGTGGAAGGGTTTTGGGGATACCTGCAGGCTGCGGTGCTTTTGATGCAGTCTTTGCTGCTGTTGTTGTTGGAGTTGTGACTTCGAGACTTTGAGGGACTGAGCTTGAACTTCAAAGAAGCCGTGTACGAGCGAGCTTATAAAAATAATCAATGTTGGAGTTGCGAGTTTAGAGAGACAGATGAGCTTCGACTTAATAGAATATGCAGTCCGAGCATAGAGAGATAACGAGACCAATCCGATTAAAGATGGGTTGAAAAGTAGGCGATGGAAAATGCAGTATACCTACTCATGGAAAATGGTGATTTTAGTACAGAGGAAAAGTTAAGGTCCTGGGGCCATCAACAATTAATCCATTTGGACGGAGGGAGAAATTAAGGTCCTACTCATGGAAATGGTGATTTTGGTACAGGGGAAAAGTCAAGGTACTGGGGCCATCAACAATTAATCTATGTGATTTTTAGTACCGAGAAAAAGTTAAGGTCTTGGGGCCATCAACAATTAATCCATTTGGACGGAGGGAGAAATTAATGCAGTATAGCTACTCATGGAAAATGGTGATTTTAGTACAGAGGAAAAGTTAAGGTCCTGGGGCCATCAACAATTCATCCATTTGGACGGAGGGAGAAATTAAGGTCCTAATCATGGAAAATGGTGATTTTTTTTTTTTTTTTTTTTTTGAGAAAAGGAAAATGGTGATTTTAGTACTGAGGAAAAGTTAAGGTACTGGGGCCATCAACAATTAATCCATGTGATTTTAGTACAGGGGAAAACTCATGCACGTTTTGTCATAAGTTCACAAGTTTTATCATAAATTGACTTTACGAGTTTCATTGATTATAACAAGAATTGTGTTCACACTCGACAACCCTTTTTAAAGGGGAAAGGGAAAATAGTGAATTAGTAAATCAATAAGTCTAGAATACACAACTATTGAGAGCATCAGTTAGGGCCTGTTCGGTTAGAGGAGTGGAAAAGTGAGAGGATGAAAAATTATGAGAGGATGGAAAAGTGGAATG
This sequence comes from Quercus glauca, assembly GCA_023736055.1. Classification (NCBI taxonomy): domain Eukaryota; kingdom Viridiplantae; phylum Streptophyta; class Magnoliopsida; order Fagales; family Fagaceae; genus Quercus; species Quercus glauca. Next base: position 58,027,955 of record CM043325.1, on the reverse strand, counting down.
ATGAAAAATATTTAGTTTTCCCTCTTGTGTGTTCGGTTGAAAGGGTGAAAAAATGGGAGGGTGGAAAACTCTTTTATTTGGTTGGAGAGAAAAATGGAATGATAGAAAATGTAATTTATATAAATTAACTATTATACCCTTGTTACATAATATGTAAGAAATATATTTATTTGTACTCATTAAATAATATAAAATTTATCACATCATATATATAAATTTATATTATTATTTTTATTATTATAACGTAAAAATTAGATCAAGTCACGTTGAAAAAAAAAAAAAAAAAAAGAATGTTCAGTCATGTTGAAAAGAAAAAAAAACGTTCAGGTCACATTAAAAAAAAAAAAAAAAAAAAAAAAAAAAAAAAAAAAAAAAAAAAAAAGAAAGAAGAAGAAGAAGAACGTTCAGGTTACGTTGATAAAATAAAAATAAAAATAAAAAAGAACGTCCGGGTCACATTGAAAAAAAAAATTTGAAAAGAGAAAATTTTAGACAAAGTGCTGCTGTAGCACTTTTCAACCCAAGTTTTCCTCCCGATTTGAGAGGAAAAAAAAAAATTGGCTTAGGAGAGAAAACTTTCTCCCGGGTTTTCCATCCTTCCTATTTTCCTTCCCCAAACGAACAGTGGAAAGCATCATTTTCCACCCTATTTTCCTCTCTCTATTTTCCATCCTCTCTAGTTTCACTCTAAACGAACACAGAGTTAATGCATAATTTCTATCAATTTTGCAAGAAAAACAAGTTTTTTCTATTTTCAACACTCATTTTTACAAAATACTCACATCAGTTTGTCTATTCTACACATTTATTTAATAAAATATTCTAAACCCAGCTACCATCAACCCATTAATATCTACTGATCAAAATTATCAAAATCCACTCATCAAAATCATCAAAACCCAGCCACCATCAACAATCAATACCCAACCTCCATCATCAACCCACACAACCACCATCGTCAACCCACTAATCAAACAGAAAATCCAAAACTGATCAAACAAAAAAATTAAAACGGAACAAAGGTGAGTGAGATCGTATTAGCAAAGCTGGACTAATCGGTGATCAGTGATTGGTGAGAGTGAGGCTGGACTGATCGGTGGACTGAGGGAGAGATAAAACAAGAGAGAGGTGAAGGAGAGAGAAAAAAATGTAAAATATTAAATACAAGAGCTATAGTAACCGTGCATATATGAAGCACTTGTGCATAAATGCACAATTTTACACCCATTGATGTGGGTGTTTTTTGGGTCAAAATGTATAAAATGTGGCGTTTTTTTTTTTATTATGCAAGACTTTGCATCCACTGATGTGGATGCTCTGATAGGGCAAGTTGTTATTGTAAAAACTTATCAAGTTAATTGTTAAAAAACTAGGAACTCCTGACCATTTTTGTAAGTGTCGATCCCTGAGAAACCTTTTTTGGCCCATCTCTTTGCTCTCATTAAGTAATTTTTCAAGCTTACTTTGCAATTTGAAGCCATACTATCTAGTCATTTTTTAATCCATTGACTTGGTTTTACCATAGTTTTTCACTATTGATGCTCTATCTTTCATATCAGTTAGAGTATTCACATTAGCTTGTGTAATAAATTCTTTCTATTTTATCATAAGAGCTTCCTTTAATTTTTATATTTTATATACTCACTTTTCAAAATACCTCGCATCACATTATCTATTTTATATTGCATTACATTAAAATATCAATGTTTAATGATTTTTTTTTTCTCTTTTTTCACATAGAACAACCACCATTCGCTCTCTTCCTTCTCCAAACCTTCTCAATGGAGACTAAAGTGACCGTTGTCCACAACGAATTTCTTCTCCATGGAAAAAAAAAAAAAAAGAAAAAAAAAAGAAAAGAAATTGCTAATATTTTCACTACCACGTGAACTATATTTTATGAAAAATCATCGTCAAACATAACTTTCAAGGAAGATGCTAAGTCATTTTTGAATATCTATAGAAAATTAAAAAACTTTAGTTTAATCAATAAAATTTAGAAAGATTTAAAACTCTCATATAAGATAATTTTATAGACATGTATATAACTTTTGTATACAACATATTTATGACTTAAGACTTAATTTGGAGTAAAGATTATTGTAGAAATTGGATTTGAGCACTTCTTTCATTAGATGAATGGGCTCGAACCCAGGTAGACCAATATAATGAATTTATAGAGAACGGGTCAAAGAGTTAGGTTTTAGCGCATGAACAACAGTTAATATGGTGTTCATGGCATTTAAACAGAGATGAATTGAGTTCATTAAAGATAAGTTATTCTCGGTGCAATCCGATGAGCTTTGTTCTAGGGAATATTGAAGGATTCTTAGTACGGGCTGGGCTTTTCTCATGCGATGCGAGGGTTCAGGATTTTCACCCCACCAAGGGCTGACCTTGTAGTGTAAGGCTTAACACCCTAGTCCTACACTGGCAAGGAAAGCGCCCCTGGGTTCAAGAACTAGACCCGGGTAAAGATTGCAACAGCTAAACAGGGAAGTGTATGGGTAGAATGACAAGAACGTAAGCTAAAGAGTAAGATATGGTTCCTCGGCCCTCTTCTTAGGGGTTGGAAGTTCTTGTTGCTTCCTCACTGCATGGTTATAGGGCTCATTGGAGTGCTGCAGTATTTTCTGCTCCTCCCTCCTCCTTTTTCTTCTGGAGGACTTCTTACATTATATATCTCCTTTCAGTTGATCCTGGCCTTACATTTGTTGACAAGGCAGGTCATTACTTGAGTTCTTGTCTCATCAGCCGTTGCTCTATCCTTCTGTGAGTTGCAGCTACCAAGACTACAGTGTTCAAGGGTCATTTCCTCATTAATGCAGCTAGAACGCCAGCGGCGGGTATTTAATGTAGAGATGACAGTTTGTCTTGAATTTTCTCTTCCACCTCCTCCCATGATTGGCGCATTATACTCATTCCCCCTCTTGGGGTGCTCGGGGAGACTACCTGTGATGGGACGTTGACTCTCCCTCCTCTGATTGGGGTTGGCCGAGGACATGATTGTCTTCGACGGTCATCCTGGGTAATTCGGACCTTCTCACGTTATCCTCGGAAGTTTCCCCTTCCTCGACATGGGCCTTAGGCTTGGTATGAAATGGACCAGGGTTACCTAATTCTTAGGCCCCATAATAGCCCCTCAAAATCCTGTCAGGCTCCTCAGGCGGAGAGGAGAATTTTGATGTCCTCGATCTTTTGTTATGGCTTATCAAGTCTTGTTCTCCATCGGTGCTAAGGCCTTTTCACCTGCCCAAGGCACGTTTCTGACGTTTCGGTGCACGAAGCACACCCTCATTAATTCCCTCGTGAAGTGGTGCGAATCCAACGGCTGGAAATTTCTTTGGAAATTGGGCAGAATTTACTACGCCGTATCTGACCCCTCGAATCTCGTGCGGATCGATATCAATCTAGACTTCGCCTTCTATATAAGGTCTTCTGGGGGATTTGTTCTTTTTACAACTCCCCACGTTTATCAGGAACTTCAAACCTTCAACACCTTAGCCATTTCCCAGAACTTTGCCAAGGTCGTGATCAGGGGGAGATTGCCCTGGATAAGGGCAGGGGCCAGGAAGCAAAGGATAAAGATGTCCCTTTCCTTCAACCGAGCAAGAAAGAAAGCCTTCTCCTTCGGCCAAGAATCGAAGTAGGCATAGGTCGCATCATATTTCTGGCATGCCCAAGTTTGGGCCTCGCGTTGATGGTGAGGCCTCGATGGAAGTCTGCGAGTTTGCTGAACATTTGACACTCGTGCGTTGCCTTATCCTAATGTCCAGTTATCATGAAACTAGGAGAGAATCAATGGAACATCCTAGGATGGGGCGGCCAGGCGCCTCTATTTCTTCTTCTTTCTCATGGCCGGTGCCGTCTCCATGGGCTCTAATGCTGCTAGGGTGAGGCGGCGCCTCCACCATTCCCATGAGCTTTCTCTTTTTAGAGTTAGCCCTAAAGCAAGCCTGCCTTAGCCTCTTCCACTGTAACTAGCTTTAAGAGACAAGCCACCCCGGGCTTCCTCTATTGTAGTTTAGCTTTAAGAGACAAGCCATCATCGGCCTTCTCTTTTGTAGTTTAGCTTTAAGAGACAAGCTCTTTGATGTATGATGTATACCTTTTTTTTTATTATTCAATAATAAATAATAAAGAATGTTGTTCTTCTTATTTTACGAATCTTTTTATTTTCTCTGCAATAATTATTTAAGGTGTGTGTTATCTTTTGCCTCCAATGGGACTTTGTAGTTGATGTCATTAGTAGCAACAGAGAATTGTCACCCTAATTTCGATAAAGCCGACGATAGCGCTCAGTCACTATCTTGAACTAACTTATCAATATAAGAATTACCAGGAAAATAATTGGGTGCTCTGCTCCGCGAACTGTGCGACTAGCCAAGCACACTAGATTCAAACGAGTGTCTGATCCGAGGATCGCTTTCCCACAGGTTTGAGTCCGAGGACCGTGTAGTACACTGGCTTTGTCTAGAATTTAGCTTTTATCTGAAGTGCTTAGCTTCCCCACAGGCTCGAGTCCGAGGACCATGCAAGGCCTTAGTTCTGTCTAGGTCTTGATTTTTCTGAGGTGCCTAGTTTCCCCACAGGTTTGAGTCCGAGGACCATGCAATACCTTGGTTCTGTCTAGGTCTAGATTTTCTTTTGAAGTAGTTAGTTTCCCTACAGGCTTGAGTCCGAGAACCATGCAAGGCCTTGGTTCTGTTTAACACTTAGTTTTTTTTCTGAGGTGCCTAGTTTTCCCATAGGTTTGAATCCGAGGATCATGCAATACCTTGTCTAGGACTTAGCCTTTTTTTGAAGTAGTTAGTTTCCCCACAGGCTTGAGTCCGTGGATCATGCAAGGCCTTGGTTCTGTCTAACACTTAGCTTTTTTCTGAGGTGCCCAGTTTTCCCATAGATTTGAGTCCGAGGACCATGCAATACCTTGGTTCTGTCTAGGACTTAGTTTTCTTTTGAAGTAGTTAGTTTCCTCACAGGCTTGAGTTCAAGGACCATGCAAGGCCTTAGTTCTGTCTAACACTTAACTTTTTTCTGAGGTGCCTAGTTTTCCCATAGGTTTGAGTCCGAAGACCATGCAATACCTTGGTTCTGTTTAGAATTTAGCCTTCTTTTGAAGTAGTTAGTTTCCCCACAGACTTGAGTTCGAGGACCATGCAAGGCCTTGGTTCTGTCTAACACTTAGCTTTTTTCTGAAGTGCCTAGTTTTTTCATAGGTTTGAGTCCGAAGACCATGCAATACCTTGGTTCTGTTTAGAAATTTTCTTGGGTGCCTTAAAAGGCTCAGTCCCATGTGCATTACCACAGTATGAGGTAGCAGTTTTTGGGACTTGCTCTACTTCGCATATGTGGTAGTAGTTATGGCCGCAAAAATGGCCTTCCCCGCTAATGGGAGCTTGATCCTGCCATGTTTAACCGTTGTACTTGCCAATGCACAAGCTCTTCCCACAAACGGTGCCAATTGTAGAAACTGAATTTGAGCACTTCTTTCATTAGATAAATGGGCTCGAGCCCAAGTAGCCAAATACAATGAATTTATAGAGAGTGGGTCAAAGAGCTAGGTTTTAGCGCATGGACAACAGTTAATATGGTGTTCATGACATTCAAACAGAGATGAACTGAGTTCATCAAAGATAAGTTATTCTCAGTGCAATCTGAGGAGCTTTGTTCTATGGAATATTGAAGGATTCTTGGTAGGGGCTGGGCTTTTCCCATACGATACGGGTGTTCAGGATTTTCACTCCACCAAGGAATGACCTTGTAATGTAAGGCTTGACACCCTAGTCCCATACCGGCAAGGAAAGCGCCCCTGGGTTCAAGAACTAGACCCGGGTAAAGATTGCAACAGCTAAACAGGGAAGTGTATGGGTAGAATGACAAGAACGTAAGCTAAAGAGTAAGATATGGTTCCTCGGCCCCTCTTCTTAGGGGCTAGAAATTCTTGTTACTTCCTCACTGCATGGTTACAGGGGTCATGGGAGTGCTGCAGTATTTTCTGCTCCTCCCTCCTCCTTTTTCTTCTAAAGGATTTCTTACATTATATATCTCCTTTCAATTGATCCTGGCCTTACATTTGTTAACTAGGCAGGTTATTACTTGAGTACTTATCTCATCAGCCGTTGCTCTATACTTCTGTGAGTTGCGGCTACCAAGACTGCAGTATTCAGGGGTCATTTCCTCATTAATGCGGCCAAAACGCCAGCGGCGGGCATTTAATGTAGAAATGACAGTTTGTCTTGAATTTGCTCTTCCACCATCCTCCCATGATCGGTGCATTATACTTGCTCCCCCTCCTGGGGTGCTCGGGGAGACTGCCTGTGATGGGACGTTGACTTTCCCTCCTCTGATTGGGGTTAGCCGAGGGCATGATTGTCCTCGGCGGTCATCCAGGGTGATTCGGACCTTCTCACATCGTCCTCGGAAGTTTCTCCCTCCTCGACATGGGCCTTGGGCTTGGTATGAAGTGGGCCATGGTTACCTAATTCTTAGGCCCCACAATAGCCCCTCAAAATCCTGTCAGGCTCTTCGGGCGAAAAGGAGAATTTTGATGTCCTCGGTATTTTGTTATGGCTTATCAGGTCTTGTTCTCCATCGGTGCTAGGGCCTTTTCACCTGCCTAAGGCACGTTTCTGACATTTCGGTGCACGAAGCGCGCCTTCATTAATTCCCTCGTGAAGTGGCGCAGATCCAATGGCTGGAAATTTCTTTTGAAATTGGGCAGAATTTACTGCGCCGTATCTGACCCCTCGAATCTCGTACAGGTCGATATCTACTAGACTTCGCCTTCTATATAAGGTCTTCTAGGGGATTTGTTCTTTTTACTACTCCCCACGTTTATTAGGAACTTCAAACCTTCAACACCTTAGCCATTTCCCAGAACTTTGCCAAGGTCGTGATCAGGGGGAGATTGCCCTGGATAAGGGCAAGGGCCAGGAAGCAAAGGATAAAGATGTCTATTCCCTTCAACCGAGTAAGAAAGAAAGCCTTCCTCCTTCGGCCAAGAATCAAAGTAAGCGTAGGTCGCATCATATTTCTGGCGAGCCCAAGTTTGGGCCTCGCGTTGATGGTGAGGCCCCGAAATAAGTCTGCGAGTTTGCTGTACGTTTGACACTCGTGCGTTGCCCTCTCCTAATGTCTAGTTATCATGAAATTGGGAGAGAATCAATGGAACATCCTAGGATGGGGTGGCCAGGCGCCTACGTTTCTTCTTCTTTCTCATGGCCGGTGCCGTCTCCATAGGCTTAAGTGTTGCTGGGGTGAGGCGGCGCCTCCACCATTCCCATGAGCTTTCTCTTTTTAGAGTTGGCCCTAAAACAAGCCTGCCTCAGCTTCTTCCACCGTAGCTAGCTTTAAGAGACAAGCCACCCCGGGCTTCCTCTATTGTAGTTTAGCTTTAAGAGACAAGCCATCATCGGCCTTCTCTTTTGTAGTTTAGCTTTAAGAGACAAACTCTTTGATGTATGATGTATACCTTTTTTTTATTCAATAATAAATAATAAAAGAAGATTGTTCTTCTTATTTTACGAATCTTTTTATTTTCTCTGCAATAATTATTTAATATGTATGTTATCTTTTGCCTCTAATGGGACTTTGTAGTTGATGTCATTAGTAGCAACGGAGAATTGTCACCCTAATTTCAATAAAGCCGATGATAGCCCTCAGTCGCTATCTTGAACTAAGTTAACAATATAAGAATTACTAGGAAAATAATTGGGTGCTCTGCTCTGCGGACTGTGCGACAAGTCGAGCACGCTAGATTCAAACGAGTGTCTGATCCGAGGATCGCTTTCCCACAGGTTTGAGTCCGAGGACCGTGCAATACACTGGCTTTGTCTAAGATTTAGCTTTTATCTGAAGTGCCTAGCTTCCCCACAGGCTCGAGTTCGAGGACCATGCGAGGCCTTAGTTCTGTCTAGGTCTTGATTTTTCTGAGGTGCCTAGTTTCCCCTACAGGTTTGAGTCCGAGGACCATGCAATACCTTGGTTCGGTCTAGGTCTTGATTTTCTTTTGAAGTAGTTAGTTTCCCCACAGGCTTGAGTCCGAGGAACATGCAAGGCCTTGGTTCTGTCTAACACTTAGCTTTTTTCTGAGGTGCCTAGTTTTCCTATAGGTTTGAGTCCGAGGACCATGCAATATCTTGTCTAGGACTTAGCCTTTTTTTGAAATAGTTAGTTTCCCCACAGGCTTGAGTCCGTGGACCATGCAAGGCCTTAGTTCTGTCTAACACTTAGCTTTTTTCTAAGGTGCCAAGTTTTCCCATAGGTTTGAGTTCGAAGACCATGCAATACCTTGGTTCTGTCTAGGACTTAGCTTTCTTTTGAAGTAGTTAGTTTCCCCACAGGCTTGAGTTCGAGAACCATGCAAGGCCTTAGTTCTGTCTAACACTTAGCTTTTTTCTGAGGTGCCTAGTTTTTCCATAGGTTTGAGTCCGAGGACCATGCAATACCTTGGTTCTATTTTGGATTTAGCCTTCTTTTGAAGTAGTTAGTTTCCCCCACAGACTTGAGTTCAAGGACCATGCAAGACTTTGGTTCTGTCTAACACTTAGCTTTTTTCTAAAGTGCCTAGTTTTCCTATAGGTTTGAGTCCGAGGACCATGCAATACCTTGGTTCTGTCTAGGACTTTTCTCGGGTGCCTTAAAAGGCTCAGCCCCATGTGCAATAAGTTGTCTCGGGTGCCTTAAAATGCTCAGCCCTATGTGCATTACCATAGCATGAGGTAGCAGTTTTTGAGACTTACTCTACTTCGCATGTATGGTAGTAGTTATGGCCGCAAAAATGGCCTTCTCCGCTGATGGGAGCTTGATCCTGCCATGTTTAACCATTGTACTTGCCAACGCACAAGCTCTTCCCACAAACGGCGCCAATTGTAGGGACTGGATTTGAGCACTTCTTTCATTAAATGAAAAGGCTCGAGCCCAAGTAACCCAATACAATGAATTTATAGAGAGTGGGTCAAAGAGCTAGGTTTTAGCGCATGGATAACAGTTAATATGATGTTCATGATATTCAAACAGAGATGAACTGAGTTCATCAAAGATAAGTTATTCTCAGTCCAATCCGAGGAGCTTTGTTCTAGGGAATATTGAAGGATTCTTGGTAGGGGCTGGGCTTTTCTCATGCGATGCGGGGGTTCAGGATTTTCACCCCACCAAAGGCTGACCTTGTAGTGTAAGGCTTGACACCCTAGTCCTACACCGGCAAGGAAAGTGCCCCTAGGTTCAAGAACTAGACCCTAGTAAAGATTGCAACAGCTAAACAGGGAAGTATATGGGTAGAATGACAAGAACGTAAGCTAAAGAGTAAGATATGGTTCCTCGGCCCTCTTCTTAGGAGCTGGAAGTTTTTGTTACTTCCTCACTGCATGGTTATAGGGGTCATGGGAGTACTGCAGTATTTTCTGCTCCTCCTTCCTCCTTTTTTTTCTGGAAGATTTCTTACATTATATATCTCCTTTCAGTTGATCTTGGCCTTACATTTGTTGACCAGGCAGGTCACTACTTGAGTGCTTGCCTTATCAGCCATTTCTCTATCCTTCTGTGAGTTGCAGCTACCAAGACTGCAGTGTTCAGGGGTCATTTCCTTATTAATGCGGCTAGAATGCCAGCGGCGGGCATTTAATGTAGAGATGACAGTTTGTCTTGGATTTGCTCTTCTACCGTCCTCCCATGATCGGCGCATTATACTCGCTCCCCCTCCTGAGGTGCTTGGGGAGACTGCCTGTGATGGGACGTGGACTCTCCCTCCTCTGATTAGGGTTGGCCGAGGACATGATTGTCCTCGGCAGTCATCCTGGGTGATTCGGACCTTCTCACGTCGTCCTTGGAAGTTTCTCCCTCCTCGGCATGGGCCTTGGGCTTGGTATGAAGTGGGCTAGGGTTACCTAATTCTTAGGCCCCACAATTATAAATTTTAAAAATTAATGTATGAACAACTACACACACACACATACACACACGAAAATTTCTTAGGTATTCCAAGGGTATGGATAAATAGTACCCTATCCTCTCACATTCCTAGAGCCCAAAATGATGCTCTAGGAGTACCTATGTATTACTCCACACACACATATTAACTTTGATTTGTTTAAAATCTCAAATAAATTTGATGGCTTAATCTCAGCCCCCCAAAACCAAAAATTTTGATTTTGCTCCTAGATACATTTATGAATATAGCAATACAACATTTCTTGAAAAGTTTAGAATATGACATTTCAAGGATACAACAATTAATTGATTAATTAATATCTATTTTTAAGTATATTTTAAATATTTTTGAAGAAATTTATGTTTATTTTAGGTTTAAAAAATAAATAACAATAATAATATGTTTGAAAACATATATAAAATTATTTTTTAGAATAATAAAATATATAACATAAATCTAATAAATGTTATGTACAATAATAGGTTTGTACATTAAGTGTATGTGTAGTAATTTGTTTTTTTGGATCAATATGTTTGTGTTGCCATGTAATAGTACATTGATTAAATACCAAAAAAAAAAAAAATGTATTAAATAAGTAAAAGATGACGTGTGACCATTTCTTATTAAATATCTCATCCACCCCACCTCCCAACAGTTCTTAGCTGTGATATATGCTGATATGCATGTTTATGTTCGTAAGCTATGTGAACACACACACACACACAAAATCAAAGTTTGTGCAATGGTTACAAACTCTCATTTTATCTTTTAATTATATTTTCTATATTTGTAAAATTTCAAGAACGTCAAAGAATATTAATAATTATCTTATCAATCAAATGTTTCAAAATTTACGTTTTTGTAATTATAAATTATGTATAAAAAATAAACTTATAAATTAAATAATAAATAACATTTGATTTGAATGAAATTCAATATACACATTAAAAATATAAAGAACATTATAATATAAAGAATATACAATCTAGTAATTGTATATTCTTTAGTTTAAAATATGTAGTTTTATTAATTTTTTATTAAAAATTTGTACGCAAACGATGTAAGAAAAAATAAAAAAATAAAAAATAACCAAATCGGAGAAGAGCCGCAATGCAAACTAAAGAGGACTACCGGCGTGGAGGTCACAGTCACCGGTAGAGTGCTTACCGAATTCGAAGATTCCTTGTTTTCTTTCTTTCCCTCTTTCTCGCTTTTCTTACTCTAGTGTTCAAGATGTTTCGCCACTGTATCCAGAATTAAAAAAATTAAGTAAAAAAAATTTTGCTAGGTGTTCATTGAATGCATTTGTACCCGTATGGGTTGTGCGGTCACAGTGGAGACAATGGAGAAAATTTGAGTCTGAGTGTGGGGCATTGCTACTTGCTTGCTTGATGAAATGTAAGCTTAATTCTTAGCTTTTGATGAACATTAATCACAATGTAGTTTGGAGGATGTGGAAAGAACAGTGGATTCTCAGACCCAACTGTTTATAAAAACCAAGACTTCATTCGCATTATTTTGGCCCAGGTAGAGGAATTTGAAAACACGAAGAAATTGATATCTTGTTAAATTTTTGAGTTTGATTCCTCATCTTCATTTCATGAAAAGGACAAATATTTAAATAGTTGTGTTAAATTTAACTTGAAGAGTGCTGGAATAATTGGACATAGTTAGGTTAGGGCCAAACCCTTCCTAGAAATTTCAAATTTGAGTTTTAGCAATAGCTAAGCTATAAAGAATTATAAATCTAAGACCTTCTAGTTGATTTATTAACGCTTTATGAAATGAGCAGTGCTGTTGATTGTGTATCTTATAATTTGCTCTTTTAGTTTTTGCAAGTTCGTTTAGACTTAAACCCCTAAAACCAGATTGTTTAACCTAATAAATTAATCAAGTGATTACTTAGATTAATTTTTAGATTTAGGTTAAACACATATAAATCATATCATGTAAAGATGCGAAAAAGTAAATAACACCACAATATGATTACTTAAGAAAACCAATGAAACTAACCCGTTTTAATGTAAAAACCTAGGAAGGATTTGATCTAACTATCCTCAAGATAAACCAAATCCACTATAAGACAATTGAAATTTTTACAAAAGATTTAACCCTAAATCTAATGCTACCTCATGTAGTAACTTACTAACACGACCACGTGTAAGCTCCGAATCCACGGACTCCTTCTCTTCTTGGATTATCAATAGCACAAGCACACTCTTGCTTGTGACTTTGAGACTTCACTCAAAGGTTTCAGATCACTTTCACTTGTTGATCTTGTAGCAGCAACTAGTTTTACCAATCTTTGATTGTAGTTTAAGTTCCGGTAGAATCTTGTGTAGTTAGAAGGTACAGAATCTCTCAAATCTCACAAAGAGTAACACACAAGTCTTTCAAAAAGTCTTCAAAACATGGCTAGAGTTTCCATTTTATATATGGAGAAGTTTAAGTGAAACCCTAAATTTTTTGTAGAGATTGGACTGAAATAAACATCTGCAGAAAACTGTGTCTACGATTTTCGATCAGTTGGGTCCAATTCTCGATTTGTCGAGAAAGGCAGAACTTGACTTCTTCTTTTCTGCAATCAGCTGAACTTCAAATCTTGAAACACATTTTTTTAAGCATTGCCTAAACACTTAGACTAGACATGTTTTGCTCTCGGTTTGCCAAAACAATACAATCATGATTCTAAACATTTAATCTAAATCTTTAGAATCTAACAATTTTTATTTCGCTTTAGATTAAGTTGTTAATATCTTAATTTATTTTTATTTTGTGATGTTACAAAGTAAAACTTGGAAAACATTTGTTTGTTTATTTAAATTCTTTTTTTGATGAATCAGATTATCGAATGAGATATTATTGATAAGCTCAATACAACAAAATACACTGTAGATATTATTGCAGCAACACTACTTAAAACAAAGATGTTCTGAAAATTTTCCTCTGTAAAGTGTATTTAGCATTTCAAGCCTTAAAATCTATTGCATCAGGGAATGCTAAAGGTAAGAATTGCAAATTTTTTTGGCATTCTGCTACAGTGCAATTCTAAAGGTAGAATTGCACTGTAGTAGTATTGTAAAATATATATATATATATATGTTATGATCTTTTTCCCTTGAAATTTCTCTCTCATCTCTTTCATTTTTGCTGTTCTCTTCTCTCTCTGCCTTCTCTGTTTCTCCATCTGCTTTCTCCTCTCTTCAGACCCAAACACCATCACACACCATCCTCCATCACTGAAGCTTCATAAAGCCTTTCACCCACCTTCATCGCATTGCAGCTCCATCGCTGAAGCTTCACACGGCCTTACCCATCTCCATCGCTAAAGCTTCACACGACTTCTCTCTCATCTCTCAAAAACCCAAACCCAAAAACCCATCTCCATCGCTGAAGCTTCACCTCAATCGATTCACCCATCTCCATCGCTGAAGCCTCACCTCAATCAATTCACCCATCTCCATCGCTGAAGCCTCTCTCTCATCTCTCACTGTAGCTAAACCGATTCACCCTCACCCATCTCCAAATCCCTTTGCTGATTTACCCATCTCATAAACCCAAGACTATATATAGCTCTACCCATCTTCAAACCGAGATTCTCAAGGGTTTTTAGGTTTGGGTTTGGGTTTGGGTTTGGGTTAAGATTTCACACGGCCTCTCTCTCATCTCTCATCGTGGGTCGGCGAGCTGGGTTTGGATTGGTGGGCTGGGATCGGTTGATGGCGAGCTTCGATGGTGGCTTCGATGATGATTTTTTTTATATGGGTTTGCTCCGATGGCTCCGGTGATGATTTTTTTGAATGGGTTTGCTCCGGTGATGATTTTTTTGATCGGTATGTGTGTGGCTTTGTGTGTGTGGTGATGGGATGCTCTGTGTGTGGGTTTGAATGGGTTTGCTCTGTGTGTGGCTGTGTGTGTGTGTGTGGCTCTGTGTGTGTATGTGTATGACTATTGAAAAGCCCAGGAAAATGGGATTGAAAAACGGTTGGAAAGAAATAATAAAGAAAGGTTAAAAATTAATATTTTAATAAAAATAGAGTTTTGGGATGCTGGAAGTATTATAAAATGGTATAGTATAATAATAAAGTGGCTTTTTGAAATGGTAAAATAGAGTAGAATTGGAATTCTTTGATGCTAATGCTTTAAATGATCAAATACCCCACTTGAGAACTTCTTGCCATGAACACACTAATTTGTGAACCGTGAACAAATGCATAAGATTGCACTAAATTCTAGGAGTGAGAGAATACCCGATGGAAAAAATGATCACAAGTTTCAGTAAAGTTTTTATAGAATAAGCACATGATATCACCCTCATATCCCATTTAAGAAGCCAATAAGCCAATCTGTCCTGAAAGGAAAGCCAACTGATAAAAGAGTGTTGGTGTTGTATTACATTACCCTCTTGAGTCTTGATCATTCTATGTTCTGTTAAGGGCTTCAAAATGAATATTTTATTGCTGTGGGGGCTGACTAGTGTATTGTCTAATCTTGTAAAAATTCATGGGAAAACAGGACCAAAAAAAAAAAAAGGTTGCTAGTGGGGTAATGGTGGTCTAGTTGGGGTATTCATTCTGTTTTATAGAACTCTATTATAAAGGGTTGATAAAACTAAAGCATAAATTAAGTTGACATCGGTTATTGCTTGTGTCTTTTATATGTTTATACCCCAAATCATTTGCTCATTGGAATTAATGGGCCATGGGTACCAGTTCTAGTTTTTTCCTTAACTAGTATGTACATTCAAATATAATGATTGGGTGTGTGTCTATATATATTCTCAATTTTTTATATATATTTTTAAATTTTTCATATTGTTTTGGCTCACATTTGACATGTTATGATATACTTTATATGAATCTTAGCAAACAGTCGTAGGTTTGCACTTTAGGTGTTTGATGAAATGCTTATGCAAATGTACTTCAATATTGTATGTACTAACAAGATCTATGTCTGACTCATATTTGTAGGAGTTCAGGTAATCTTATTAGAGTCACCATGTTATTTTGTTTTGTTCTATATATAAAGATGCAAAGGCTCTGCACGTTAATGTTTCTATATTATGCCAAAGAAAGATAAAAATTCAACATGTTTGAACTCATGAAAGGAATTCTTATTATTTGTTTTCACAAAGAATGCAATCATAAGCCTACACACAATACATGCCCAAAATTCACTTTGAGTTTTGGATTTTTTATATATCATGTGTTCATGCAGATTAATAAATTTGCTGTTCTGTGCTGACTTATTTGCTTATCTTTCAGGACTTATTGTTTCAGTGATGTTGCAGATGTTGGAGGTATGATTGACTAGATATTAAAATACCATGGTTGTGAGGTGGCCAGGACTTTTGACTCTGACACACCCTTCTCAAATTATGCAGAACCTGAAAAACCCATTAACAGCACTCCAAAAATTCAAGGAAGCCAAATATAAGTAGCCCAATTACGGTCATAATTGTCCAGTCTATGCCACCATTATTGGCATCCTAGGAAATGCAGGACAGATTTGTGAGATGAAAGAAGATTCGTGTGAATGCAAAGGTTTAGTTTTTGTTAATGTTATCAAAACCTATGCGGTAGCTGGAC
This sequence comes from Quercus glauca, assembly GCA_023736055.1. Lineage (NCBI taxonomy): Eukaryota > Viridiplantae > Streptophyta > Magnoliopsida > Fagales > Fagaceae > Quercus > Quercus glauca. Next base: position 58,012,436 of record CM043325.1, on the reverse strand, counting down.
CGCTAGATGAAGCAGCCTCTCTTTTAAAGGCACTCCTCAGTTCAACCGCGAGAATAGGACAGAATCTTTCAATACCCTGTTGCAGATATTGGTCAATGAATCTGAACTTGAAGCCGCTCAACCCTTGTTCTTATAGAGCTCTTATGGGTGGGAAGTGAAGTCTCAGATTCGGTTCTTGAACTTGCTCATGGATGCTCTGTGCCAGAGGGGTTGTTCTGATCTTGCATTGCAAGTCTTCCTAGGGATGAATTATCAATTTTGCTATCCAAAGAAGGAAAGCTATCCGATTCTAATGAAAGGGTTGTGTGAAGATGGGAGGTTGAATGAGGCCACCCATTTGTTGTATTCAATGTTTTGGAGGATCTCTCAGAAGGGTAGTGGTGTGGATATTGTAGTCTATAGAGCCTTGTTATATGCTTTATGTGATAATCGACAAGTTGAAAGGACTGTGTAAATTCTTGGTAAATTTTTAGGAAGGGACTGAAGGCTCCTAAACGATGTTTCCACCATCTTTATCTCATTCAGTATAGTACCGGTGAAGATATAGAAGGCACCAAGTGCTTGATTAATGAAGCTTTGATCAGAGGTGGGACTCCCATTTTGGTTAGTTGTAGTGCTATGGTTCTTGATCTTTACAATGAAGGTAAGATTAGTGAGGCTAACAAAGTAATCATTCAAATGCAAGGAAGAAGATTTAGGCTAACATACTTAACTTATGAAGCCAAGGTTGCAGCGTTGTGTAGGGGAGGGAATGTTGATGCAGCAGTGAAGGTAATTGAAGAAGAAATGGGGGGACACTGTGTGTTGGGCTTACCACTATTTTTTATATTTATAAATATATACGTGTGTGTGTGTGTGTATTATAATAAATATAAAAGTTTATCATAAAACATTTCCTCAATTCAGAACTAATTATTCATGATTTTCGACTTTAGTATCAATTAAAAGAAAAAAAAAAACACAATATACAAAATAGAAAGCTTAAAAGTTACCATTGCATACTAAGAAAACAAATAATACTAATATGTTAATCCAAATAAGTTACCATTCTGCCCTAACAAAAATTCAAAAATTACAAAACTTTAAAAAAAAAAAAAAAAAAAAAAAAAAAAAAACTTTTTTTTGTACCGGCCGGTACGCCCGGTATTGCCAAAAATTGGCCAGTACGGCCGGTATTTTTTCCGGTACGAAACAGGGGGGTTATATGTACCGATTTGCTTGCCAGTACGGTATATACCAGCCAGTACGATATATACTGGCCGGTACGGTACAGAATCGACTCCCTTACTTTTGGGTAAGTTAATATTCAAAAAAATATCAAAATAATAAGTCATAAACGAATATTGAGTTGAATACCCAAAAAAAAAAAAAAAATTTGAGTTTCCCTCATTAAAAATGTATAATTAAAAGATACAACTTTTAAAGAAAATATATCCATTTTTCTTTTATTTTTGTGATTTTTTGGTTTCACCATGGTTCAGTATGGTTTTTTACTTTTGGGAGCCATAATATTGGGGGTAGTTCGGGCTTGATTTTTTGGTAGGAGTTTTAGCACAACAAGCATGGGAGAGGAAGAAAGTGTATATGAATGACTTGGAAACGTGGGTGAAAGAGTTGGAGAAGAAAAATTCTGAACAAAAAGTTTTAATAAAATAAGCGGATCCCAAACAGACCCTAAGTAAAAAATCTTTCAATTAAACTAATGAAATTTTTAAAAACATAAATGATCCAAAACTTGGAAGAATAAGTTAAGCTCCAAACATATTTGAAGTTATCTTACTCTAACCCATTATGTGGCAACTAAAAAGATATTTCATATGTTGTTTTAGTGACAAGATTTTTTTAATGAGTCAGTGACTTATTAATCACCACATAATGGGTTGAAAAAGATAGATCCAAACATGTTTGTTACCAAACTTTATCAAATATTTAACAGATATAAGAGCACATTTTACAGTAAAAAATAAAATTGCGAAAAACAAAATTATGTCTTTATAACTATTAGACCAATTATTTTTTTAAGAGTATCATTGGACTAATTCAAATATTTGGGAGAGAACTCTTATTTTTGTAAGCTAAATTTTGAATATATATATATATATATATATATATATATATATATAAAAGGAAATTTCAAAATTTTGGGGGTCCATGGCCCCCATCCATGTACATAGCTATTCTCCTATTCACATGGGCTCTCCTATCATACCATGTGTAGGGGGAAAAACTTAAACTCAGGCCCAACCCACTTAGAATGGACTAGGATGGAGATCCAATACAACTAATTTGTAGAAATGGGGATGCAAGCCAATGTTTTGATTCCAGGATGCAAGCCAATGTTTTGATTCCTTAAGGAAGCGGCTTTGTGATTAAAGAAATGAGAAAAACTACAAGGATAGCCTAACACAGATAGAAGTTGAACAAATGGTAACTAAATCTTATTTATCACTCTCCTCGATTTAACTGAGGATCACTTGTTCTTGAGTGGAGTTACAACTGTGGTATGATTCTTCTCTCTTTTCTCTCTCCTCTTTTTCTGATCCCTCTTAGGTGGGATCTTCCTCCCTTTCATAACCATTTGAATTGTATCCCAGCCTTCCACTTGGAGGGCCTTTGATCCCTCTTTGGATAGTTGTCCCATCACTGCTTTGCAGCTGGTGGTAGAGTAGGTTACAGGCTTGTGAGGGCATTATTCAAGGGTCATTCTACCATTAATGTGGTAGGCTAAGTTGTTGAAGGGCATTTAGTGCCAAGGTGATGAATGCTTTATTTGGAAGTTTCCCCCCACTTTTATTTGTATGTTACAATGGTCCTCCTCAACTTCCAATCTCATAACTTTTGTGGCTTTCCTCCTGTTTCCCAAGAAGTATCTATTCCTCGGCCTCCTTGGACAGATTGCCATCCTCGGTTTTCTCGATCTACCTAGTACTTCAATTTTCTTGATTGGGCTGGGTCTGATTTGATGAACAATTGGGCCCAATTATACCTTGGATAAATCTGGTTGATGGTTCCTTCTCTTCGGGCTCCTCCCACCCCGCGCCCCCGCCCCATGCATCATGATCTCATTGCATTTATGTAGTTTTTCTTTGGAAGGGCATTATGGGTATTTAATATTTACATGTAAATTGCCTAGTAATTGAATAGAATTGGAATTTGATTTTTTTTTTTTTTTTTTTAGAAACAAACTAATTGCTAAACACATACACTTAATTACACTCTCTCACCAAGCTCCAACACATTACTCAATCCAAAGTACCATTACAAAAAGACCTAACTCTTTTAGTAGTAGAGTGGAATTGAAATTGGAATCAGAGAGAAGCATATATAGGCAATTAAGTATCATATGTGATTGAGAAGCAATTAAGGGTGCTTTGGGAAGAAGGAATATATTGCTAATCGTCAAATATGATTGGTAAGTGCTTTGGTGGTCAGATCTGTAGTCTTATCTCATTTTGCATCAATAGTACTATAGTAACATATATGACCTCATATAAGCTTAATTATTATTGATAATGAGCTAATATATCGTGTTTAGGGGGTTGTGGCACGTGGTCATAAGTGTTGATGTGTGTGAGTGTATATGTGTGAACTGAATTTTATGAAAGTGATGATTATCAAAAAGAATTTTATGAAAGTGATTTTTATGAATGTACCATAGGTTTTTGGAAAAGAATTTCCTAGTAAAGAAAATTTTATAAAGTGTCCTATGGATTTTGACAATTCTTTCTTCTTCTTCTTCTTCTTCTTCTTCCTTCTTTTTTTTTTTTTTTTTTTTTCCTCTCTCTCTCTCTCTAAAACAATAGGTTTCATGGAATCCTTTAGAAATGCTTTTCCCATTAAAAAAAATACTTCCATAAAACAAGCTTTGAGAATTTTGGAAAGACCACTTGAAATCAAATTGTATTTAGAAAACAACTATGATAATCATTTTAAACTATGCCTTTAGAGTTTAGATCAAGTCATTTATTGTGGGGTTATGGATACTAACAAATGAACTTTCAAAGTGATAAATCACATAGTAAATAAATCTTTATTCACACGAATACTAACAATGAGTCACTATCTCATTACACGCATGGAACCAAATGGAAAATCAAATATATGGCCAAAATCAACTATCACATGCATGGGTCTAATGAAATTTCATGATTACATCCATATGAACTGCGAGCGCCAGAAGCGAAGCTATTGGGCTAAGGTTCACTTGGGCTCACAACCTATTTATGTAGTGGGCTTGGATTTCCTACATTGGGTCGTTCCTAGTGCAGAGACCCAATGAAATCACTTTTCTCTCTTTTATGTTGCCGTATCCCCCCCCCCCCTCCCTCCTCTCTGTATTCTCTCTCTCTCTTCTTATGAAAAGTTTCAACAACCTTCTCCTTCCCCCAACTCCTCATATTTATAGTTAGATGTCAGTGGGGTAGTGATGATTGCCTCTAGAGCTAGTGCGACCAGAGGTCCAATGCTATTAGTTGTAAGTGGGTGTTCAGGCGGGAGTGGCCTTGGAACTGGTTCCCACTCCGACGGGAACGCTCGGCAGATGCGCGCCCGATCGTGGATTGTTCGAGAGTTAATTCCCCGGGCAAATGCCTCGATGCCCCGGGGGGTTCGCAGAGGGGCGACGCAGGTTTGAACAGCTCGTACTGGCGGATAAGGCCTATATACTGAGTCTTTAGAGTATGTCATGATCGGGGCCGAGAAAGGGGGAGACCAAGATGCCATTTAGGCATACAAGGCCCCAACAGGCCTGGATGTCACAATCAGTCCAAGGCCTGGGTGCGCCTGGGAACTTCAGTGCCGTACATTAGCCCCCCCCCCCCTCCCCCCACCCTTTGATTTGTCCCCTGTTCTCGGGGATGAATCAAGGAACTCAAGGGGCCAACAACCCGGGAAGTGAAAGGGGTGAGCATTCCACGGTATAGGTGTACATTAATGCGCTTCTCAAAAGATGCATTAAGTATGATAAACAGTCATTATTGTCTGACGGTTCGTGAACTGAGATGTCGCGCGTGTGGCAGTTGAGATGATGGCTTGTTGGATTTCCCGCCAATGGTTTATTTAATGACATTTATTCCTCCCTTCACCCACTATAAATATCCACTTCTGACTCTCTCCTTCACTTTCGCATCCTCCATTCTCCCAACCTTCGCTTTGCTGAGCATACTTCCTACTGCATTCATCTCCTAGTTCTGGACTCCTTTCCTTCTTAGAGCCCAAAGTAAGTTTTCTCTCCTTTTCTTTCTGATTGCTCTACTTCACTCTGTTTAATTGTAGATCGTAATTTTCCTTTTGAGAATCTCAATTTAGAGAATGGGTTATTCTTATCTTCTTTCTTCTAAAGCTGCTTTGGCTAATTTTAGGGCTGCCTACAACGTCCCCGGGGATGTTGATATTGCCTACTGCCCCGAGGGCGATATCGACATCCAACGGAGTCGTGGCGCCAATACGGTCTTCTTTCCCCTTATGGCTATTCTAAAGGGTGGGGTTAGGTTCCCGGTTGACCCCCTGATCTTAGGTACCCTTAGGTTTTACAGTTTTTGCCCCGACCAACTCCCTCCCAATTTTTACAGGGTGGTGAGCTGCGTCAGTAGATTGAATCGGTTGATCGGGTTGCAACTGAATCACCACGACATTAACTTCATGTACAGTTTGTGTGGTAATATCAACTCGGACTATTATTTGAAAACTAGGGATATGAGGGTACGGCTTATCTCATGCCTACCTAATTCAAATAGAAATTCAGCAGGGGAATTTGTACGGGGCGGCAATTGGTTTTTCGAGGAGCTCCCCTGCGCGTTTTCACTGCGCAACGTTGGTCGGTACCGAACGCCCTTCATCTGACCCTTTATTTGATTTTGATTCGAATAGGTAATCTCTAACCGGTTTTATGTGGCTTTCGTGCAGAAAGCAAAAGGTTTAAGCCGGACTTCAGAGTGGTGCATGTTCGTGACCTGAATTTTATGCTCAGGTCGGAGATTTTTGTTCACTCGGACAGACAACTCCATGCGTCGCATCTAATCCTCAGTGTTAACCCCGTATACTTCACCTGGCAAGCATTCAGCCAGGCCTTGATAGTTGACAGTCCCCTCCTTTCCTACATTGACGTGTGCCACGCAAACTTCCTTCCCCCAAAGTTCACAGTAGGCGAGGCACGTGACCGCGGCCCCCGGTATATATGTTCGAACGAGCGCTAGCCCCTTCGTGACAAATCAACTGAGAGAGTGTCACGAGCGCTCCGAGAAAGGGCACACGAATCGGTTCAGCCCCAAGCTCCCGCTCAGCCTGAGGCTCCCGTAGAATTCGAGGCTCCTGTTCAGGAAGCCGAAGGTGTAGCAACCGAGTTTGTTAGCTCTTCAGAAACAGAATCAGACCACGGTCGCGAGATGGTGACGAGGAGGACAATGACGATAAGCCGTTTCGTGCTGAGCACCCGACCAGCAACTCAACAGCGAGAAGATCCAAGCCAAGACCCTCCGCCTCCTCTAGTTCCAGTGGCCCGATCTCAAAAAAGGTAGCGTACCGCCGAACAGATGCAAACTGGCCCGGGTAGCACGCCCACCCGTCCGCCACCCCGTCCATCCTCTGCAATCGTCATTCACGAATCGGTGACTTAAACTAGGCCGAATGTGGCATCCACTTCCCGAGCTTCCACGAGCTGGCAACCCTCCTTCCAGCTGGATGATCAGCCTCTCCCAGAGTCTGCTAGCGTTAGAGTCTGGGACAAGGGTCAGAGGGGCCGCATTGCCCAGAGCTTGGTGCACGGCTTGCTTTTGCCCGAGGATGTGCACCCTGTCACGGAGGGGACAGACGAGTCGTTAGGGAGGCGGCTAATATGGCATACTGTAGCGGTAAGGTTTTAAAAATTTTGCTCCCATCTCTTCCATTAGTTTGGTTTTTGCATTAACTTGTGCACGGAAAGCATCATACTCCAAAAGGTTCCTTCATATACCCCATTTATTGTTGTTTATTTAGGCCGCGCAATTATCCTACATAGTCAATAGGAGGATGAAAAAGCTTTCCGAGGATGCTAGTTGGGAAAATGCTTTAAAGGATGTCGCTAATGCCAACGCCGCGGAAAGGTTGAAGGCCGCGAAGATGCGGAGAAGAGGGCTGCTTTGGCCAAGGAGGCTAGGATCCTGGCGAAAGGAAAGTCTGCCGAGTTAGAGGTGCAGCTGGGGGGCACCGAGCTGAAGCTGGCCGAGGCTTAGAGTTTGAATGTTGCTCTAGGAGAAGAGTTAGCTGATTTGAAGGTCGCGTTGGAGGCTTATGAGGGCAAGTGGTACAACGAGGGATTTGCCGACACTAAGAACTCCACGGAGCTGGTCGTTCGCCAAGCCCACAGGCTCGGATTCGAGGAGGGTTGGTTAGTTGCTCTTCAAGCCGCGGGAGTCCCCGAAGAGTCTCCTTTAAGGAACCCAAGTGAGATCCTTTTCCCGAACCCCCCAGCCCCCGCGCAGAACGCCCCCCATGTTATTGATGAAGAGGAGACCACCAGCATGAGGGAGTTGGTGCAGGCAATTGACTCCTACGCAGAGCCGACTGATCTTGAGGCTACTAGCAACCCTCATGTCAGAGGTCAATTTGGTGGGGGTGCCGAGATAGCAGCCGCCCAGCAGCCTTTTGTGGAGACTTCTCACTTTTAGCCTGAGGATCCTTCAAACTGATTGCCGAACCGATCTTCTCGTACTTAATTTTCTCGTACTTTAGTAATTTTTCACTTTGGTAATTTTGCTTGAGTCGCCGGTCTGTGGTGACGAGACAATTAATTTTCCTGGGTTTAACTTTTTATCGGTTACCGTGTTTGAACTTTATGCGTTGTTTTGAACTAGTTTTATGAATATTCCATCGTTTTGTTCTCGTTTTACCTTCACATATTTGTGCATTATCTGCTAAGCTCGCAGACTGTGTTGCTTATGCTCCCAAATGACAGGTTGCTTTTCCCTGGGGCATGTTAGATTACTTCAGGTTTGGTTGCCTATTCGTAAGGTCTCCACTTGCTCAGTGATTGCAGTCGACCCGAGAAGCAGGTTTCTTTCCTTAGGAAAATAGAGGTTTCCACCTGCTCGGGGACGGTAATCGAACCGAGAGACAGGCTTCTATTCTTAGGAAAAAAATAGAGGGTTCCACCTACTCGGCGATGGTAATCGAACCGAGAGACAGGCTTCTGTCCTTAGGAAAAAAAAATAGAGGTTTCCACCTGCTCGGTGATGGTAATCGAACCGAGAGGCAGGCTTTTGTCCTTAGGAAAAAGTAGAGGTTTCCACTTGCTCGGTGATGGTAATTGAACTGAGAGACAGGCTTCTATCCTTAGGGGAAAAAATAGAGGTTTCCACCTTTTCGGTAATGGTGATCGAACCGAGAGACTTTCCACCTGCTCGGTGATGGTAATCGAACCGAGAGGCAGGCTTCTGTCCTTAGGGAAAAAAATAAAGATTTCCACTTGTTCGGTGATGGTAAGCTTCTATCCTTAGGAAAAAGTAAAGGTTTTCACCTGCTCGGTGATGGTAATCGAATCGAGAGACAGGCTTCTGTCCATAAGGAAAAAAAAAATAGAGGTTTCCACCTGTTCGGTGATGGTGATCAAATTGAGAGACAAGCTTCTGTCCTTAGGAAAAAATTAGAGGTTTCCACCTGCTCGGTAATGGTAATCGAACCGAGAGATAGGCTTCTGTCCTTAGGAAAAAATAGAGGTTTTCACCTGCTCGGTGATGGTAATCGAACTGAGAGGCAGGATGGAGTCGAGCACAGATGATAGAATTAAGCATAACCGCGCCGGAAACTCGGCATTTAGTAGTAATATGCATACTCGGTATTACATTCAATTTACAACAGAGTACGATTATTGATAAAACTTCTTGAGATTATGGACATTCCATGGCCGAGGTATTGGCCTCTCGTTTAGGTCCTCTAAGTAGAACGCTCCCGTGCCCACGACGGCGGTAACTCTGTAGGGTCCTTCCCAAGTCTGGGCTAACTTCCCGGCATTCGCATCTCTCGCATTCCCTACCGCTTTCCTCAGCACCAAGTCCCCTGCACCAAACTCCCTCGTCTTTACACGTTGGTTATAACGCTGGGCGAGTTTCTGCTGATATTCCGCTAGCTGTATAGTTGCTGACTCTCGGCATTCTTCCAACCGGTCCAAGCTATCCATCATCATCTCGTCGTTCCGGGCGGGGTCAAGTCCAATGATCCGTGCGCTGCAAAGATTTACCTCGGCTGGTATCACGGCTTCAACCCCGTACGTCAAAGAAAATAGGGTCTCTCCCATGGATCTCCTAGGGATGGTTCGGTATGCCCACAGAACTCCGGGCAACTCCTCAGTCCACCTACCTTTCACGCCGTCCAGTCTTTTCTTCAGTCCGCTCAGGATCGCTTTGTTAGTGGCCTTTGCTTAACCATTGCCTTGCGAATAGGCCGGTGTGGAATACCTGTTTTTGATGCCGAGATCATTACAAAATGCACGAAAGACTTTACTATCAAATTGCAGCCCATTGTCTGATATCAGTGAGTCCGGCACCCCAAACCTCGTGACTATGTTTCTCCACACAAACTTTTTGACGTCTACGTCCCGAATGTTAGCTAATGCTTTTGCTTCCGCCCATTTGGTGAAGTAATCTACAGCCACCAATACAAACCTTCGATTGCCCGACGCTCGGGGGAACGAGTCAAGAATGTCTAGCCCCCATTGTGCAAAGGGCCAGGGACTACTGACCGGGTTGAGATGGCCCGCTGGCTAATGGATCAGTGAGGCATGCTTTTGGCATCGGTCACACTTTCAACCATATTCGGCGGCGTCTCTCTGCATCTGCAGCCACTAAAACCCCTGAGTCATCGCTCGGTGTGCCAATGAACACCCCTCACATGACTGCCACATACCATATCATGAAGCTCGACAAGAAGTTCACCTACCTTATCGGGGTGTGGACATGATAGGTACGGCCCCCTGAAAGATCTGCGGTAGAGCTGGCGATCTGCTGACAGCCAGTAACAAGGCGCCATTCGACGCACCCTGTTGGCCTCTTGATCGTCGCTCGGGAGCCTATCCTCAGCAAGGAACTGAATGATTGGATCCATCCAACTTGGCCCAGTTGTTGTAATCACAGCAACGCCTACCCCATCAATGCTTACGCCGTTCGTGGCAATAACGCTCGGCTGTGGTATCAATTCTACCTTGATCAACTGAGGAACCTCCTCCGTCGTTGACAATGCTAACGTGGCTAAGGAATCAACATTCCTGTTTTGCGTCCGGCCCACTTGTGACACCTTCGCCGCACCAAACTTATCCATAATCTGCTTCGTCGTTTGCAAGTATGCTTTTATCTGGGGGTCTTGGGCTTCGAAGGTTCCCTGGATCTGATTAACCACTAGGCGAGAATCTGAATATGCCTCTACATCCCGGGCTCCCAGTTCTAGTACGACCCTCAATCCGGCAAGTAAGGCCTCATACTCGGCCTCGTTATTAGAAGCCTGAAATCCCAGCCTAAAAGAATGTTCCAGACGTATCCCTTCGAGGGTGATGATGACAATCCTGGCGCCAGACCTTAGGGCGCTAGAAGCCCCGTCCACAAACACCTTCCGCGGACGGCTCTCCACATGACAAATCATCTCCCCGCTGCCCTTAGAAGAGAACTCGGCGATAAAATCGGCCAGGACTTGCCCCTTTATTGATTTTCATGGTCTATACCATATGTCAAAGGAGCCCAACCTGGTCCCCCACTTAGCTATTCGGCCTGTGAAATCTAATCTTCTCAATAACGACTATAAGGGATATTCAGTCAGGACATACACTGTATGGGCTTGAAAATAATGTGACAACCTCCTCGTAGCATGTATTAAAGCTAGCACCATCTTCTCTAAAGGTAAGTACCTTGTCTCGGCATCAACCAAAGTCTTGCTGATGTAATATATGGGTTATTGTACTCCTCTGTCCCTGAGTAACATGGCACTCACTACGTGATCGGACACAGATAAGTACATAAACAAATCCTCATCGGGCTCCGAGGCCATCAGCATGGGCGCTTGCATTAAGTACTTCTTCAAATCTCGAAAAGCCCTGTCACTTTCCTCATCCCAATGAAACCCTTTCCACTTCTTCAAGAGCTGATAGAATGGTCAGCAATGATCGGCGAACTTGGAGATGAATCGGTTGAGGGTAGCTAGCATCCCGGTCAATACTTGTACTTCTTTTGGGTTGCTCGGTGGCTTTAGATGCCTCACGGCTTCTATCTGGTCTGGGTTTACCTCCATCCCTTTGTTGGTAATCAGATATCCTAGGAATTTACTGACCCCCACACTAAAAGCACACTTCTCGGCGTTGAGGCGTAACTTATGTTGCTGAAGGACTTTAACCACCCCCCGGAGGTCCTCTATATGTTGTGCCTCCCGCCTAATTTTCACCACCATGTCGTCAATGTATACTTCGACTGTCTGTCCTATTTTATCTTGGAACATCCTTGTCATCATCCGCTGGTAAGTGGCGCCGGCATTTTTTAACCTAAAAGGCATCACCATGTAATGATAATTGGCTTCCAGGGAGATAAATGCTGTCTTTTCCTATCCTCATGGGCTAGGGCTATTTGGTGGTATCCCTGAAAGGCATCCAGGAAGCTCATTCTCGGGTGACCGTACGTGCTGTCTACCAACTAGTCAATCTTTGGCATGGGAAACGGATCTTTCGGGCATGCTCAGTTTAGGTCAGTGAAGTCTACGCAGACCCTTCATTTGCCGCTCTTCTTCTTTACCACCACGGTATTTGCCAACCACTCTAGGAAGTAGATTTCCCTTATTGCCCTAGCCTCTTTTAGCCGTTGAACTTCCGCCTTTACCGCCTCTACGTGCTCCTTGGCCGACCTTTTTGGCCTCTGCTTCTTAGGAGGGAATGAGGAGTCTACGTTAAGTCTATGAACAATGAACTCAGGATTGACCCCGAGCACTTCATATGGACTCCATGCAAACACATCCACATTCTGTATAAGGAATAGCAACATCTCCACCTTATCCCGATCCTTCAGTCCTTTCCCTACTTGGAAGTTCCTATCCTCATCCAGTAATATCCTTACCTTCACTATCTCGTCGGCGGCTCCACCCCTTTCTCTTCCCGTGAATTCTGTAATTACTATAAAGGGACCCTCAATGATGGGCCTTTCTGCTCTGTCTGACCCTTTTGGCCGGCTTTCCCTTCTTTCCAATTAACTATGGCGACCAAGCATTGTCTGGCCGTTTGCTGGCTCCCCCGTACTACAGTGACACCATGCTCGGTTGGAAATTTAACTTTGACATGCAGGGTGGATAGAACTGCCTCCATTGTGTGGATCCACAGCCTCCCTAGTATCCTCGTGTATGGGGAGAACGAGGCAACCACTATGAATGTCACCACCACTTCCTTGCCCTCTATGCTCATGGGCAGGGAGATTTTCCCCTCGGGAATTACCAGTTCGCTGCTGAACTCGAATAAGGGCGTAGTATACTTGGAAAGGTCCCCGTTCTTCAATCCGAGCCCCCTGAATAGATCAGGGTACATCACGTCGGCCCCGCTTCCCTGGTCTACCATCACTCTCTTCACCAAGAAGCCCTTTATTTGGGCGATGACTACTAACGCGTCGTTATGCGGCTGGATCGTTCCTTCCAAGTCGCTATCACCGAAAGCGATAGGCTTCCGGACGAGTTTTATCCTTTTTTTGGATGGCTGCATGCCCGAGTTACTCTCTACTGGTGCTACGATTAACACCTCATTCCTTCTCTTCGCAGTGAGGCCTCTCGGAGGAGCATGGATGACCTCGATTATCCTGAGAGGGGGTGGAAGGGGGTTGCCCCTTTGCGGAGCGCCTTGCCCTATTCCTCAGTCCCCCGTGTCTACCACAAAATCCTTTAAGTGCCCAGCCTTGGCCAGCTGTGCGAGGTAGTCTCTCAACACTTGGCACTACTTAGTAGTATGGCCCTTATCTTTGTGGTAAGTGCAGTACAAATTTTGGTTCCTCCTAGTGGGGTCACCCCCCATCTTGTTCGGCGACCTGAAGTATGGCTCATGTTTAATCTTGTCTACGATCCTGTGTACTGGCTCCTTAAACATCACATTTACCTCCCCTCTGGTGCTCCGGGCTCTTGAACCCTCAAGTCTCCCCGGTTCTTGGTTGAAAGCCACCCTGCCGAGGACGATTTGTCATTGGCGCTTTACCTTTGCTTTGCAGCCGGTCATCTTCCAGCCATTTATATTCCTCAATACGTCTTATCAGCTGCCTCATGTCCTTGGGAGGCTTCTTAGTTAGTGATTCCCTTTGCTCAGAATCCTCGAGTAGTCCCATTATAAAAGTGCTCGCAGCGATCTTCTCGTTCCCCCTGCCAATTTCATTGTAAAGCCCCCAGTACCAGCCAGCATAACTATGGAGGGTTTCCCTTGCCCTCATTCTCATAGACAATAATGCGTATACCGGTTACGGCACTCGGCTGCATGTTACAAACTGGATTCCAAACTCCTATATCAGCTTAGCAAAATTGTGGATAGAGCCTTTCCGTAACCCATCAAACCATCTTAAAGCGGTAGGGCCAAGGCTTGATGGAAAAACCTTGCACATCAGTGCGTTATTGTGGGTGTGCAGAGATATCATCTGGATATAGTGACTGACGTGCTCTACTGGGTCCGTTTTTCCGTCGTAGGAGTTAAACGTAGGGCGCGTGAATCTGTCCGGCATTGGGGCCCGCTCGATATCAGCCGAGAATGGGGAGCGGGTAGCCCTGCGTAACACGTGGCTCATCGCATCCATGGCCGCATTACGGGGCTGTTGTTCTTCTAAGGAATCCGAACCTCGATCCATGTCTTCTCGTGACCGCGAACGGTCTCGGTGTTGGCGGTATTCCGGCGAACGCGGATGTTCCCTTCATCGTCGATATTCCCGAGAGCGGGAGCGTTCCGGGTGGTGGTGGGATCTAGATTTATTGGATCCCGTCTGATGACGATCTTCCTCAGTATCGGATCTTCTTTCTCGGTCGTCTCTGTCCCATCTACGGTGCCTGTTTTCTGCCTCAAACTCCAGACCCCTCACCAGCCTGCACAACCGTTTAAGCTCCTCATCCCTCTCGTCAAACTACCTATGCCCTGAAGCGATCGATACTATTCGTTGCGTTTGGTATGACCCCTCTCCAAGGCTGGACCGCTCCTCCTCTGGTCTGCGATCCCTATCCTCGCGCCTCTTTTGCCTCCTTTCTTTCCAGGAGGATCCCCGAGAAGATCCCACCAAGCCATTCTCAGCATCACTCCCAGAACGTCTTCCGGCCATCCTCTAGAGATTGAGTCTCAGTAGAACCATGGCACTGTAGGAAGTTCCAACAGATAGTTCCAATTGTGCGTGCCAGAAGCGAAGCTATTAGGCTGAGGTTCACTTAGGCTCAAAACCTATTTGTGTAGTGGGCTTGGATTTCCTACGTTGGGTCGTTCCCAGTGCAGAGACCCAATGAGATCACTTTTCTCTCTTTTCGGTTGCTCGTATCCCCCCCTCCCTCCTATCTGTATTCTCTCTCTCTCTCTTCTTATGAATGGTTTCAACAACCTTCTCCTTCCCACAACTCCTCATATTTATAGTTAGATGTCAGTGGGGTAGTGATGATTGCCTCTAGAGCTAGTGCGACCAGAGGTCCAATGCTGTTAGTTGTAAGTGGGTGTTCAGGCGGGAGTGGCTTTGGAACTAGTTCCCACTCCGACAGGAACGCTTGGCAGATGCGTGCCCGATTGTGGATTGTTCGGGAGTTAATACCCCGGGCAAATGCCTCGATGCCCCGGGGGGGTTCACAGAGGGGCGACGCAGGTTTGAACAGCCCGTACTGGCGGATAAGGCCTAAATACTGAGTCTTTAGAGTATGTCACGGCCGGGGCCGAGAAAGGGGGGGACCAAGATGCCGTTCAGGCATACAAGGCCCCATCGGGCCTGGACGTCACAGTCGGTCCAAGGCCCGGGTGCGCCTGAGAACTTCAATGCCATACATAAACATTGTTCATACATGCAAGAACTAGTAAAATAAACCATGGCATCCAAACAAAGGGTAAGCATATATCAAGGCATATAGAAATTGATGAACACATAATTAAAGAATGTGAGCATGTAAATCAAAGCATGTGAAAATGGGTATGCATATTAATCAAAGCATATAAAAATGGGTAGGCATGTAAATCAAGAATGGGTAAGAATAAATTAAATCATTTGAAAATGGGTAGGCTCATGGAAGTATATAAGTATGTAAGATCAATTGATATCCATTTTAAGCATGCATGCATATATTCAATTTAGGATAAAGACTAGCATGCTATCTACATATCCAAATTCACATCCTAAACTAAACCATGCATAACCATATTCATAAACATCAAACTAAGCATGCTTAGCACACTATTAAAAAAAAGGAATTATTCATATCATAACTACATGATAACAAGGGAATTCGAGAAGAGAAGGGATAGGAGAATTATATCCTTAGAAGCTTGATTTTGATGAAGGAAATTGAGTGGAGGATGTTTCTAGCTAGAGTGTTTAGGACAAATTTTTGTAGGTTTCTTGCTTAACCCTCATAGGGGAGGGAATGTCAAATTTAATAATTTCATGTAACTGTCATGCTTAACTCTATGCTAAGCATGCAGTGCACGTATATATACTAGCATAACCTTCAACTCCTATTTTTTAAAACTTTTCCTAACTCAATTTTGATCTAGCTTTTTTAGCCTTAAGGTGTTGGATTAAAAATAGATTGATCCTAGTTAATTAATTTAATTACCCAAGTTGATTAATTATGTCAAATTACATGCAAATCGTGGAGGCACAAAAAAATCACCAAATAAACTAAATGCAGCAGAAAATAAATTGACATAGTGATTTGTCGACAAATGGGGAAAACCTCTCGTAAGGCAAAAACCCCATCGGGTGAATTTAAGATCACTATTCCCAAGAATCCACTAATCAATAATCAAGTAGTTACAAGTATGAGAAATCTTATCACTACCCTAGCCTATCCCAATATACCAACCTATAGTTGAACCTTCGCTTCAATACCCAATTGAACTTGATATTGTAGTAGCCTTTTTTCCTTTGTTGCATAAATCTCCAATCTATGACTAACTCCTTTGTACAGATCCCAGTACGTGACTAACTCTACCAACTTGAATGATTGTTATTGGCTTTAAAATTCTTCACTTCATAAACAATGAAAATCAAAAATCACTTGATTACAAAACAATAAGGCACACGAAATGATGAGTTCTAGGTCTTTGTTTCCGTGTATGATGACTTTTAAAATAAGTTTTATATATGATTAGGGTTGTAAGAAGAGAAACCCTAATCATTCAAGTCATCATAGGCCAAATTTTAGATCTGAAAATTCTGAAATCGTAGATCTTGATTGATCGAGCTTGTGTCGAGCTTCTCCATTAATTTTCAATAGCAGCAACTGTCGAGCTTGTGTCGAGACTTAATGAAATATGTTTTCTTCACTTGTTTCTTGGATCAACTTTCATGTCTTTAATGATACCACTTGATATGTTTGAACAACATACTTCTCGATACATTAAACCCAACTTAGCTCTACCAAATTACAAGTAAAGTGCATTTTTTTTCAAAGGATTAGCTAATTACATAGAAAAAATGACCCTAACATAAGGTACCAACTTTACACTTATTTGAAGGTCTTCCCAGACTTCAATTTTTGCATTTTTATTGCAGTCGAAAGCTTATGTATTGTACTTTCTTAAAATTCCATCTTTTGCAGTTGGGTGTAGCATGCACACACATGTGTGTGCAGGTGCACACACACACAAAACATGAAAGGATTAGGTTAGATTGGCTTCAAATGCCCAAAACCCGAGAGATCAACCAAAACTTGCCTTACTTGTCCACTCTACCACCACTCATCCTCCTCCCCATCTCTAAGTGCATGTAGCTCAATTGCGTTAAATTGGCTTCTTTTTCCCTTTAATTTTTGTTGTCTTGTTTTGTTTTTATGGTTAAGATCTGATGAGTTTTATGATAACAAAAATGTATTTTCTGTTTTAATTCTCTATTTAGAGACATTTGAGAAAGGGAAATGAGTTTATAGCCATTGAGATAGATTGAATATTTTAATGGGTTGTGTTAAATTTTTATTTGTTAGTTTTTTTTTTTTTTTTTTTTGGTTAGATTGAATATTTCATAAGTTTTTTTTTTTTTTTTTTTTTGGCATTTTAAAGAGACTGTTGGAGTAATATTTTATGCTTTTACTCCCAAAATTAGAGAGGATTTTGCATTTGCCCCATCTATTGGAAATGCTAAAATTGCATGCATTCAAGAGATAAAAGACAGCATTTAGAGTCATCAATCTTACTCTCACAATTCTGATGTTGATTTTGATTTTCTTGTTCAGCATGCCCACTTAGACCCTCTGCTGTTTCTGTCTGCATCATATCTGTGATCCATAAATCAATATCCTTGTAATGATGTTTGGTAACTTTGGATATTTTTAACTAATAAAATGAGTTTTTTTGTTTTTTTTTTTTTTTTCATTTTGCATTTTAGAGAGATTTTTGGAGCAACATTTTCTAGTTTTACTTCCTAAAGTAGAAATAATTTTGCATTTGCCGCATATGTTTGAGATGCTCTAATTGCATGCATGCAAGAGATAAAGACAGAGCACTTAAGAGTCATAAGTCTTACTCTCATAAGTCTGTTGATTTTGATTGTCTTCTTCGACATGCACAATTAGATCCACTGCTAGATCTGTTTGCATCATATCTGTAATCCGTAAATTCAATATCTTTGTATTAATATTTGGTAAATTTGGATTTTGTAACTTATACAAATGATTTTTTTTAGATAGGTAGACAATGGGGATGAGAGGTAGAGTATGAACTATAGACAAGAGGCACCGCAAAGGATGCCATTGTTGCTAAATAGTTTTTCACTCAAACACATATATGCCATATTATAGGCAGTTAGGCACTACATGCTCTTGTAGAAGATCAATTAATTAGAGAAAACAATGAATTTCATGATATAGATGAGATTTTTAAGTATGATTGGTCGCCTATAAGTTATAACTAATTGAGTTTAACCACTAGACATAGATCAAGGTAAAGTTAAGAAATCTCATGTCCTAAGTATGGGTCAAAACTATGATTCTAACAAAAAACATGAGTTTGAAACATGAGTATGCATGAGGAAGGTGTTAGACACCTCACGACCTATAAGGAATGTGTTTCCACAAATTTTCAAGATTTTAGGAATTTTCCATAACTTTCCTACAGTTTTAGGGTAAAATTGTAATTTAAGTGAAGTATGTGGCTCTTAGTGTAGCGACTTGCCCATATTATGGAAAACCCCTAAAACTATAATTCACATATTAGGGGAAATTCAACATATTATTCTTCCTATGTAATTCACATATTTAAAATATGTTATTAAAAGTAATATATATAACATGTAGAGGGTCCGTTTGGATAGAACTTATTTTACTGAAACTGAAAACTGAAAACTGAAAACATTATTGCAAAATAATTTTTAAATGTGTGAATAATACCGTGAGACCTATTTTTAATGAAAAAATTGCCGAAAAAGTCAACGTAGGCGGCTAAAAATAAAAATAAAAATAAAAAAAGGGAGAAAACGCAGGAGAAGAAAACGCAGCCGTAAATTAAGTGTACGTTTGGCTTGCAAACTCCACGATTTGCGTCTGCGTTTCACCTTTTTTTTTTCTTTTCTTTTTTCATGCGTTTCCAGCCATACTTTTACTGTAGCGGTTACTGTTCATTGAACAGTAGCCGCAAAATTTGACTTTTCAGCACAAAAATTACTGTTTACGGACCACAAATTTAACTTTTCAGCAACTTTTTCATTAAAAATGGGTCTCACGATACTATTCACACATTTAAAATTTATTTTGCTACCGTGTTTTTCAGTTTTCAATTTCAGTTTTCAGTTTTCAGTTGTATCCAAACGGACCCTAAGCTGTATCCAAACCCCACCAAACTTTTTTCATAATAAAAGCATATAATGACATACTTAATGTAATATTATTATTGAATACTTTTGTGTAAGATAAACATATGGAGCTCAACAATTTAATGCGACAACCAACGTTGACGGAACCAGCATTCTAAATTAGGGAGGCCAAAGCATTACCAAAAAAAAAAAAAAAAAAAAAAACACTCTTATAATTTTATAGTTCTATTGTGCCAGAGAGAAAGGTAGAGTAGTAGATATTTGTCATTTCACTCAAAAAATCAAATGTGGAGTCGTAGAGGGAGAAGTAGACATAGCAGAGGAGAGAGAGAGAGCTTGAATATCATAGAGAGAGAGAGAGAGAGAGAGTACAGATTTCAGAAAAGAGAGACCTAAGACCATACCTCAGTCAATTTGACTGTGGAGAGTTGATGAGACTAGACCAAAGAGGAAAAGAAGCGGCCGCCAACCAAACGGACTAGATCAAAGCTACATATTAGTTTGCAATCTGAAAGAAAATCTGAACTCCTTACAATGGAGCAATTGAAGCAAATTTATGAAGATTTGTTGGGGAGGATCGAATGTAATGGAAAAAGTACTTCTGGTGAAGCATTGCTGGTTTGACAGAATAGAGAAAATGGAAGCAAGCTTTAAACTATAGCGAACAACAAAGATGGGAAAGAGAGCAAGACAGAATTAAATGGGTAAAAATTGGGATTTGTGATTTTATGATGGTTTTGTGTGTATTTTTTGTTGAGTCTTTGGACCGATTTTATGGTTTATTTTGGTTTATCTAAGGTTATTATTATTATTGGGGCTATTAGGTTTGTTTAGACTGCTTTCTCAGAAAAAGGAAAAAAAAAAAAAAAAAGAGTTTGTTTGGACTGGATTTGTAATTGGATTTTTTGGTATTTTTCGTTTGTCCAAAAGGTTATTTTATTATTCTTGTGGCAAACGGGCAAGAGGGGACCAAAATATTTTTTCCAGGCTATCATGGGTTCATTTGTAAATGTTTTTGTGGAGGGGGTCCAAGAATAAATGTTGTGGGACAGATTTTAAAATTTCTGTATCTGTATGTATACCAGGCAATTTTTTTCAAAAAACCAAGGGGCACGGGCCCCCCACCTGAGGCCCAAGCCCTCAGGTTGGCCCGTCTCTGCATTGAAGCTACATTTAGAAGAGGAACAGTTTTGCAGGAGAAACTAGCTTCAGAAATGCCTTTATAGAAGGAGACTCCCGGCTGTGCACCTTGCAGGAATGAGAATCAGATGCGTAGACATGTATTTAATCTCAGCATCACATTCACATCCTATCCTATCCTATCATACCAATACCATTCATCATTATCTCATTGTATTAATATATTTTTCTTTGGAAGGGCATTATGGGTATTTAATATTTACATTTTTTTTTTTTTTTGTGGAGAAAATTTATTATTTACATGTAAATTGCCTAGTAACTGAATAGAATTGGAAATGGAAAGAGAATATATAGGCAATTAAGTGTCATATGTGATTGAGAAGCAATTAAGGGTGCTTTGGGAGGAAGGAATATATTGCCAATCGTCAAATAAGATTGGTAAGTGCTGTGGTGGTCAGTTCTGTAGTCTTATCTCATTTTGCATCAATTGTACTATAATAACACACGCGCGCGCGCACACACACACATATATATATATATATATATATATATATGTGGCCATATATAAGCTTAATTATTATTGACAATGAGCTAATATATCGTGTTTGGGGGATTGTGGCATGTGGTCATAAGTGTTGATGCGTTTGAGTGTGAGTGATGAAAGAAATAGAAATAGAAATAGGTTGAAGGATTTTGGAGATATCTGGCTTTGCTGCTGTTGATGTAGACGTTGCTGTTGTTGTTGGATTTGTTTTGAGTGGATCACTGAGCTTGGACTTCAAAGAATGTACCTGTATGAGCTTATAAATTGGACGGATATTATTTTTTAAGAACCGTCCGATTTTGAGAGCTACCCACCCTTGGTGGAAGGAGGTGCCTTTTAACTCAAGGACAAGGGGCAAGCTGAGACGGACTCCCTATATATACTAGAGCCACAAGACCCTATTGTCATTTGGGACAGACTAACAGCCACCTCTCCCACCTGACTGGTTTCATCATACATTCAACTACTTTAATGCCTCAACTTGGTTACAAACTTACGTTACTAAGCTCGGCAAGAACTGTCCGATTTGACAAACCTTTTTTGTGAAATTCTGCGTCTCTAGATCTTAAACAATGCTACCATCACAATAATTATTACAATATTTTTCATAGTAGTGAAATTTTGATAAGCTTTTAATGGTTTTCAATTAAATCTATCATTGATTTCAATTTTTCTCTTATTAATAATAACTTGCTACTTTAACGATTGTTGAATTTTTTTAATAGACTAAAAAAGTAAGTGCACGTTATTACCAAAAGAAAAGTAGGTGAATTAAAGTCCGGGTGAAGAAAAAAGAAAAAAAATACTACTAGAATTACAAATTTTATTACATTGAACTTACAAATTGATGTGTCATGAATTAAGACGAGATAATTCAAATATACATTTATAAGGTGGTTGAAATCTATTATAATAATTTGTAATTTTTATATAATAAAAACTTTAAGTATTCTTTAGCATTTTTTCTTGATTAACAAAAATGATATATTAACAATATTTTTACTATACTTTCACAATAAATTTTAAATGGACAAATTGTTACTAATTATTACTGATAGACAAAAAAGTAATTTTAATCATACATTCAAATTAGAACCTTAACAACTTACCATCTAGATTAAAAAAAATTAAAATAGAAGAAAAAGAAGAGGAAGAAGAAATTAAAAAAAAAAAAAAAAAAAAAGAAGGAAAAAAAAAAAAAAAAGAGCAAGATAGAAGAGTAAATGGGTGACCCACTAAAAGTAAATTTCACCAAAACGAGAGAAACATTAAAGAGGAAAGATAACTCTGATATCTTTTGCTCAGATGATTCCGAGCTTTTCTTTTGTTTAATGCAATTATGCTACCTTTTCTTAAAAAAAAAAAAAAAAAAAAAAAAAAAAAAAAAAAAAAAAAAAAAAAAAAAAAAAAAAAGCTTAGTTAGTTTAGTTTCGTTTAGTTGCCTACCATCTTCTTTCCCCCCACCCCCACCAAAAAAAAAAAAAAAAAAAAAAGGTTGTCTACCTTCTTAAAGTAGGTGGATTAAAGCGGCAAAAAAAATTATAGTAAATGCCTAAACGGAAGTCAGGGTGAGCAAGTTGATTTCATCGAAATGAGGGAAACATTAAAGAAGAAAGAAGGTTTAATTAGTTAAAGTAAGGGAACATTAAACAGCAAAGAAGGTTTAATTAGTTAAAGTACTTGTCTACCCTTCTTTTCTGATCCATTTCGATTTTCGAACCAATGTTATCGATTTCCTTTGGTTCCTGTAGTAACACGCCAGAATGGCAGAATCTTTCATATCTGTCAGCGAATGGATACTGCTTACCAATCCAATACAAGTTATACAACACTTTCTTTCCTTCCTATCTTTTTCTTTTTCGTCTTTTTCGTTTTTTTACTTTATTTTTATTTTATTATATATATATATGTATATTTTTAAATCACATCTCTTGCTCCTTAGACCATGCATTTGGGAGTTTTTTTTTTAAGTTTTACATTCACAATTTTTTCACAACATATTTTAGATGTTAAGTTGTTACTAGTTACTAATTTTAGTATGAACTCACCTCACATTTAGGATTTGTTGTGAAAAATATTGTAGATGTAACTTTTTTTTCTCTCTCTCTCCCTCTCTCTCTCTCTCTCTTTCTCTCTCTTGTTTTTCATTTGATAAAAAATATTATTTTATTTATTGATAAATATTTGTGTTTAATTAATACTATTACAATGAAAGAAATAACTATATTGGTTGAACTCTATGGCGGAGTTAGGATTTGAGTTAGGGGGAAGGGGGAATTTTATATATGATACACGCACTTACACACATTATATAAATATATAATATTTGAGGCCAATTTGAAAAATTAAAAGCTACTCATTTAAATACTAAGTGATATTTAATGTAATTAATAATTATACAAAAAAATACTCTACAAAAATAAAATACTTATTCATAATATTGTATTTATCTATTGAGATATTTCTCACATGAATGATCTATTTTTAATTTTTTGTAGAGCCAAAACTCAAGTTATGAATGAAACTATTAGTTGTTAGATAAATACTGAGTGTAATATATGTGAATTTTTATTATTTTGGTTAATGTGAACCCATAAAAGGATCAAATTATAATATGGTAGGGACAAACTAAAAAATTTAGCGCAAGGCATGTTAGTGGAGGACTTAAGGTTCCTCAATGGTTCATTTAGAAGTTGTGCTATGTTTTAAGACCAAAGAAACAGAGTGGCATTTAATAAACCCAAAAACAAAAAGTAGGCAAGGGTATTTAATAAGTATTAGCTATAGCCTATAATATCTAATGGTATTTTTTGGACGGGCTGGGGGGGGGGGGGGGGGGGGCAGGGAACTCGACCCCCCTAGCTCTACGCCTGGTTGAACTTTGGAGGCCTTTTTCTTACTTGGGGGCTTTAGGCGGCCACGCTTTATACCCATTTCTACCAAAAGCTCTATAATTTAATTGGTTGGTTCATGCTAATGTATTAATGATATCCAAGATTCAAAAAACAAAGACTCATTTCCAAGCTCATCTCTCTCTTTCTCTCTCTCCATTCCAAATTGCGAGCAAAGATAAATGATTGGCTTGATAGATTTAAAACAAGGTCCTCGTCATCGATTTGGAGGTTCAAATTGATTGGAAGATGGAAAGATAGTGGCATTGTGGGTGGTTTGTGACATTGTAGAGGCGTAATGTCACAAGCTATAGGGAGTAGGGATGACAAGCAAGAATCAATAGACAAACCAAGTAACTCATGAACCTACACGAGTCTATTATGACAAAAAGATGAAGCAAGCTTGAACATGTAATTAATCTTATATGGAAAGATAGTGGCATTGTGGGTGGTTTGTGACATTGTAGAGGCGTAATGTCACAAGCTATAGGGAGTAGGGATGACAAGCAAGAATCAATAGACAAACCAAGTAACTCATGAACCTACACGAGTCTATTATGACAAAAAGATGAAGCAAGCTTGAACATGTAATTAATCTTATTTGGTAATGGACAAACATAATGGTTGAGAGTATGAAGGCAATGGAGTTCGATATTGGTCAAACAGTGCGGGGCATTGCTGAATCTATACGCTTGCTCACTTCATGAAATGTAGATACTGGGGAGATTACTGCTAAAAAAACTTTTTTGGTTGTAACCGTATGAAGGAACATAATTTTGAGCTTTTGATAAAATATTTATCACAAGGTAGTCTAGGTAGATTGGATAGGTGGAAAGAGGATTGTAGACTCCATTTATGTATAAAATATACGGAACACGCATATCAGATCTCCATTTTAGCTTGGTACCAGTGCAATTATCTCCTTTTTGACCAAAAATGAGTAGCATATGCCTAATTATATTATATTAGTAAGTTACCCGTGTAATGTATGAATAATATTGTAATATTTTATGTAAAATTATTTAAGAGAATGCTATATCTGTACTATAGCATAATTGTTATAGAACTTTATTACTAATGAGTGCATCATAAAAAAACAACAATTACAAATTGCACACATATTCATAATAATTATTCAATTGAAGCAAAAAAAAAAAAAAAAAAAAAAAAAAAAAAAAAAAAAAAAAAAAAACCAACAACAACAACTTTGGAGGAATATTATAAAATAAAAGTTGATATAGAATGTATCTTTCTTTTTCTCTTTCTCCTTAATTCTAAAACAAAATACACATTCCAAACACCTATAGTTAATCATATCATTTACAAAACTCACAAATTCACTACGTCCGACCTTAACATCAAAATCATAATTGTCTTTATCACTCAATATAAAATGCAGGCCCTGCTTCCTTGGTTGTAGCTAAATCATACTATTAGGATTAGATGAAATAACAATGTTAGAGGTACGTAAGTGTTGTTGAAAGATTAGAGATAAATTACATCATTTTTTGTCTGTATGTATTTGAAATGAGATGGTATGAAGGGCTATGAGTGGGTATATATAAAGGGGTAGAAGTGCAAGAGGTGAAAATAGTGAATTAAAATGCAAAAGGTTTTATGTGTACATGTGAGGGACGAAAAGTCTTGAAACATTGAACCTAAGGATATAAAGAATATTTATTTTTTAATTAAAAAAGTCTTGAAACATTAAATCAAATGAAACAATCTTGTAAGAATATTTAGTAAATATTCTTAGTAAATATTTAATTTTTTCTTATCTATTATGTGGCACTTGAGAATATTTCAATTCTCTTTCCATAAAATGCATCACTTGGCAGAACCTTATACTTTCCCACATGAAGTCTCTGTTTTTATGTATACTAGTCACTAACCCGTGTGATGCATAGAAAAGCTATTGAAAAAAAGATTTAATATTTCTTTTATTCTACAAAGAGTAATCATTGTGTAGTAGATTACATTCTATTGAAAATTAAAATTCAAAATAAAAAATAAAAAGAAGAAAAGAGGTATAACATCATTTTGAGTTGTAAATTTATAGTTTATATGGGCCTAAGAATTAGGTAACCCTAGCCCACTTCATACCAAGCCCAAGGCCCATGCCGAGAAGGGAGAAACTTCTGAGGATGACGTGAGAAGGTTCGAATCACCCAGGATGACCGCCGAGGACAATTATGTCCTCGGCCAACCCCAATCAGAGGAGGGAGAGTCAACGTCCCATCACAGGCAGTCTCCCCGAGCACCACAAGAGGGGGAACGAGTATAATGCGCCGACCATGGGAGGACGGTGGAAGAGCAAATCCAAGACAAACTGTCATCTCTACATTAAATGCCCGCCGCTGGCGTTCTGGCCGCAATAATGAGGAAATGACTCCTGAACACTACAGTCTTGGTAGCCGTAACTCACAAAAGGATAGAGAAACAGCTGATGAGACAAACACTCAAGTAGTGACCTGCCTGGTCAAAAAATGTAAGGTCAGGATCAACTGAAATGAGATATATAATGTAAGAAGTCCTCCAGAAGAAAAAGGGGGAGGGAGGAGCAGAAAATACTGCAGCACTCCCATGACCCCTGTAACCATGTAATGAGGAAGTAACAAGAACTTCCAGCCCCTAAGAAGAGGGCCGAGGAACCATATCTCACTCTTTAGCTTACGTTCTCGTCATTCTACCCATACACTTCCCTGTTTAGCTGTTGCAATCTTTACCAAGGTCTAGTTCTTGAACCCAGGGGCGTTTTCCTTACCGGTGTGGGACTAGGGTGTCAAGCCTTACACTACAAGGTCAGCCCTTGGTGGGATGAAAATCCTGAACCCCCGCATCGCATGGGAAAAGCCCAGCCCCTACCAAGAATCCTTCAATATTCCCTAGAACAAAGCTCCTCAAATTGCACCGAGAATAACTTATCTTTGATGAACTCAGTTCATCTCTGTTTAAATGTCATGAACACCATATTAACTGTTGTCCATGCGTTAAAGCCTAGCTCTTTGGCCTACTCTCTATAAATTCATTGTATTGGGTTACCTGGGCTCGAGCCCATTCATCTAATAAAAGAAGTGCTCAAATCTAGTCCCTATAATTGGCGCCGTCTGTGGGAAGAGCTTGTGCGTTGGCAAGTGTAACGGTTAAACATGGCAAGATCAAGCTCCCATCAGCGGAGAATGCCATTTTTGTGGCCATAACTACTACCACACATGCGAAGTAGAACAAGTCCCAAAAACTGCTACCTCATGCTGTGGTAATGCACATGGGGCTGAGCCTTTTAAGGCACCCTAGACAACTTAGTGCACATGGGGCTGAGCCTTTTAAGGCACCAAAGAAAAGTCCTAGACAGAACCAAGGTATTGCATGGTCCTCGGACTCAAACTTATGGGAAAACTAGGCACCTCAGAAAAAAAGCTAAGTGTTAGACAGAACCAAGGCCTTGTATGGTCTTCGGACTCAAGCTTGTGGGGAAACTAACTACTTCAAAAGAAAGCTAAGTCCTAGATAGAACCAATGTATTGCATGGTCCTCAGACTCAAACCTATGGGAAAACTAGGCACCTTAGAAAAAAGCTAAGTGTTAGACAGAATCAAAGCCTTGCATGGTCCTCGGACTCAAGCCTATAGGGAAACTAACTACTTCAAAAGAATGCTAAGTCCTAGATAGAACCAAGATATTACATGGTCCTCGAACTCAAACCTATGGGAAAACTAGGCACCTCAGAAAAAAGCTAAGTGTTAGACAGAACCAAGGCCTTGCATGGTCTTCGGACTCAAGCCTGTGGAGAAACTAACTATTTCAAAAGAAAATCAAGACCTAGACAGAACCAAGGTATTGCATGGTCCTCGAACTCAAACCTGTGGGGAAACTAGGCACCTCAGAAAAATCAAGACCTAGACAGAACCAAGGCCTTGCATGGTCCTCGGACTCGAGCCTGTGGGGAAGCTAAGCACTTCAGATAAAAGCTAAATTCTAGACAAAGCCAGTGTATTGCACGGTCCTCGGACTCAAACCTGTAGGAAAGCGATCCTCGGATTAGACACTTGTTTAAATCTAGCGTGCTCGGCTAGTCGCACAGTCCGCGGAGCAGAGCACCCAATTATTTTCCTAGTAATTCTTATATTGTTAACTTAGTTAAAGATAACGACTGAGGGCTATCTTCGGCTTTATTGAAATTAGGGTGACAATTCTCCATTGCTACTAATGACATCAACTATAAAGTCTCATTGGAGGCAAAAGATAAAACACACATTAAATAATTATTGCAGAGAAAATAAAAAGATTCGTAAAATAAGAAGAACAGCCTTCTTTATTATTTATTATTGAATCTTAAAACTAAACTACAAAAGAGAAGGCCGAGGATGGCTTGTCTCTTAAAGCTAAACTACAATAGAGGGAGCCCAGGGTGGCTTGTCTCTTAAAGCTAGTTGCGGTGGAAAAGGCTGAGGCAGGCTTGTTCTAGGGCTAACTCTAAAAAGAGAAAGCTCATGGGAATGGTGGAGGCGCCGCCTCACCCCAGCAGCACTCAAGTCCATGGAGACGGCACTGGCCATGAGAAAGAAGAAGAAACGGAGGGGCCTGGCCGCCCCATCCTAGGATGTTCCGTTGATTCTCTCCCAGTTTCGTGATAGCTGGACATTAGGAGAGGGTAACGCACGAGCATCAAACATTCAGCAAACTCACAGACTTCCATCGGGGCCGCACCATTAACGCGAGGCCCAAACTTGGGCGCGCCAAAAATATGATGCAACCTACGCCTACTTCAATTCTTGGCCGAAAGAGGAAGGCTTTCTTTCTTACTCAGTTGAAAGGAAGGGACATCTTTATCCTTTGCTTCCTGGCCCCTGCCCTTATCCAGGGCCATCTCTTTCCCTACGCCTTGATCACGACCTTGGCAAAGTTCTGGAAAATGGCTAAGGTGTTAAAGGTTTGAAGTTCCTGATAAACGTGGGGAGTTGTAAAAAGAACAAATCCCCCAGAAGACCTTATATAGAAGGCAAAGTCTAGTAGATATCGATCCGCACGAGATTCGAAGGGTCAGATACGGCACAGTAAATTCTGCCCAATTTCCAAAGAAATTTCCAACCGTTGGATCCACGCCACTTTACGAGGGAATTAATAAGGGCGTGCTTCGTGCACCGAAACATCAGAAATGTGCCTTGGGCAGGTGAAAAGGCCCTAGCACCAATGGAGAACAAGACTTGATAAGCCATGACAAAAGACCGAGGACATCAAAATCCTCCTCTCCGCCCGAGGAGCCTAACAGCAGGATTTTTAGGGGCTATTGTAGGGCCTAAGAATTAGGTAACTCTAGCCCACTTCATACCAAGCCTAATGTCCATGCCGAGGAGGGAGAAACTTCCGAGAACAACGTGAGAAGGTCCGAATCACCCAGGATGACTGCCGAGGACAATCATGTCCTCGGCCAACCCCAATCAAAGGAAGGAGAGTCAACGTCCCATCACAGGCAGTCTCCCCGAGCACCCTAGGAGGGGGAACGAGTATAATGCGCCGATCATGGAAGGACGGTGGAAGAGCAAATCCTAGACA
The DNA here is from genome assembly GCA_023736055.1 of Quercus glauca. Lineage (NCBI taxonomy): Eukaryota > Viridiplantae > Streptophyta > Magnoliopsida > Fagales > Fagaceae > Quercus > Quercus glauca. The sequence goes on along the minus strand of CM043325.1, from coordinate 57,983,358 downwards.
AACTGTCATCTCTACATTAAATGCCCGCCGCTGGCGTTCTGGCCGCATTAATGAGGAAATGAACCCTGAACACTGCAGTCTTGGTAGTCGCAACTCACAGAAGGATAGAGAAATGGCTGATGAGACAAGCACTCAAGTAGTAATCTACCTGGTCAACAAATGTAAGGCCAGGATCAACTGAAAGGAGATATATAATGTAAGAAGTCCTCTAGAAGAAAATGGGGGAGGGAGGAGCAGAAAATACTGCAGCACTCACATGACCCCTATAACCATGCAGTGAGAAAGCAACAAGAACTTCTAGCCCCTAAGAAGAGGGTCAAAGAACCATATCTTACTCTTTAGCTTACGTTCTTGTCATTCTACTCATACACTTCCCTGTTTAGCTGTTGCAATCTTTACCAGGGTCTAGTTCTTGAACCCAGGGGTGCTTTACTTGCTAGTGTGGGACTAGGGTGTCAAGCCTTACACTACAACGTCAGCCCTTGGTGGGGTGAAAATCCTGAACCCCCGCATCGCATGGGAAAAGCCCAGCCCCTACCAAGAATCCTTCAATATTCCCTAGAACAAAGCTGCTCGGATTGCACCGAGAATAACTTATCTTTGATGAACTCAGTTCATCTCTGTTTGAATGTCATGAACACCATATTAACTGTTGTCCATGCGCTAAAGCCTAGCTCTTTGACCCACTCTCTATAAATTCATTGTATTAGGCTACTTGGGCTCGAGCCCATTCATCTAATGAAAGAAGTGCTCAAATCCAGTCCCTATAGTTTAATATCATTTTAAACTTTTTTTAATGGTATAATGTGTTTAGGTCTAAAAGAGTATGTGTAAAACCAACTGTGAAAAGTTCTTAAGAGTGGAGTTTCTCTGGATTGAATGTGTTTAAGGTTAATATTTATGCACTTTTGTTTCAATGACCAATTAGAGAGGGGTTACGGTCAACATAGTTTACCAAAATGAAATTATACACCATTTGAAGTTTGTATCACATTTTTCAACCAAAAAAAAAAAAAAACAAATGAAAGAAAAAGTTGAACAATTATTCTATATGATCCTTAATTGAAGAGCCAATCTAGATTTAACTTGCTTCTAAAGCACAAACAAGTCATTTCCCAATTTTCAATTTCATTATCAGTTGTCTCAATTTCATACTGCTACCATGCCAAACCCATTTTTTATGCATACTTAGATGCATAACATCCCATAAAAAGCTCATGCCCAATTGACATTTGGCCACAAAAGCAAACAGACCCAAAAAAACTACAACTGCTTCACACTCTTGGCTTTAGTACTCTTGGAACCAAATACTTACTAATCATCAGATCTTGTATAGCAAATCATTGCACACTCCGAATACTTTTATTCATCTAATAACAATTTCCACAATTACTACAATAGGCCATTGAAAGAAAAAAAAAATATATAGATATATATATATATATATATATAGCAATAGTAACTTCAAAAGCTAACATAGTAATGTTTAAGGGAACATTTTAATAACCAGAATGCAAATCAAACTAAACTCTCTAGATAAATCACTACTATAACAGTGCATGTCCTCCCATTACTTCTTGCAAGCCAATAGTAGCAGCAAGAGTTACCACAATTGCTCTGGCTTGATGAAAGAAAAACCAAAATCTTAACTGAAAATTTTTTACTGCAAAGAGGCAATTACTTTTATCAGAAAAAAAGTAAAAGAAAAAGAAAATGCAAGTCTAAAATTCTTCCCAAACCTATAAAAAAAATAATTAAAAGCAACAATGAAGGAAAATGCTCATCAAAGTAACGCTACAAAAAACGGGGGTTATAGTCACGTTTCAAAAACGCGGCTATAGACCCCAAAAACGCGGCTATACGATATAGCTGCGTTTACAAACCAGGCCTAAACTATGCAGCAATAGCCCCTATGGGTCTATAGCTGCGTTTTTATAACTGCGGCTATAGGCTTCGGGCCTATAGCTGCGTTTTTAAAAACGCGGTTATATTTTTTTTTAAATAAAAAAAAATTTCTGGGTTTTTTTTCCCCAAAAAATTCAAAATTCAAATCGAAAAAATTCAAAATTAAACACAAACCCATGAATCTCCTCTCATTCAACAAAACCAACCCAATCTAACACTAATTACATTCAAGGAAAGTAACGCTACAAAAAACGGGGGTTATAGTCATGTTTCAAAAATGCGGCTATAGACCCCAAAAACAAAGCTATACGATATAGCTGCGTTTACAAACCAAGCCTAAACTGTGCAGCAATAGCCCCTACAAGTCTATAGCTGTGTTTTTATAACCGCGGCTATATATATATTTTTAAAATAAAAAAAATTTGGGTTTTTTTTCCCCAGAAAATTCAAAATTCAAATCGAAAAAATTCAAAATTAAACACAAACTCATAAATCTCCTCTCATTCAACAAAACCAACCCAAATCTAACACTAATTCCATTCAAGGAACACAAAAGTACAAGCTCGAAATCACAAAAAAACAAGCTCAAGAACACAAACCCATTTAAACATAAGCACAATATCAGCAACACAATAGCACAAATTCAAGTATAGATCCAAAAAATTCAAAATCAAAACTCAAATCCAAATCAAGACATAGACATAGACACAAATATTGCTAGAATATCCACCTCATTCAAAATTTTCAGCATCTCCTCCATTTTCTTACTAACTAAACATAAAATAACAACAAAAAAAAAAAAAAAAACTAGATCTATAAACAAATCAGTGTGCTTGAGATGAAGAAAAAAAGAGAAGAAAGAAAGAAAGAAAGAAGAACTCGGTATGACTTGCAGAAGAAAGGTGCAAAAAAAGAAGAAGAAAAGAAAAAGAAAAAAGAAACAGTAGCTCCAAAAAAAAAAATAAAAGAGTTACCCGGTGTGAAGAAAAAAAAAAGGGGAAAGAAAGAAGAACTTGAAGAGTTACGGTGGAGTGAGTGAAGAATGAAGAAAGAAAAAAGAAAGAAAGAGAAAAGAAAGAAAAGATGAAAGTGGGGGTAGGTGGGAAAAGTGGGGATGTAAGTGGGAAAGGAGGGGAGGGAGGTACGTGGGAAGCTAAAGAAAATTTTTTTTTTTTTTTTTTTTTTTTTTTGGGTGTCACATATAGCTAAAAAATAATTTTTTTTTGGGAAGCTAAAAAATAATTTTTTTTTTAAAAAATGCGGCTATAGGTTAACCCTTAGATATTCATACGGCTAGACATATAGCTGCGTTTTTTGAAAAATGCGGCTATAGGTCACCCTTAAAAAAATTTTATTCAACTGGACCTTTAGCCGCATTTTTTAGAAACGCAGCTATAGGTCCTCCTTTAAAATAATTATTTGGCTAGACCTATAGCCGCGTTTTTCAGAAACGTGGCTATAGCTTACCTTTAACTACGTTTTAAAATGCAGCTATAGGTCATCCTAAAAAAATTTTATACGGCTAGGCCTATAGCTGCATTTTTTAGGAAACGCAGCTATAGGTCCCTCTTAAAAAAATTTATTCAGCTGGACTTATAGCCACGTTTAAAAAACGCAGCTATAGGTTAACTATGGTCGAGTTTTTTAAAAACGCATCTATAGCTTGAGGCTTTAGCCCCGTTTCTTAGAAACATGGCTATAGATCAGCTATAGCCGCGTTTTTTATAGTGACACCACCATTGTTACCTCTGTAGGTTTGAATTTATTCAATTATTTTATTGGCTTTATTTCGTGCCAAGTTTGCTTGTAATTTAGCATTTAAAAATCCTGTATTTATGTGGGAATCATGTAAGGGTAGTGTGTGAGAGAGTGTGAAAAAAAGCTCAAGAGTGTGCACTCAAGAAAAGCCTTGCGACTGGATCTCACTACTGGTGAGTTGCCAGATGGGCACACGTGTGAAGCATGCAGGGGGAGCTAAAGAGTCATGCCAGCTGTTGCACTACTGGACAAAACTTCTAGTCTGGCCAGGCCGTTAGCTCACGACTCATTCCAGTCGCAAGCTCGAGTCGCCAATTTACCCTGTTTGGTTGTAACTGACTCTTCGCATTCCATGCACACCCTACTATAAATATCCTTATACCCACGGAATGTTGAGAACTTCCAAAGAAAATTTTGAAAGAAAAACCTTAGAAAAAAACAAGATTGACTTATCCACAATCTTCATCTTTTGATTCTCCAAATTCCTCTACTCTCACCCTCTCCATTGATATATCCTTGAGAGGTACATTAGTCAAATCCTTATCTCACCATACCCATATCTGTGAGAATGTTTTTTTGGTGCTTGGGAAGCAATTCAAAAGGGACCAATTAATTTTGGTTGATGTAATGGGAGATTGTGGGATCCTTTAAGCTAGAGAAGACAAGATTCGGCGAAACCCTGTTGGAGCAAGAAGTTTGGAGGGTTTAGGTGCACTGGGTAGATTAGACTTAGAGGATCTTCTGCTATTCATGTATCCCAACTTTATTCTCTAGTTGATTATTGACCGCTTGGAGGGTGGCGAAGAGATTTTACACCGAGGACTTCGGTTTCCTCTTCGATAACACATCGCTGTGTTGTCTTTGTGTTTGCATCCCTTAATCTTTGCCATTTAATTACTGCTGTGGTTGTGATTAATTTCGGTTTAGATTGTTTTACCATTTCTTTTTTAGCTTATTTTCATATTTCGCACATACATTGTTTGATTATAAGCTTGTATTAGTAATTTGTGAATTGAGGTCTAAACGTTCATAGGTATTTTACACACTATTTGAACATTCAACCTCCATTTGATACTGAGCAATCCTGTTTGAGACAAATAAGCATTAAAGAGATGTCTTAAAAAGGCTAGCAAGAAAGATATATATATATATATATATATATATATATATAAAAGATTATAAAAGGACTCTAATAAATAGAAAAGTTTCTACTTTTTTCACAATATATTACCATTTTAACTATAGTCTTAGTGCACTGCATTGTTTTTTCCTCTTATTAGTTTAGCCCAAAATGAAATAGCCCAAAGTGAAATTGATTTCTCTTCTTGAAAGCTTTAATTTTTTACTGTTTTATAAGAAGGAAACTGAATAGATATTCTTATTTTTATAGATATTTTAAGGGCCTGAAGAAGGATTGTCTAGCTTGTCTATCCCTTTTTTTGAAACATACCAAAAGATGCTGTCTTGTATAGTACTTGGGTAGATCAAACTTGCACTATATATATCTATATATATGATCACATGGTCTCAAGTTTTAATTATGTCGGTTTCTTGCCATTTCTATATGTTGCAACTTGCAAAAGAGATGATTTAAAGTACAAGAACTTGTATAACTTTGAAAAAAAAAAAAAAAACCTTAATAACTCAGTAAACCAATTTCATCATAACTCTTAGAGGGCCAAAGTGCCAAACCTATAGATACTTACCCTACAGTTTAGTCTCTATTTGTCTCAACTACACCTAGGGTTACAGATTTTAGTATTTTTGTTTTAGTTGGAATTTTTGTTAACCTTGCAACCTGTCTCAACATGTTTTTTAGCAAATCACTTGGCCTGCAACAACTAGAAAGTTTCTTCAATATAAACTATAGCCTCTATAAAAATAATAATAATAATAATAATAATTATTGAGAGTAAGCAATTCTAGTTGTTTGGACAGTTCATTTCTAGACTCCTGTTAATTGTCCTCGAAGCTTTTGGGTTAAGAATCCATTGGATGCACATCTAACTTACCAATAAAAATAAAAATAAAAATAAAAGAGAAAGAATGAAAGAAAAACACTACTTGGTTTATGCTTTTATGTTATCATTATGTACAGGTAGCATCCATTTATTTCTTCTTTGTTTAGCATTCGTTTGATTGTTTCAAACAAATGAGTCACTCAGTTTTTTCTCTCATGTATTTTTGCCAAGTTATATTGGAGTTTTTTTTTTTTTTTTCATACAATTAATTCCTAGGAATGGTTTAGGGTGAGTCATTAAAATTCATCAATTACTAGCCCACCCCCTTGAATAGTTGTACTGCTATCAGGCCTGTACAAGTGGAGAAGAACAAGCAGCAATTGAGCATTCTTGTTTTCTAGTCATCGATATCATTATCAAGTGGAGTAAGGGGGAGTAATCAACCGCTTTAGCAACTGCTACTGGTTCTAGCTTACAGGTTCATATACTGCAGCAACAAGTATAAACTGTTAACTATTAAAATCAAAGATATCAACAGCCTACCTCTGCTGGCATGTTCTTTGGGGTTGGGTGGGGGGAGGAGGAGAAATAAAAGAAGTACTGGAAGAGTAGTTTGTGCAAAAGAATTATTTACAACTTGACATTACACCTCCTTGTACCCTGGAAATCCTCTTGAATTAGTTTGAAAGCTCGAAAATGTGTTGAAAACACAAGAGCTGTTTAGACCCCTAAATTAGAGTTACAGCTTGATAGATTTTACATTAACTTAATATTAAGTGCAGAATAGTGTAAATGCGAGCGGATAAACAAACAAGCTACTCTAATCCATAATCAAGACAACACAACAGTAAAATGGAATGTAAAAGAGTAGGGAAGAGAGATGCAAACACAAGATAACACGCCGATGTGTTATCAAAGAGGAAACCTAAGAACTCGGCGAAAAACCTCTTCGCCGCCCTCCAAGCGGTAATCGATCCACTAGACAATTAGTTTGAATACATGCGTTAGCAAGTGACCCTCTAAGTCTAATCTACCTAATATACCTAAGCCCTCCAAGCTCCTACTCCAACAAGGCTTCTCGGAACCGTGTCTTTTTTAGCTCTCCGGATCCCGCAACAAGCTCCATGTTACATTTGCCATCCTTGGCTTCTTCCAATACTTCCCAGCAGCACCAAAACCTCACTTGATACTTTGAAAAGGTGTGACAAGTATTTGGGTTATCAACCTCTCAATGGTATGAAAATTGAGAGGTATGAGTTGAGGAAAATCCACAAGCAATTGTATAGAGAAATGTGGTTATAACAATCTCTAACTCTCAAGGTTTGTGATTAGGGTTTTCTCTCAGAAGCACTCTTCAACATTTGTGGGTAATGTGAGTATATATAGTGTAGGTACAAAAAATGTGTATCAAATAGCATAGTCTGGCAAAATAGAATGTTTCGCAAGTATCTCGCGGGAAGGTCTTACCCGTAAGCTACTTGCGAAACACAGTTGCCTCCATCTGTACTGACTCTTCGCATTTCAGTCATGTGTAGGGCACATGCATCAGGATACTTAGTAGTGAGCTACCCGCGAGAAATCTTCTGTCTTCAATTGCTTGAATCTTAACACTCTCTCTCTCTATCACACAACCATTACAATTAAATCCCACAATAAATACATGGTATAAAAGATTGAATAAAATTACAATCAAATTTGGCATGGAATTAAAGCCAACAAAACACATAGTTGTAAATTACAACTTACATAGTTTGTGGAAACAAACCTTCGTTTTTGATGTTTCGTCACAATTTTTTTTTTTAATTAAAAAGATGTTTATGCTTAACTGACTGAAGTTTGCTTCTGTGTATTTATGTCAATATGGTCCACTTGGCCTGTGCAGGAACTATCTAAATGGAATGCTCGGTATTGGCAAAAGTTTGGATTCATATATATTATATGTGCATCTGGGAGAAGTACTGATGAAATACTCGCTGAATTGAAGGTAAAATTTCAATTAGAGTTTGCTTTTCAAGCTGACGTTGACATGATAGTAAATTTTTTGTAATAAATAGTTTTAAGAAGACAATTTCATGTTAGAATTCATTTTTCAACATTTTAGTGCTAGAACCTTTATTCATCTTCAGGGTGAACATTTTTATTATTCAGTTTCATGAAATAATTAAATGATTTTACATATAACAGTTCCTCTTCAAATGTAAGTGCAACAGACACTAGATTAGCCTACAATAATAATTTCCTTAATTGGGATCACCAATCGATGAAGAGCATCTTTTAGGCCAAGATGGTGTGGATGGTTGTACATGTGGTGATCTTTTCCTCTGTTGAATAGATTTAATATCACTGGGAGATATTCATGTCTTTGTTCTTATATTTTCATAAGATATCCATGAAATGAGAAAAAGAATTCTGCTGCTTTAAGATCAATATTATACCAGCTTTACAGAATTGTTTCTCATATCTTTGACTTGATGTTAAATGGCACCTTGAGTTATTTCTCTATCATGTGAAACTTTCATTAGACAAGCCTTGGAATTTGTTGATGTAATTTTTTTTTCTCCTTTGCAGAATCAGTACCCAAATAGGCCTATAGTTGAGTTTGAGATTGCAGATCAGGAACAAACGAAAGTAACAGAACTACGTCTTGGGTAGCTTTTTACAAACAAAGCTAAAGTCTCTTCAACAAGTGACCAATATCCTGTAGTTTTTGCAAAGAAAGTAGAAGGTACCTGTTGTTTTTTTTCTCCTCTAAAATAACTTTCCCAATATCACAAACAAACGTTTAGTTGGCCCACATTATTAATTCTTAGGTTTATTGTTGCTTTTCCTTATCATACGCTTGTTATGATGTTTGATTGAATGTCTTGCTGACATTGTAAGTGAGGTCAAAATTTGGCTTCAGGGAGGTCAAAACTGGTCTTGAAGCTACTAGTGACCTTGGTAGTGAATTTGCTACCACTCCAACTAGCATGAGGAAAAGTCCATAGTTGGAAATAGATATAGAGGAATAAAATAAATAATGTTTAGTATCTTTTTAAAAAAAAAAGAGAGTAAAGTTTGGTGATCTGTATATCAACTACATAAAATTCCCAAAATTTGTGGTACAAAATTGGACAGGGCTGCTTCCTAGATCTATGTAACCTTGGTATATCACCAAATTAATAATAGTTTTTTCACCTGTTGATAAAATTTTCCAAATTGTTCTCTCCCTCCTGAAATTCATTCTAAACTTATTTTTAGTCACTATGTCAATGAGTTTTGAAATGATCTCATTTTGCCAGCTATTGTTACTTAATTCTCTTTTACTTGTAATTGTCAGCAAACAGAAAAAGTTTGTTGATATATCAAACAAATATACCATAGGGCTTATAACAGTTTTTATTTTTTAATTTTTTTGGGGTAAGTCATAGCATCCACAAGAGAAAGAAGAGACCTATATCCACTAGAATCCCAAGTGGCCTAAGTTTTGTTTGTCTTGTTAAGTATGATATTTTTTTTAAAAGTAGCTTAAACTTCACCTGTAAATTTACGAGTCACAAGAGTTGGTGGTTGTGATTAAAAAACTGAGTCAAATTTTGCTCCAATTACATAAAACAATGATTTATTTTTCTTAACAAAAGGGAAACTCATTACAGCCTATTGACTTCCAATACAATTGCTAATTATCACTTCCAATACAATACCAAAAAACTATAAGTGGTTCTGGATTAGATTTGTCCTTACTATTCTTTGGCTGTAATTATATATATATATATATATATATATATATATATATATATATATTTTTTCCTTTTCTTTGCTTTTTACAATAAAGGGAATTTGAATGTGGGTTCTCCTTTATGGGGAGAATTGGACAATGGTATTGAGCTATATGACTACTAGTATAACCATCCAACCTTATCTATATCTATATATTACTAAAAGCTGAAGCGTAGTATTTAATGTTGCTATACTCCCATTGAGCCACGTCAGCAGCCATGTCATTATCAATTTTTTTCCAATTTTTTTTACAATTTTTTAACATTTAAAGTGAATTAAAAACTCTATTATATTACAATCAAAATATCATATTTAATTTATTTTATTTTTAATTATTCTTATTTATTATTAAATTTTCAATTCCATTTTAACTTTTCATATCCCCACTACTCTCTACCTTAACTTTCTTCAACCTTTCTCATTCCATTTCAACTTTTCATATCCCCACTACTCTCAATATTAATATTATTCTATCTTTTTATCTTCTTTTATTTTTTACTCTTCTTATTCTTATCCTCATGCTATAAAATTGTCATTCTCCCTCTTATTCCATGCATAATTTCTATTTTTCCACACACAAAAGCCTCTCTCTCTCTCTCTCTCTCTCTCTCTCTCTCTCTCTCTATATATATATATATATATATATATACTTTTTTTTCCTTCAATTTTTGGTATATATTTTAGTGTAAAAATATAATATTATTTTATTACATAGCATAACTAAAATAATATGGTGTTTATTGCTATACATTTCATTTTTATTATTTTATTCTCATCTTATTTTATTCAACATTTAAATTTAGCAACATCCTCCATATCATAATTATTTATATTTTGTCTCATTTTTAAAAAAATTAAATGTATAATATTTTATTCAATAAATAAAAATTGTTCTTATAAAGTCTTCACATGAAATGTTACAATGCATCAATGGAAAAATGAAATAAAAAAATATATATTGATTTAGAAACACTCAATTTAAAAAAAATAAAAATAAAAAATAAACGATTTTCTTATAAAGTATTCCCATAAAACGTTACAATGCATTAATAGAAAAAGAGAATACAAAACACATGCTACTTTAGAAACACTAAATTTATAATAATAATAATAATAATAATAATAATAATAATAATAATAATAATAATAGTAATATCAAACCAAACATATCATAAAATAATAAACTAATAGTTATGGATGTACAAACTTCATGGCAGCAAAATGGAGTAAAATAAAAATAAAAATAAACGTTACAATATGCATATTTAGTACATTAGAATTATCATCAAATTTGAGAAAACAATAGGATGTTAACAAAGAGGGAGAGAAACAGATTAGTAAAAGAAATCAAACGTCAATTAAATAAATTAATTAGTAACCGTTAATTGGAAAACAAAGAGACCGACGGCTAAAGGAGTAAAAAATTAATTAAAGATGACCTTACGAATGTTATTATAAACTTTACAATGCAAATAAATAAATCGTTAAATTCACTTAATTAAATCATATAATCAACAATTAAAAAAAATCATACAAAATTTAAACTTGAAACTAATCAAACTCTAATCTAGAAAATCATATTTATTATCAAAACTAAAAGGAAAACGTTCTTCAGTAATAATAGAAATATATAAGAAATAAATATGAAAATTTTCAAAAATAAATTTTTTTTGACATTTCATTTAACATTATTTATAAATAATAAAATATAATAAAAAAAAGTCCTTAAATGCTTATATTCTTCACACACCATGACTTTTAAAATCTAATGAAAGGTTCTAAGAATTTAACTATCATTTAATGCCTCTATTATGAAAATCAACAGCCAGTAAAATATGATAATAGTAAGAAACGTTATAAATGAGACCATGAAAAAACTAACTAGCCACTATTATGATGGAATAGATGTCTTTTTTTATGCATCTAAGAAAATGAAATGTATAGGGTTTACTTATTAAGGTATATGTAAAGATTCACGTTAAAAAAATATGTAAAAGTTTTTAGAAAAAAAAAAAAGTAGATGTAAGGTTTTTATTAACTTAAAAAACAATGAAAAACCAATTTTTAATTACTACAACCGTCGCTACTCTATAAATCACACACAACACTATATTCAACATCCTAAACAACATAGTTAGGCCCTTTTAAATATACACCACCATATTCAACTTATAAATTACAACCCAAATCAATCATACAATTACACAATCAAAGCATGAACATGTAACATGTATTACCTTCTGAATTATTGCTTGGAATTTTCACAATTATTGAAAGAGTTTCTAAATTTAATTTTAAGAAAACATCAAGACAAGGTGAATTTTATTCTTTCTAACTTCCAAAGAAAAAAAATATTACGCACATTATTTCAACCCTTATGGAAAAAAAGGTTTACATGTAGCATGCAAAACGTGTTTAATTAACTTAGAGATGTAAAAATTAGTCAACCAACTATGGTAGAATTAAGGTTTCAAATTTTAAATAAAACAGTTCTACAATAATAAAAAATTATTTTGTGATAAATATGATTATGAAATGCATTTCTTTTCATTAAATTAGTTCAAATTACAAAATAATAATAATAATAATGAGATCACCATAAAAAATAATCACGCACAACGTACGAGTCTGCGACTAGTTTATATATGATAATGGAAATGTTACATTTAATTTTGTAAAACTCATGTTGCACCACCGCATGTCATTCTTTTTCTATCAATTTTTTTTAATACTTTTTAAGTAAAAATTGTTAATCGTCACTAGCTATACAACAACAGACACCTACTTTGCAACTTTAAATTCATTTGCGTGTGATTGATGTAATGGAGGGCCACCTACTCTTTGGATGCTTTGTTTTCATTTCTTTGTTGATTTTCATTCTTGGTTTAACAATCTGAATCCTATTTTCAACTTTTAGACTTAGCTTCCAGTTTTTGTTATGTTTCTTTTACTTCTTTAACCTCCACTTTTCCCCCAATGTTTTAAATATGTTGTAATTATTATTTATAACTTTATATTTTATTACCATAGTATATCCGAGTTAGAATACCTTAAAATGGTGTAGTTCTTAAAATAAATAAAAATTTCCTGAGTTTAAGCCAAACATTTGACTTTGTAGCTATTAGCAGTACTTTCTGGATTTGTAAACCATTTCTTCCTATTATCATTTGCATTAGAGGGCTGAAAGGTGTGTGGTCCCATAAACTTAAGCATTGCACTCTCTATTTTATTATAGTAAATTGTATGGGTTTGAGTTTGGTTTAATTCTCATTATATATGCCACAGCTACAACTTATTACATAAAACTTTTCCTGTTCTATAATATTAATTATTCCTTAATTTCAGGTGCAAACAGCTTACAAACAAGCCATGTTAAAATTTCATCCAAATCGGGCATCAAAACTGACATTTGCTAGCAGGTTGAAGCTGAAGAAAAATTTAAGCTTATTTCCCCTACAAAGAGAAATTTTTAGCAACTTCATGTCACTAAATGCATGCTGATGGAATGGTTTTTATTTTGTTTAGGAGTTCTGAATTTTCTCTGGATATTTAGTTGTCTTTTGTTGTGTTTCTCTCAAAATACATGATTTTCTGTCAAGGACGGACCAGTAGGGCGCCCGGGCCCCCCCTGGCCCAATTTTTTTTTTTTTTTTTTACTAGGTATATTTTATGTTTTTAATAGTTGGGCCCCTCTTTCCCAAACCCTTGGCCCCCATTAGCCAGCCCCGCCCAGACAACCTATAGGACCCTTTTCAAATTTTTGAAGCAAGGGAGATTTAGGTCTAGGCCTGGAGTTGGTCATGCATATGCTTAGTAGTATTATTTTTAGGGCAAAACCTAAGTACAATTTCTTGTGCAATGCATTAGATTCCCAATTAAACACATTTTTGCATTGACTACTATAGAAAAAAATAATGTTATTTTTTCTAAAGATAATTCAGTTCAATGTAACTATGCCTACTTAATTTATCTTATTCATGCTATTAGAGTGTCCAAATCCATAGATGTATCACAGTGAATTTAGTTAAATTACTGGATGATTAACTTTGTTTCTGATTGCAACTATGTAGAAACCCCTAAAAAACTTATTGAAATGAATATAATGGACACTTTCTTTTTGGGTGATTGTCAGGTTCCTTTCAACTTAATTATTTGCGATAAAAGTTTCCTGATGAACTTTTAACTACTCGGTGTTGTCATGGGTATCTAAGTACTTGATTAGTTGGTATTATAAAGTGCCTATAATGCCATGATGTTTTAGTAGATTTCTATGTCACAACGACCTCGATGATAGTTGTCGTCTAATCTAATGTGTAGTTAATGTTTTATGTTTGAGTTGTTGCCATGTGGTTATAATGGTTATTGTGCATGGGCGGCGCTACACTATTCTCAAGGGGTTCAAATGAACCCCCTGACTTCCACAAAAAAAAAATTTATATATAAAAAAATATTTTTTTTTGTTAGTTTAATACTATAATTTTTTTCTTAAAAATATATTTGCACACCTTGACTTAAATTTTACACACCCTTATTACAAGTTTTTGCAACTCTAAGAATAAAAAGTAAGTGTTTGTGAATTGTAAGTGTCATTATTTTTTATAAATTTATATTATGTGTGTGAGTGTGTCTAATATTGATTGTATGCATTATTTTTTGTTATAATATTATTTGTGTGAATTATGATGTGTGTGGATGTTTGTGTGTACATTATAATATAAATATATATAATTTAATAATTAGGAAATAGATATGGTTTGTTACATGTGTGTATATTGTTATCATGTTATAATAATTTTTTGTTATAAAGTTAGTAAAATTCAAGAAAAAAAACATAAAGTTAGTGATTGTCCAAGTATTTAATTGATTAAGTACACACTAATGTATAATTTTATGTATGAATGAGTGTGGTCATGTACATCAATAATTAATATAAAGCCAATGAGTTTAGGTTAGTCATTTAGTTTAAAATATTTTCATAAAAACAATAACAAATAGATAATAAAAACTACATAAAAATAAAAATGTTAGATAAACTTAACAAAATAAAATGATTATAGGCTCATAGCTACCCACATTGGCAATAGATACTTATAATGAACTATCATATAACAATTCAAAATTTGAATACTTGTAGAAGGAAATTATAATACTTCATATATTAAATTTTTTTTTTTTTTTTTGGTCGGTAACTTGATATATTCAGGTTCTTTTTTTATTAAAATTTTTTAATGACTCCCCTGAATAAAATTCCTGGAGCCGCCATTGTTATTGTGTTCCCATATATAATATAATATAGTTTGACATGTAATGCATATTGGACATTTTTTTTCATGTTACATTGCGGGATGAAAGTTTGGTCTGGTGTTGGCAGTTTGCATAAATGAGATTACATCACAAACAAAAAGTTCCTCAAATCTTGATACATAATCAAACTGTCTTATCTATTGGAGGTATATATCTAAACTCTAAAGCCTCCATCACATGTGTTAGTTTGGATAGGCTTAAATTTTTGATAACTTATTTGCTTAAAGGCCTATTATTATTTTTGAAACTCAGGGAGAGAGAGAGAGAGAGAGAGAGAGAGAATGAATTGATAGATGAAAGACCACCATAAAGTTAGTAGCTAGGAATACTTAATACATATATAGATCAAAGACCATAAGGAATAGTAGCAAGTTGAAAGTTGAAACAAGTAGAAGAAGGAACACATTATATGTCAACTAGTTATGCTTTAATTATCATCCATTTGTCAATCAAGTAGACAAGGCATGTGGCCTCTTACATAAACATTCATTAACCCACATTATATACAAACTGAATTCAGAAAAGGAAAAAAAAAAAATGATAAGTCCCGAGAGAGATCGAGAGACGGATACTGGAGAGAATAAAGACAACCTAGTCTAGCCAACTCATGTAAATCCTCAACCTAAAAAATAATAGATTTATTAAATATTTTATCTTGACTTCCTAAAAAAATTTTGAACACCCTACTTTGAACATCTTGGGAAAAAAGTTATCTTTAGCTTACTTTGGAGATGACTTTTCTTGATTTTTATTAAATTAATTATATTATTATATAACATATTAACAATAAATATATATATATATATATATATATAATAAGCTACTTTTAAAATAGATAAAAATATATTATATAAAAAATAAAACACTAAAATGTGCAAATCATTATTTGATTAGATTTTTTTAATGCATTTAATTTCAAGAATTGTTGTCTACTTTGCAACTTTAAATTATTAGTATTTTTTTTATATGTTAGTCATTAAGAACTTAATGGATAATAATTTAGTTTTGAATCTAATCCCATAAGCAAGTTAAAAACTATTTGATCTATTCATGATGATATTTCTAAAAATAATACTATACTTTTGGATCCTAATGTTGAGTTATTAAATAATTAACTTATATATTGAATGGCGTTTACATTATACTTTAGACTATTATATAAATTATGAATATAACACACACACACACACATATATATATATATATACAAATCTCGTTTTCATTTGGCCCCCCCAAAGACAAGTTTCAAGCTACATCATTGCTACGATTTCATTCACATAACTTAAGTTACTTAATGACCACCTTACAAATATTTCTAGAATCGTCACTAGCTATATGGATGGTTAATTGGATTTTTTTTTTTTTTTTTTTTTTTTTTTTTTTTTTTTTTGCTTATACTTAGGCCCCCCTGAACTTGAAATCCTAGGTCCATCCCTATTTTCTGTCATATTGTCTCTGATGGAATGTTTTCCCCCTGAGCTAGCTCTCACCAAATTCGTGGGAAATGAGTATATTTCTGAAGCAATTGTAATTTTCTCTTCTTAGTCATGGAAATTATCGTACTAAATGGAATGCTTGTTTCTCCTTGTGGTGCCTATTGCTTAGATTATTTAGCATGCATGAAACTTCAAAATTTAACCCCCTCCCCCTTTATTAGTGATGGAGAAATAACTATGTATACACCTAGTGTGCTATGTTTCCCTCATATAAAAGTGGAATTCATATACAGACTTACGAGTCTGTAGAAACCACACTCTTATGTGAGAGGAAGATATATAGTAATACATTTCATCGAATAATAACTAACTAGTAGTCCTAAACCAAATTCAACCACCAATGTCCATGCTTAGCGTCCTACACACAAAACAAATTATGTTCTAGTGACTATTTTTGCTAAACTTTGGATGCACATTGCGTCTTCCTTATTTCTCATTATGTCTTTCACTGCATAAAGGCAAACATAATGAATTTCCCTAACATGGGTCCAATTATCTTATTATATAGTCTTAATTACAAATGAAGGGAAACAAATCACAACCATTAATGTAAGGGTAAATAACTAAATATTAGGGAAAATGCAAAAAGAAAAGTATGCTTTTAATTCTTCAATTTATAATAGATGGTGGGAGTCAACCCAATCTTTAAAAAAATAAATTAAAAAATAAAGTTAATGCTTGAATTGGATGAACCCTTGTTGACAGTAATATGTGTGATGGAAATTTTGTGGATTTCAGGTTGGGGAAGAGCTTTTTCCTTTGAGTTAGACGAGAACAACCAAGTGGTATGAACTACTTTCCTTTTCAAAACCTGCCAACATTTTGTCATTAATTGGGTATCATTGCATTATTTACTTCTGTGATGACACTGTGTAAAACAGAAAGCAAAGAAAATGAGTCCTTTATTTAGGCATTGTTGATGGATTACATTCATATAGGTCATTTTGAAGCACATGTTTGGTATGAAACCAACATCACACTCTTGCATCCACACTAGTTACTCGGCACATATTCAAACAACATCATTACAATTTAAATTGTCAACCAAACTTTTTTGAACTCACTTTTGACCAATGACCCAAGTAATTGAGCATCATGGTATTACGAACTTAATAATTATTACGGATTTAATAATTATTACAATTACATGAATTGGGTATTTGTTAATATATTTTTAAAAACACTTATGCTAAACTACTTTTAGAACTTATCACACTGAGTTAGCCTAGGATAAGTGTTATATGTTCTAAGAAAATGTAAGCATACTTGGGTATGTTTGTTCTCAACAAATCACAAATGAATGTAATTATAATAATTATTACCTTCATAGTAACAAATCTTGGTGTAGGTAAAATTCCGTAAATATTGTGTCGCAATGGATAAAAGTTTGATGGACAAGAGGAGGGGTTCAAGGGAATCTTTTGAAGGTGTAGCAAAATTCATGGAATTTGCCTTTCTATCCGTGCGCGATGGGAAGATCTTATGTCCTTATGCGAAATGTATGAATTTGATTTTAGTACTGCCAAATGTGGCATGTGATCATTGTTGGGATTTGGGGATGCTTAAAAATTACAAAGTTTGGAAATTTCATGGGGAATCAGCGATTGCTACAACAGCTACCAAATGTGAGAGCTCTCATGTGCAAGAAATCCTAAATCTATATGGTGATTTTCGTGGGATGTTGCACGATTTGTGCCCCCCGCATGAAATGGCACCCGAACCAATGGAAGAAGGTCCAACTGCGCAGCATCCAACTGAAGGTCAAATGATGAGGCCAAGAAGTTTTACAAGATGATAGATGATGTAGACAAACCTTTATATGAAGGTTGTACAAAATTTAGCATTTTCTCAGCCATTGTCTTGTTGTTCCAGTTGAAGACTCTATGTGGTTAGATGAACAAGTCATTTACAATGTTGCTTCAACTTTTGAAGGATTTAGTTCCTTCAAATGCCAAGTTGCCAAAAGACCATTATGAGGCTAAGAAGATAATCCAAGACTTAGGTTTGGGTTATGAGAAGATTCATGCTTGTCCCAATGACTACATGCTGTTTTGGAAGGAAAATGTTAACCCCGAGGCATGTCCTTGTTGTAATGTTTCAAGGTGGAAAACAAATGAGGCATTTGTTGCTAGTAAAAATGCTTCATCCAATAAGGGAAAGAAGAAAGCTGCAAAGCTCCTACGGTGGTTCCCTTTAAAGCCAAAATTGCAGCGACTATTTCTTTCACCCGATCTGGCTAGTTCTATGAAATGGCATGTTAATGGTTGTATTGATGATGGGGTTATATGGCATCCTACTGACTCAGATGCATGGAAAATGTTTTACAGTAAGCATTTAGAGTTCTCGTCTGATCTTCGTAAAGTCAAACTTGGATTAGCTACGGATAGGTTCAACCCTTTTGGAATTATGAGTACTAGTCACTGTACATGGCCTGTCATGTTGGTCCCCTACAATCTCCCACCTTGGCTATGCATGAAACGGTCATCTTTGATTCTATCATTAGTTATTCCTAGTCCTACCTCGCCAGGGATTGCTATAAATGTGTACTTGCAACCGTTAGTAGAAGAACTAAGCGAGTTATGGGATGTTGGAGTACAAACATACGATGCATCTTCAAAAGAAATATTTCAATTGGGTGCAGCATTGATGTGGACCATAACCATAAATGATTTTTCTGCATATGCAGATTTGTCGGGTCGGAGTACCGAAGGTAGGTTGGCATGTCCTTTTTATGCCGGGGAGACCGACTCTCAATATTTGAAAAATGGCCACAAATTCTATTACATGGGACATAGGCGATGGTTGGATGTTGACCACGATTTCCGGAAAGAAGGTATGTTATATGATGGATCTAATGATACGCGATCGGCTCCTATACCACCAGTTGCGTCAGACATTATTTTGCAAACTGAACATTTAGTTAGACGTTGTCTGGGAAGGAAATTTCAACTTGCTTACAATAAAAGAAAGAGAAGGGAGGCAGACTAAAGTGGTTGGAAGAAGAGAAGTATATTTTTGACCTTCCCTTATTGGGAGGATCACAAGTTGCGACACAATCTTGATGTGATGCATATAGAGAAGAATGTGATGGACAATATACTTGGCACACTACTAAACTTGAAGGATCAAACAAAGGATAATTACAAAGCACGCCTTGACTTAGTAGACATGGGGATAAAGAGTGAACTTCACCTACAACGAAAAAGTGATGATAAGTATACTATACCGCCTGCTTGTTTTCATATGACTTCATCAAAGAGAGATGGTTTCTTGCAAGTTTTGAAGGATGTAACAATGCTTGATGGGTACGCTTCCAATATCTCACGCAGTGTGAATATGAAAAAACGCAAGATTTCTGGTTTGAAGAGTCATGATAAGCACATCTTGATGCAGCAACTTTTTCTCATAGCATTACGCGGGTCTTTGCCATCTCATGTTACTAGGCCTTTGATAAAGTTAGCTTCCTTCTTTAGACAAATTTGTTCCAAAACCCTTAGGGTTTCAGATATTGCGACTGTTGAGACAGACATTGCAATGACATTGTGTGAATTGGAAAAGATATTTCCTCTGTCCTTCTTCACAGTGGTGGTACATTTGGTCATGCACTTAGCTGTTGAAGCCAATATTGGTGGTCCAGTGCACTACCATTGGATGTATCCCATTGAGAGGTAAAACGTATATAATATTATTGATCAACTATGAGCTTCATGTGCGCGTTTGAATAACTATTGCCAATCATTAATCTTATCATTCCTTTATAAGTACCTCTCACGCATTAAGTCTTACGTACGAAATAGAGCTACTCCAAAAGGGTCTATTGTTGAAGGATACATAGTAGAGGAGTTCTTAACATTTTATTCACGGTATATGGACGGAGTTGAAACTATACTTAATCAACCCACTAGGACGATTGAGGAGTCAACATAGGCGGTTTTGATCATGACACTAAACAATAGAAAGTGGACCCAAGCCCATCGCTATGTTTTATTCAATTCCGAAAATATCAACCACTTTCGTGAGTAAGTACTACGTATACCAATATAATTGCACGTCAATCCAATGTACGTTAGGTCCATTAACTCTAATACAATTACCTGCACAGGATGCATAAAAGATTGATGGAGGACGAACTCCGAAAGGGCCACCATCGTATATCCCAAGCCATTACATATAAGCACAACATGGAGAAGTTTTGTAGTTGGTTTAGGTGTCACATACGTATGACATTTTCAACTTCTTAAACTTGTAACACTGTCCTAACTATAATTACTTATACTGATAAGAATAATTTTGTTTGGATATGTTAGGTGACGTCATTGATTAGTGCTGATAGGAAAGGGAAGGAGTTAGTAATACCCTTACTGCACTGTCCAAATGGCCATATAGTTATGTAAGCGGTTGAAGCATTATGTCATAAATGGCTTAAAATTTAGGAGTGTAAATGATAAGGCAAATAGAAAAACGCAGAATAGTGGAGTTAGTGTTGCTACTGATGGTGGCATTACGTACTACGGTGTTTTAACTGATATAATCGAGTTGAATTATTCTAACAATATCAAACATGTATTATTCAAGTGTAAATGGGTTGATGACCAAAATATGAGAGGATATAAGATTGATGGATTTAGGTTTCCTATGGTGAACTTTACACACTTCATACATGGTGGGCATGACATGATGGATGAACCATATGTCTTGGCATCTCAAACTACACAAGTTTTTTATGTAGAAGATAAAAGGCACAATAATTGGTATGTTGTTGTCAAAACTAAAGCTAGGAATGTGTTGATGCCGGTATTGGTCCTTAACGTGACGAGGATGACACATATAGTTTTTTTGATAATGTTCCGTACAATATAAGTACTAATGAGGTCGTGAGTGATAACCTTGGTTGGGCTTGAGATGACATAGAAGGAATGACAATTGATGCCTCTATCATTGTTGAAAGAGATTTTCGTGAAATGGACAACTTAGACGATTGTGAGTTTATTGACGATGAGTCCAACAATGAAGATGACAATGAGGACGAGTACACCAAGGATGAGTAGTGTAACAGTTTAGTGGTGTATTGTGTGTAATTATGTTACAATTATTAACATGAATTTGTTGGAATGCCTCTGTGTAGTATTTGATGAATTTGTTAATTCCTCTTAATGTTGGTAATTCCTTTAATTTTTACTTATTATGCATCCAATTCCTTCCCTTATTCACTATTGGATTTGAAATTCATTTCCTATAAACTTGGATATATGTTCGTGTGGTGTTAGGGTTTCATTTCGTCATTGTTGTAGTGTTTGGCAAAGAGAAGCTCTTAAACTTGGATATATGCTTGTATATATTGTTAGATATTAAAATGAGTTATTTTACTTTGTCTTTTTTACTTACATTGTATGCAATTGATTGTTGTCTATAATACACATTTTCTTTGAGTTGTAAATTTGTTGGATGTAGGAATGGGAAGAAAACGTCGATTGCCACTTGTTCAAGTTGGTGAAGGATTGTCACATTCATAACAGAGGGGGGAGGAGCTGGAGGCCGCCCGTACTGCTGAGCAGGCAAAAGCAGATGCAAGTGATGATGGGACACAACCCCCAAGTAGTTTACATGTCTTGAAATGTAAAGTTAGATATTTATTACTAAACGCATAATTTACCTGTTGTTGGCCGCAGGAATAGGAAGGAATCGTTGATTGACGGTTGTTGAAGTTGGCGAAGGATTGTCACGTTCACGAGAGAGCGTGCACAAGCTGGAGGCCGCTCTTGCAACTGAGCAGGCAAAAGTGAATGCAAGTGATGATGATGAGACACAACCCCCAGGTAGTTTACATGTCTTGAAATGTAACATTTGAGAAAAATAGTAAATGCATATTTTTCTTGTGGTGTGATATAAATCAAATCCACAAAAATCTTCTCCGTAAAGCTGCAATCTTAAAAGAAATTAATCCATTAGCTAGCATCTCAATGTTTTTGAGGAAGTAACAAATTACAATCACAAAAAGTCATTAAAATACTTCTTAGTCTATAATAGTTTATTGGGTGATTACTTTATATATATATATATATATATATATATATATATATATATATATATATTGGGTGATTAGTTTCTCTTTACTATGAAGTTATCTTGGAAGCTGCAAGCACAAGGGTCCACCCCTTTTATATTATAAGCTAACAAGGTCCATCTTAAGAGTTTCATGATAAATAAAGTATCTACTAGACATGACAATCCCTGCATGCGTGTCCTTAGTGAGGTATCACAAAATATTTGATTTATCACAAAACAAAAATAAAAGGTTAAATATTTAAAATCGAAACTTCAATAGTTGAGGTGGTAACCCTAGGTGTGTTTGGTGGATTGGATTAGGGGTTTTGGTTCAAACCCCGATGGGAGGGGTTGGGCAATTTTGGGTAAAATTGCATCGTTTAATTTTACCCAAAATTCAAGTCATTCATATAACTTTTAGTTTGTTTATTTCAATTTTCAGCCTATAACTTCCATTTGTTTTAAGTGTGGTCATTTCGTCCGCTTCTCATTACAGGATTAGCCGTTAAGTGTCCCAAAACGATGTAATTTTGGTATTTTTGCATTTTCAAAATAATGTATTTTTAAGGACACCTAATGATACCATGTGACTGTGACAAACTTAACATAAGAATTACATTGAAAAAAAGTAAAAGTTATCGTATTGACAGAAAAAGACTGTAGAAGTTAGAAGACTAAATTGAATTTATGACAAAGTTAGATGATATAATTTGTAATTTAACCTAAATATTGTATGTAATGAAAGTAGGCTTCAAATTCAAAATTTTTGTGAGCCACTAGAAACTTTAATAAAGCTTCATCTGTGGGGAATTATCAACATATTTAGGCTGAGGATAGCATGTAATGCATTTTCTACGATACAACAAAGTTTTCCCATATTTTCTTAACATTGTTTTGAGGTGTTGTAGCCATAGAAGAACTCAAAAAGATGTCTATGTGTGAAAAAGAAATAAATATAAAAATAACTTATGTGTGCCTAGGGACATTTTGAATTTTTAGTATACAAATTTCCTTCAATATTAATATTAATTATTACCATTGTTCGTTTATGTCAAAAACTTTATCGTAATTGAATATTTTATAGATGAGTCATTTCTCGGATTTTTCTTAACTAACTATAGAGAATCTATTCTCCCTCGTTCTCAAAAAAAGAAAAAGAAGAAAAGAAAAGAGATACTATTCTCCCTTTATCTTATTAGACTGATTTTACAAACTATAGAAAATAATTTTTTTAAACATGCTTTTTATTATGTTCTTGAGATAACTTGCTTTTTATTATGTTCTTGAGATAACAACAATAGGCTACCCATTGCTTCTTTTAAATTTATGAAAATATGAATGAGTTAATTCACTTATTGTCCTGAGTAATAAGTAAATTAACAAAACGAATGGGAAAAAAAGATTATTTAAAAAGCAAGTATCAAAATGTTGACATTTACCAACAGCATACTCATGTTAGTTGAGCACTTGAGCTATATACAGTAACTTTTCTCTAATTGTGAACTTTGAAATTTCATTCCTAATGGTGGTTTACTATATGCAAAGGATTTAGTTCAAAAAACCCTAGTATCCAATAATGGGCATAAAAAGTGTGGGAAATTGCTAATGCAGCGAATATGGAGTCTTCTAGAGAACATGAAAATTGAATGTGGGTTAAATGGACGCGGCCAACCGATTGGGAAGAGTGGACAAACATTCAAAAGGTGGTTGGGCACTTTTTGCCTCAATTGGGCCTTGTGCCCACTTGTGCCAGCTGCTTAGACGAGTGTCCCGACTCACCACAAAGTAGATTGTTGGATAGAGATTGAGATAGCATCAAATTAAGCTACTTTTAATTGTTATGTACAGCCATATGTGTGCTAAATGGCATTTTCAGTAGGGTGGACTCTTGCACTATGCTAACTCAATTTTTGCATTTCAGAAACGATGGATCATTGACCTAACTATTATCTAACCAACTGATAAAATAAACTGGGCAATGCACCAACTAGGGGAATTGAGGAGGAACCAAAGGAGCAAGTTGAAAAAAGCAATGCTACAAAGATGAAATGACGAAAGAAGATGTCATTAAAAATAAACTAGAATGGGCTGACAAGCAGCAATACAAGATGCTAGTTGACTATTGATTTTTGGATACAATGCAAGTATCGCTATTTTCTTACTCTATTATCTTTTAGTGGTAATTTACATATGGTGGGGTATTTGAATTTACCGAGTAGAGTTTATTTAACTGATTTTTTTGTTTTCTTTTGTTGGCAGGAATGTGTTCGTAGACATTATGTAACACGAACAAGGTGAGCTGTGGTAAGCAGGCGGAGATAGGAAGGTGTGGGCCTATAAGTTTTGCCCAAACTGCTGACAACATGGTAAGAAATGCATTATTCTAACAAGTAGCCAGGCATGTGGTATATAGCAATTGGTTGTTCTTTGAATGTGCTTTCCTTTGTTACCTTCTCTGTGGAAAACTAAATCGGTTAAAAGTGGAGAGCTCCAATACAATTGGCATGCATATGCACATAGGCGCATAAATAAAACGCATACCTTATCTTTCCTATCACTCGATGCATAGCCCATTGGCCCAATTGATTGTATGTTGTAGAATTAATGGGGTATATATTTCAATGTGAAGTTAGCGATTATAATGACCTAGGATGCCTAGCTAAGTGCAAATGAGGAAAAAAATTTATGACCAAATGGCAACTAAAACCAAGGGTAAAAAAAAAGAACACATTATGGTAAATGTGATGTTATTGGATTTTTATGTTTCTTCTTTTTTTTCTTTTTTTTTTGTTCATAGTTTTGACCCAAAAAAAAAAAAAAAAAAAAAAAAAAAAAAAAAAAAAGCAAAATTAATGCATGAAAATATGCAATAATGTACAAAGACCCCTAGGAGTGATTAATGTAGAGTGATAATGTGTGACTATGTTTAAGGTTACTTTTTAGGATGCCTAGTTTATGGTTTTGACACATAGACATACCTATCACACGACTGATTATAAAACTCATACTTGCATCTAAACTTAAGCTCATTTAACTTGTGAATGGTAAAAAAAAAAACAATGCATGAATGTAATACTGAAGTACACCAACTTTTACTGAAGTACACCAACTTTTAGGACGTTCAAAAGATAGGAGTATTGACACAAGGATGCAACAAACTTTTTTCAAAATCTATTTGTGAACCATTTTCCTACAAATAATGTAAGAATAAGTGAACCATTAAGTGTTGACTTTCTTTGTAACAACATATTAAAAGAAGATTGTAAAATTGTAACATTGCTTGTGTGTGTTGTTTTAGCAGAAATGAGCCTTTTAGTCAGAAATGAAATGGAGTAAAGAGTCAGGAGCGACAAGATGAAGCTTTGACAGAAAAGACAAGTGAGAGAGAGGAAATGTGAGGAAGTTGAGTGAAGGAAATTGGGTTGGGATAGTAGCCAATATATAGAACTTTGGGATGGGGCTAGCTACAGACTATTTCAACCACTGTCACAACTAACTGTAGTGGATTTTAAGAGTGTTGGGACCAAAAATCGCTTGATACTAAGCATTCACATAAAGAAGACAACAAAACTTGTCTTTTTGAACGTAATAATTTACATTTTTTATTTTATTTTACATTATATTGCATGTTATGTCCCAAATTAAGTTTGCTATGTTTGGTTGTCGATTGTTGCTTCATATCACCAACTTAAATTTTCACTATTGTAATGAGACTATTGAATATGATGTAGGCTAAAGAAAGTAAGGCAGCAGTGGAGCGTGCAGTTGTTCTTGCGAAAGTATACTGCACCAAAGATAGGCGTCCTATTACACCTGAAGTGAGCGAGAAGATCGTAAGCCCTATATCGTAACCTATTTCTTTTGTATTTTGTGTGTGAATTGTTTATAGCAAGTAATATGTTATTTGGTTCTTGTGTGAAAACAGGCTAAGATAACTGAAATTTTAACTCAACGGGGCATATCACTACAAGGAGAGCATGGTGAAGGAATCCTATGGTTGAAAGATGATGCATATGCTAAAGTGATGGGTGCAGAATGCTGTGGACGTGTACGTGTGGTGGGTTTTGGACCAACCCTATCAGGAAAAAGTGGATCCAACCTTTCATGCTATACATCGACTCCACCATCGTCAAGTGAAACGACCCATCAGATGACTGAATTGGAAACTTCGCACCAGACTTTGAGGGACCAACTTGCCCAGTCAGAGGAGAGGCATCAGAAGCAACTCGCCGAAGCACTAGCCCAATAAGATGCGCGGCATAAGGAGTAGCTCATCGAAGCACATGCCCAATCAGATGCAAAGCATCAAGAGCAAATGGCAGAAATGATGTCGTACATGAGAGACATGTTGCCTAATTTAGCCGACTTTTGCAGTCTTCACTGCCTTCTCAAGTACATTTGGATGTTGCATTTAATTTAATGAAAATTGCGTGTTTATTGCAATGCATTGTTATGTCTGCTAATACGATGTTTTTAATATATTCAGCAGGATAGCGCTACATCTAAATGAGGACTCTTCGTGGATATTTTATGATTGTGTGTTGTAGACACCTTTTTGGCTATTCATAAAGGAATATTGTAGACATGAATACTTTTTTGATATTATAGACAGATTGATATGTAGACAGGTCAATCATGCCATTCAAAGATTGACAATCTTTTTTGTGAACAAAACACTTTTTAGTTGAATCTCTTGTATATGTAGACAGCTACATTGATGCTTTAACAACACAGAAGAGTCTAAGTGCAGCCATGCATTGTTCTCACGGTAAGTTTGAAATATATAAATACCATTTCGTAATTTTTGGTTTTTCCTTTATTGTTATTTTAGTAATTTTTGCTGGTTCCATTTGTGTAATTTTGTTGGATAGGAATTTTTCCATTATCGCTCATGTTGATCATGGCAAGTCTACGCTTGTTGACAAGCTTTTGAAGTGCACTGGGACCATTAAGAGAGGACTTGGTCAGCCTCAGTACCTTGACAAGTTGCAGGTATATCAACACTTTTAAAAGAGTTGTTCTATGTTGTTGTTTAGGAAATACATGAATTGGGTATTCAATGGAATTTGTATTGCTTTCGAGTGGGTTTGTTTAAGAGTGATGAGTGAAGTTTATACTTGCTGAGTTGTCTAGGAAGAGACATGGATTGGGAATGATATGGAATTTATATTGCTTTTGAGTGTATGATGTTTTTCATGGGTTTGTTTCTCAGTGAAGAGTGAAGTATATGCTTGCTAAATTGTTTAAGGAGATACATGAATTGGGTATTCTATGGAATTTGTATTGCTTTTGATGAGTTTGTTTCCGAGTGAAGTTATAAACTCTTCTTAGTTGGTTAGAATTATAAAAAAAGAAAAGACGAGTATGCTTAGTTGTTTAGGAAGAAACATGAATTGGGTATTCTATGGAATTTGTATTGCTTTTGAGTTTGTGGTGCTTTTGATGAGTTTGTTTCCTAGTGAAGTTCGAGTCTTCTTAGGTGATTAGAATGATAAAAGAGAGAAGAAAATAGTGTGCTCAGTTAGTTACAATTGAAAGTATAGAAGCTATATAAGACTGCATTTGGTAGTGTTGAAAAGTTGTCTAACTTCACTAATCTTGTTTTTAAGAGCGTCTCTAGCTGCTGTATATTCTGATCATAGCATTCAATTTTGGAAAAGTCAAGGTTTTCTCTATCTGAAGTAACTTATAATCTTCTTATGTCTCTGCTTGGTTCGAAATAGCTGACTGCTGTCTTTATATTTTTGCACTACCATTATGGACAAACACTGTGTTCTACCTATAAAACAAGGGTACAAAACCGATGCCCCACTTGCAGACAAGAGCTTGGAGATGGGAAGGCACCCCTAGAAGCAGCCGGGATAGCCATAGGAAGGTTAGAGACAGTCATGTGCGTAATGTTTGCAGTTGAGGTATCTCAAAATCATGTGTTGATGCTTGCTGCATCTTTTTGTGTCAAACGGACCTTAAACTTTCCTCTATTTTGTTGCTATATTGAACTGCACATTCCCTAAAGATTGATAATTTCCTGTATTCCTTAAAGATTGATTGAATGAACATTGTGACAGGTTTGAGAAAAATCCAAGTTGATACTAGATGCAAAATTCCGGCTTGTTATTTGTTGCATGCAACAAATAACAAGATGGAATTTAGTGTGTAACAGGTTTTCTATAGTAGCATTTGTAAAACTTATAGCAGCATTTGTAAATGCATACGCCATCTGACCTAAAGAAAAAGAAAAAAAAAAGGCTATAGCCGCGTTTTTTAAGACACGTAATAATAAGTGAGTTTCTCACGACACGGTGTTCTACCCGAAGGTTTAATACAACCATAAACGCTCTCATTTTTCTTAACCAAAAAAAAAAAAAAGATTAGTAATTTAGCCTATGTCTTATAGTTGTCGCTGCAGTTGGCCCACTGTTGCTATCTCTCTCTCTGTTCTAGAATTTGTACTTTATAGTAGCTTGTGTTCTTTGTATTTATCAGTTTCAGCTCATGGTACTTGATACTTCTTGAATGTTGTGTTATAGTGTTAGTTTCTTAACGAAATTTTCTCATTCATTAAGGGAAAAGAAAAAAAAAAAAAAAAAAAGTATTCTAACAATTTTCCAATCCTTCCCCTCAATCTTTTTGTAATTTAAGTTAAAAGTAGATGCTATTCATTTAAATAAAATACAAGTATTGAAATTTTCTACCCACCTATTCCACCTTAACCCAAATGCCCATTACTTACTTTGTTTCCCTTATCAACTTTCAAGCAAATTCAAAATGTTAGCTACAACAATGTTACCATATATGAAATTCAAACAATGAACATGTTTATCTCTTCCAATTGCACCCAACCAAGCATTGCTTACGCACAAAATTCAAGTGAACTAAAGCTACACAAGCTACCCAAGCTTATTTTTCCCATTACACAACAAAAAATCACTCCATTCACAGCATTCAGATCTCACACACGCACACCAAAGCCAAACAAAGAAAACCCATTATTAAATATCCAAAACCCAGATCAAATTCGCAACCAAACAAGCTAAAACTCAACCCCACTCACACAACCAGTTCCGTACACATACAAACCGAATGGGTTTTAGTTATATTATCCAAAAAAAAAAAGCCTTACCTTTTTGGGGTTGGAGAACGCGAAGATGAGGAAAATCAAGAGGACAAGGTAGAGAAAGATGAAGCGTGGCTGGACCAGAAGCGAGATTGCTCGACGCATCGTTTTGGGTTACTCTTGTGCGTGATTGTATTTCTCTCTCTCTCTCTTTTGAATCAACAATTATATCTAAAGCTTTCGTGTCCTTCCATGAATGAAGAAAATAGCAGAGCTTTTCACTCTCTCTCTCTCTCTCTCTCTCTAGAGGAAGGAGGCGCAAACGTAGCAGTGTCAGTGGCCTCTCTCAGAGAGAGTGCAGAATCTCTGGGATTTTTGGTCTTTGGCGCTGAAGAGGAAGGAAATAAATTTCTTTTTTATATAATTAACAAGCAAAAAAAAAAATTTAATCAGATAATTAAAAAGAAATTATTCTAATAAGAAGGATTTATTTATTTATTATAGGCTCATAAGTCATAAGATGGATTAGTGGACCGTGATTAGTTATTTTTTTTAATATATTATATATAGGGCGAATGGGTGATTAGTAGTAATTAAATACGTTAATAGAGCTTGGCTAAGTGGGTAAGGTTCGGACGTTTTGTGCACCACACTTAGATTCGAGTCCCGCTACCCGCAGGAGTCTATTGATAAGCTTTTCTTACCTCAAAACCTGGGGGTGTAATATAACCATAAATCCCTCCATTTTTTTTTCTCAAAAAAAAAAATAGTAATTAAATACGATGTAGTTGAATTTGAGAAGAAAAAACAAATCTGGTTTAGTTGGATTTGAGGATTTTTGGATCAATAAGATGTAGTTTTCTTGTTTTTGTACCAAAATTCCAATTCTAAGAGCTCTGTGTCCCTTCGAAAGAAGAGCTGTTTGTGGGCCCTATAATAGGTGGGTCCAAAGAGGCATATAAATTAATGACCTGAACTGAGATGTTGGGAGTTTGAGATGGGCTTAGCATTGTCTTGTCCGTTAGTCTTGTGAGAGTTGACAATTCTTGGCCCAACAATTTGATCAAACAGAAACTAGAGAAGGTTTCTCCAAAAAAAAGACCAAAAGATTGGGATTCATATAGGGTGGATTTACTGATTTAGCTTACATCCAATGTATTGGAGTACTCAAACGGAAGCCTTGACTTAGAAACATTACCATGCTTGAGGAAATCTATCCACTAAATGACTGTTTAGCATCAGGTTTATAAGTTCAGTTTTTAGTTTTTAATTCAGTTTTTAACTTTTAGGTTTTATGTACAATTTTTTAAAACCTTACATTTTTCGCATTTTTTCACTTTTTAAATTTTTTCCAAAGTACAAGTATATTTTATTACACTTTGCAAAACATTTTCAATAAAAAACTAGATAAGTTGTTCTCAAATGGAGTGGGAGGCAAAAATCAGGGTTCAAGTCTCGATGATGGAGTTTCACACAAAAAGACACACTTAAGATTTGTTAGGACATATGCGATTTGCTGTTAGGAACATATGTCAATTTAGAATTGGTTAATCCTTTAACAAAACGCACTTTACTTGTAATTGGGTAGATCTAGGATGTGTTTAATGCTTCAAAGAACAAGGTTTCAAGTTCAAGTGTTAAAGTCATGCAAGTCTGTTTAAGAATTAAGTAGAGAAATGTTGGATTTTAAAACTCGACAGCTAGCATCTATTGACGTTTAAAAAGTTGCTGAAACCTAAACCTCAACAGTTAACTTGATAGATACCCTATCTGTCGAGGTTTATGAAATTCAGTTTTTCAGAGCTGATTTCACTCCAATCCGTGAATATGTGTTTAGGCTTTCTTTTCTCACAACTCTAAATATATATAAAGATTATTTTAAATGACGTAAAAGGTTGCGCAAGTGTGATGCAAAACTGTGTTCATGCAAATTGTGACCGGAGACAGAATTTGCCCTAGTTCATTTTTCTCTTGAAGAAGCTGCTATATTTGTACATCTTAGGGTTTTGTGACCAAGAAGTTTTGTGATCTTCATCGTGTGATGAACTGAAGAACTTTGCAGCCAACATCTTTCTCAAATTGATGATTAAGTTGCGTACTGGGATCTACGCATCTATTGGTTAGTTACGTACTAGGAGCCGTGCATTGAAAGGAGAGATTGTCACTATAGAACAAATCCAATTGGGTATTGGAGTAAGGGTTCAACTGTAGGTTGGTATAAGATATTGAGATTCCTTTACTTATAACCGCTTGTTTTGATAATAGTAGATTCTCGAGAGTAGTGACCTTAAAATCACCCGGTGGGGTTTTTGCTAAGTAGGTTTTCCCCATTCGTAAACAAATCACCATGTCAATTTAATTTTCTGCATTTAGTTAATTGGTGATTTGTTTATACTACCACGCATTTTACATGTTAATTGAATTAACTAATTAACTTGGCTAAATCAATTGGTTAATTTATCATAAGAGGTTAATACATTCTTGGCCTATCAAGATTAGGATTTTTTTTTTTTTAATATCTTAGATCAAAAAAGAAATAAGTCCTCCATTTTATTTTATTTTCTACTGTTACTGAACTACAAATATAAAATGAATGAGCGCGTTGAGAACCTGTTCTTGTCCCATCATCTAAGGCATTCATATGGACCTTACAAGAAATTACAGGCCCAACTAAACATACAGATGGGCATGGGCCTACACTGATCACGGTTTTTAAGTAGGCTTAAAACTATTGATCTAGTGTGGGTTGCACAAAATGTGGCCCAAAAATGACCCCAAAAGAAAGAATTGGCATACATATGGGTATCTTTCCAATGTTTTTCTTTTACTAGTTTTCTTCCAATTTCCTATTTTTAGGATCTTACTAGCAAGAAGTTATATTTTTGTTTAAAAAAAAAAAAAAAAACTATGATAAAAGAAAAGCAATTGGGGAAAATAAATGTCAATTAGTTTACTTGGTAAATATCAATCACAATGGCTCTTGTGTGGCACAAGTTGATTTTTCTGCCCATTTTCTAAGCAAACTACTCTTTTATCCCCCTCGTGAAAGTAGTAGAATAATTCCTAATATTAGATATTCAACGCTCGTGGATCGAATTTGAATCTTATTATCCTAGATTTTTTTTAAAGAAAAAAAAAATAATACAGCCAAATTAAAAATTTTAGTCTTTTTAAATAACAACTTCAATTTGTAAAATACTAGTTTTTAGAATCTCTAGAAATATATAGTTTAATAACATAATTCTCTTCAACGGTATGGATTACATCAACCAAAAATATAGTTAGGAAAATATGATTGACAAAGGTTTTTTTTTATTATTATTTATTTATGGGAATTGTCAAAGATATTATTCATTCTAGAACCAAAAAGTTAATCGAAATAGCAATTATTTTCAAATCAAATGTTTGAATTCTTTTCGTGAGAGGCTGTTTTGTCAAGATGCTGAAAAAGAGTGTCTCAGACGTTCATATTTCTTCTAAAGCATTAATCTTGAAACCTAAAGTACGTGCTATTGACTGATGTCCTTTCAAGAGTAGGAAAATAAGGTTGGATGGGGAAAAAGACTGAAACTACTATCCAACGAAATTCCTTGGTAAAACAAAAATTTTGAGTAATTTCATTTTCTTTGGCCTAGACTAATCTAGTAAATACTGGATAAGACACGAGCAATAAGTGCTTTTTTTTTTTTTTTTTTTTTAACTTGTGTTTTGTCTGTGTTGGATCTAATTTTTTTTTTTTTTAAGTATACAGAAATTGTAAAATTCTACAAAAATAAATTGTACAAAATAAGTAACAAATTTATAAATGAGTGAGATTTTCGGATGAATGTAGACTATATATATAGTGTCTATCAACCATAGAGATAGAGATAATTTAGCGCCAAAAAAAAAATAAAAATAAAAATAAACCATAAAGGTAAAAGATAATGACAAAATAAAAAAGTAGATTTACTTAGTCTTGTTTCAAATCAATGACTTGTCATATGACTGTAAGATAAGTAGATAACGCGGTGTTACATCAAACCCATTAACATCTAGCCGAAGACAGTTTGGTTCGACTGGGGCCGCCACAAGGAATTAAATTATGTTTGTACTTTGTATCTTTAATAAAAATATCAATATGTGGGCTGTAATTAGTTCAACTGGTAAAATTTTTGATAGTTGAATAAAATATTTGGGATTCAATCTTTACTTACACCAAAAATCGATTATTGTCTTAGTCTGATAATAAAAAATTATTATTAAAAGCGAACGTCATAGATTGAAACTATCTCCAAAAAAAATATATCTTGAGTGCTAGATAGATCTGGTATATATATCTTAAAAATCGATCGTCCTGATTTTGGATACTTTTTTTTTTGAAAATATTTTAAGAGCAGCTAATTGAGTTATAAAATCTTTGGTTTATCTAATTTTATTTGTGTTTTTTTTTTTTGTTTTTTTGAAAAAATAAACAAGTTCGGAATTAGTGAAATGGTCATGTGATTTGTGATTTGTTGGTGAGGGAGAAAAAAATTATGAAAAGATGGATGACCAAGAGGAAAGAAGAAATTAAAAAATATTATTTATTTTTTAAGAGAGAAAAGTAATAAAAATAATATTTAAAAATAAATAGGAGAAAAAAAAAAACTAAGAGTTTGATTTAGTTGTACGTAAAGAATGGATTAATTACAATCGAAAAAATGGCCTTTTAACTACAATTAGACTAAAAAACTGTTTCAATTGATGTGAGTGCTCGATGTTGTACCAGTTTAAAACCCCAAATATGTATTTTATTGAGTATTGACCATAGTTTTGTATCATGGGATGGGCAATATATATAGCCATCAATATTAACTAGTACTTTAAATGACTTCATTGCTCTATTATTATTATTTTTTTTGCTTTTGCTATTATTATTATTTTTAGAAGAACTTCATTGCTCTATTTGATTGTGATAGAATGATAGAATATCTATCTAATAAATTTTGAAATTTTATTTGGCTTGACTGCATAATTCAGGTTGTACTATCTACTGGTTTCTCAAAAAAAAAAAAAAAAAGTTGTACTATCTACTGAAAATATTAATTGCTAGTAGCTATAACTAGTGGAAATTTCACTTGGTATTATTTTATTTCTTATAATTCCTCTTCGATCTGTTTCAACTTAACATGGATTCACGTTTGTAATAAGCTATTTATTAATTTACAATCACGACGAAATCGGTTTTACATATATTATCCAAAATTTAAATAAAAAGCTTACCTTTTCGGGGTAAGCTTTTGTTAAAGGAAAACAAATTAATACAGCCAAATTAAGATTTTAGTCTTTTTAAATAACAACTTCAATTTGTAAAATACTAGTTAGTTTGGTGACATAATTCTCTTCAACGGTATGGATCACACCAACCAACAATATAGTTAGGAAAATATGATTGTCAAAGGTTTATTTATTTATTTAAAATGTTATTTGTCCAAGGTATTATTCATTCTCGAACCAAAAAGTTAATTGAAATAGCAATTTCTTTTCAAATCAAACGCGTGAATACTTTTCATCAGAGGCTGTTTTGTCAAGATGCTGAAAAAGAGTGTATAAGACTTTCATATTTCTTCTAATTAATGTATTAATCTTTAAACCTAGATGTGTTATTGAGTAAGGTCATTTCAAAAGGAGGAAAGAAAGGTAGGATGGGGAAAAGACTGAAACTACTATCCAACGATATTCTTTGGTATAACAAAAACTTTGGGTCATTTTCATTTTCTTCGGCCTAGTCTAATAAATACTAGACTAGATAAGACATAAGAGTGGTACTTTTTTTTTTTTTAACATGTATTGTGTCTGCGTTGCGTCTAATGCATTGAAAATGGGACGCAAGTCAAATTAATTTTTAATATCTCATTTTTTTAAGTATATATAAAGTGTAAAATACTACAAAAATAAATTTTACTAAATAAGTAATAAATTCATAAATGAGTGAGGTTTTCGGATGAATATAGACTATATATGTAGTGTCTATCAACTATGAGATAAAAGACAAAATAAAGAAAAGTAGGTTTACTTATTAGTCTTGTTTCAAATCAACGACTTTATTACATTACTGTAAAATAATGTGTTGTTCCATCGAAGTTCGAACCCATTAACATCTAGCTAGAAGACAATTGATTCAACTGGGGCCGCCATATCTTTAATTACTTTTCCACGGAGATATATCATGTTTACACCTTTATCAATGTCCACTGACAAGGGATAAATCATGTTCACACCTTTATTAATAATATAATTTTTTTTAGTACTAAGTATCTTAATTCATATGTAAAAAGAGAGGGAAAGACTTTAAAGAGATATGTAAAAAGAGAGGAGAAGATTTTAAAGAAATTGACAGTAGTATATATTCAAAAGGATATAATAATTATATAAACTTAACTGTTCATTCAACTAGTAAAGTTTTTAATAGTTGAATAAGATATTTGAAATTCAATTCTCCTTCTTACACCAAAATTTGATTGGTTAATGTATGTTTTAAAAAAATTTCGTTTCTTTATAAAATAAATTTTCATAAATTTTTTTTAAAAATAATTTACTAACATATCCTTTACATCAAAAATCAATTAGTTAATGTATGTTCTAAAAAAAATTTACTTCTTTATAAAAAAAAATTTTCATAAAAATCTTTCTAAAATAGTTTACTATTATGTGTAGTAAAATCCATATATTAAAAATCAATCGTACTTGAATTTTGGATACTTTTTTTGAAAATATCTTAAGAGACATGCCAATTGAATTATAAAAATATTAGCTTATCTAATTTTATTTGTGTTATTTGTTTAGTGAAAAGGTATGGAAAAGTAGAACAAGTTGGGAATTAGTGAAATGGTCATGTGATTTGTGATTGGTTGGCGAGCTAGAAAAAATGATGAAAAGATGGATGGCCAAGGGGAAAGAAGTAATTAAAAAAATTCTTTATTTTTTTAAGAGAGAAAAAATAAAAAATTAAAAAATAAATAGGAGAAAAAAAAAAACTGAGAGTTTGACTTAGTTGTACGTAAAAAATGGATTAACTACAATCGAAATTGTGGTTTTTCAACTACAATTAGACTAAAAAATTGTTTCAATTGATGTGAGTGCTCGATGTTGCAGTTGTACTAGTTTAGAACCCCCCAAATATGTATTTTATTGAGTAATGACCATAGGTTTGTATCATGGGATGAGCAATATATCCATCAACATTAACTTTAGATGACTTCATTGCTCTATTTTTTTATTTTTTTAGAAGAACTTCATTGCTCTATTTGATTGTGATAGAATGACAGAATATCTACCTAATAAATTTTGAAATTTTAATTGGCTTGACTGCATAATTCAGGTTATACTATCTCCTGATAATATTAATTACTAGTAGCTTATAACTAGTGGAAATTCATTTGGTGTTGTTTTATTTCTTTTAATTCCTCTTCTGTTTCAATTTCAACTTAACATGGATTCACGTTTGTAATAAACTGTTTATTAATTTACAATCTCGATGAACAACAGGACCAATGGAAAAGCTATATATGCAACTTGCACCTCACCATGAAACTGTGAAAAAGGGATCGTTGATTATAGTACTATATTCTATGTAGTGCATATTCCTCGAATAAATTTTGGTTTTGTTGCAATTCTTATCTATAAACTATACAATGGTGCATTTGGCAGCTCCTTTAGCACGCGAACTTTGTAGGTAAGTTAGGTCATGATGCTGTGTCATATGATTCAGAATGTTCTCACCTATCATTGTCAAGTTAACTTATATTTAAGGACATTTTTTCTGCAATTTATAAAGTATTCAAATCTAATGCTGCAATCATAATCATCAAGAATCCATCTTTATTACCTAGGTCAAATGCAAATTGAATTTTTTTTTTTTTTTTGGTTAGATTATATTAGGATATTATTATACGTTGAGATATTGCCATAAATAATGTACAGCATAAACCATGATTTAATAGAATGCATGAATTATTATGATATTAGAATTAGAATTTATAGTTAATATTTTCGGTTGTTCCTTATAAAACAAACCATTCAAAAAAGTATATAATAGTCACTTAATAGCTTTTTAATTGTGGATGTAAGTTATCAAACCAAATCACATTAAACTTTCATACTTTGACTCTCCTACACTATTTTATTTTCTTATTTCTATTTTACCAATGTGAACTTCTATACTTTTAGATTAAAAATTATTATGACTAGAAAGACGTGAATAATCGATATATTCGATTTTTTTTTAATTTTTTTTATTTTAAGAAGAGATATATTTGAATCTAAAGAATGTAAAACTTAAAAGATAACTCTTAATTATTGAACGTGGCATTCTTATCTGCATGACCCATCAGTACTGCATGCAGCCAGTTAGGTAACAGTTTTTGGATATTCCAGTGTTGCAGCTTTTCCAGTTTGTGGATGAGCAAGTTTTGTCGGATTGATATAATGTTTGACACGAACCATACACATTTTCATGCATGCAACACAAATGGCCAATGTATGTAGGGTATATGATTTTGCATGATTAGCTTTAAAAACTGGGAATTAAACAGTAGGGTCATCTATGCATGTCCAAAAAGAAAATTCCGAATAGAAACAAAATGATATTGGTTGATGAAGATGATTCTTAGGGTGTACATTTTCCAATATGGAAACGTGTCTTTATTCCTTTGAAACCTTATCTTTAGGAGGACCTACTCACTTCAAAATAAAATCATCTCAGATCTAAGTAGGACCGAAAAATATATTGGCTATTTAATTTAATTGGGTCTAACAATTAATGCATAGTTGAACAAGAAAATGAAACACCCAGACATAAATATTGAAACGAAAGCTCTAAGAAATGGCTTAGCTGAAAACTACTCGTGGATAAATATTTTGGATATATAAGAGAAATTGCAAGCTAGTTTCATTACATGACAATTCAAAGGACCAAAGTCATTAATTTCTGTTTTCTTTTTTTGTTGTTATTAGTTGTTAATATGTTATACTACTTTTTTTTTTCAGGGATATTGAAAATTATAAAGTGATAGCGCATGCAGAGAGGAATATTATTTAGCATTAATTTGTTTTTTGAGATATCGGCAAATACTTTAGGTGGCAATCAATATGTGATTATTTTATTAGTTCAATAGTTTTTTGTAATACATATTTTCCAATATATCAACCAATAAATCCATTATAGTGTATAATACCCCATAATTTTCATTCTTTTTGTATTTCAAATTGTTTTTCCTTATTTTTGATTGTTTTAAATTTTTTGGACATATCAAATTGAGATATTTCCTCTTTTGTTTTTCTTTTGTTGATAAATTAGGCAGTGATGACTGATGAAGAGTTTGCTCAAGAGTGATATATTTCTGAAACATATTTAAAATGTCAATATTCTTTCTTATGCTTAATTAGGTTGAAATCTCTCACAATACCTAGCTAAGATTTAAAACCATATAGGATTCAACAATCAAACTTCTTTCTATATTTCTAAGCACAAAGACAATTGGGATGTAACTTTCAGCAATTGATTGATGAACCAAATTGGTGATGGGACTCGTTGATGTTAAAGAAGAGGGTGACATAATAAGCAGCCATTGGTTCATAAAAAAAAAAAAAAAAAGCAGCCATTGGGCTTCATTACTTTTCTATCTCATATACTAAATCTGTTCCACACAATTCAAATTATAGTGCTGTCAATTCAACATTAATTCAGGCTTGGATGTTTATGACAGATTAATCCATTGAAAAGTTCCATTTAAATACAATTTGGCATGAGAATTAAGAAGCCCCCACCACCATGGATGCAAGTTTCTGCAAAAATAGGTGCTTGCTTGGTGTGCTGCGAAAAATGATGCAACTTTTTGTTTTCCTGATGTGCAAGTCGGAGTAGGTAAACTACAGAAAAGACATGTACGGACCACGTTCACATGGTGCCAAATAAATACAAGCTGTCATGAAAGAAAGAGTTGAACGACACTTCTGATTTTTTGTTGATCGATAAGCAGCCAAAATAGAAGAAAAGATGCTTTGTTGGTAAAAAGTAATTACGTGCATAATTTAAACAAAGTCATTTATAAAAAAAATTAATTAATTACAGTTGTTTGAGTGGTGAGAAAATTATTAGATAGTCTCTAACATAAATTGATGTGATATATCATACCAATAAAAATAAACAAAGTGAAAAGGTTTAGTTTTAACTTTATTAGATGACTTGCTTTTATTGGTATATATGGAGTACTATAGAGTCTAGACGGTACTCTTTAAGTGTATTACTTTTTTTTTTCTTAATAGATACAAATGATGATGCAATTTTATTTTATGACATCTAATTTACAATAATCGATTTCTACAATTAGGCTATGATCTAAAATGTTAAATGGTTTCTTTTCCATGTAGGTGATCGAGATTTGATCCAAAATACTTTATTTGACAACAAAATATTTATTAGTTGAGCTAATTAGTAGTCACACCTTAGGTGGTGTATCTAAGGCTTTCTAAATAATTCAATCTTGTCGCTGTGTTGGCCAAGAAACCAATTAATTGAATTCAATTAGTAAGGTACCCTAAAAAAGTGCAGCTAAGTTTTGCTATTTCTTATTATTATTGCTAGTGTATATATAATCCGTGCATATACACGGTACAATTAAAAACAACACAATTACACATATATGAATTCAAATTATACCTTGTTTAAGTCATAGATATATACATGATTTTTTTACTTTTTCTTTTTTCTTTATTTTTTTATTTTAATTTTTGGATATACACTTGAGTTTACTCTTTTTTATTGGGTTTTTTTTTTATTTTTTATGGTTTATTTATATTAAACTCTTCGTCTTTTGCACTATATTAACTCACCTAGAAATTTTATATATATATATATATATATATATATATATATATATATATATAGGACATGAGACACAAAATTAGGCTACAATTAGAATCCAATTTAAAATCTAATTGAATTTTCTCTTAGTTTTACCTATTAATATATATATATATATATATATATATATATATATATATATATATAAATTGTTATTATTATTATTATTATCTAACAACAATGATAAATTTAGAAATGTGAATTTAATAATGGTTTAGTTTTCTCTTTGGAGAAAGTAAAAGTTGCATTGTTCCAAATAAACTTAAATCATCTCATAGAAACAGATCGCAGCTCTCTTTGTCTCTCCCTTAAAATTTTCTTTTGTTTTGTAATTTCAGTGCTTGTTATAGTGGTTTATTATCCTTGAGAAATAAAATTTACAAAAATATAAAAGTAACTTTAAAAATAGGCTAAAAATAAACTTTACCAATTGAGCCGTAAAATAACTATTTTTTTTAAAAAAAATTTCTGTTGAGAATAGATAAACGAAATATTACCTAAAACTTTGATAACAGCACGTACTTTTCAAAGAAAATTAGATCATGTGCTATTATGCTCACCGTAGTTTGTCGTATTTTATATGATCGCACCCACCATATCTTAAGTGAACAGCATCTTATTGAAATGTAGTATTTTATAAGCCACTCTCATATCGATCAATCAATCTAGTGGTGGTCATGTGTTTCTATAATATATCTATAGTCTATGTCACCTAGCTTTGTTTTTAAATCCAGTCATTTTCGTAAAATAATAAACCAAAAAAAAAAAAGTCTCTGTCATAATGTCATTTTGCTCACATTAATACATCATTACTTCTTCACTAGACCCGTACAGAAGAAAAAATATATATAATTTTTGAGAGAGAGAGAGAGGAAAACACATGTGGAAATATAATTTTTGAGCAAAATTTATTATCACATTGGATATATAATAAGAAGTTTCACATGTGATGCAATATATATATATATATATATATATTAAATACACTAAATTATTTCATAATATCAATGACAGTTCATGGGTCGGATGTAGAAAGGTGACAAATAGATGACACAATTCAAAATCAATTGACTTGTGTTAAGTTCATGGCTAAGAAGTAAGAACATGAGCTTGTAAGGGTCACGTCTCAAGCTAGAGACTGATTACTAATCACATGGAATGTTCATGTATGAAAAAAACAAGAAAAAATAAAGTGAGAAATAAAAAACTAAAAGGACCAAGTGATACATAATTGTATTTGTCGTTTTATCTGCTGACTCGACTCTATTATCTTAATCTTTAATCCATTTTATGTTGATTGAATGATTTGCAATCTTAGAATTTTGATAGTTACAATGGAAATTTTTTTTATTTCATGAAGCATTTGTTTAAAATATCAGAATATGCCAACTAGTTAAATTACAAATTTTTTATAGTTTTCTATAGAAATCAATCAAGAGAAGGATTTAACAAATATAAGAGATCAAATATTCTAATAATTCAGTGTCCGAGCACATGACAATTGACAGATCGGTGGCTCAATGTTTCAACGACTTAGCACTCATATGATATCTAGGTAGTCATGTGCTCGATCACCAGTACTGCATTGCTCTACTTAAGTTTTATTTATTTTAACAATTTTCAATTCTAACAATTCAGAGTAATTAATTATTAAATTTTTATTTATTGTTAAACCAAGATTCAATGAAACAGATCTGGTCTCCCAAAAAAATAAAAACAAAGATTCAATGAAACGTGCAGGACATGTGATAAATTATTTAATAATTAAAGAATTTACTGAATAAGCAGCACAGTAGCTAGCACACATCGAAGCCCACTTCAAAAAGTGTAGTATAAAATATTTCCTCTTTTGCTTTTTTTAGCATGTTGGGGTTTTTTATATAGGAAAAAAAAAAGAGAGAGTTTGAGACATAAGCAAGCAGGGCATGTGATAAAAAAGATTTTTCTTGCAAGATTCAGTGAAACAGATCTTCCCAAAAAAAGAAAAAAAAAATCAATGAAACATAATGTACTTCTTGGGGAAAAAAAAAACATGCAGGACATGTGATAAATTATTTAATAATTAAAGAAAATACTGCATAAGCAACACACATCCAGGCCACTACAATAAATATGAGAAATACTATATTTACAACATTTTCATAGGTTGAAACCATCTCTAAAAAAAAAAAAAAAACTAAGGTGTTTTCCCAAAATTAAAAAATATGGTAACTTTTCGAAATGAATATTTTATATATATATATATATATATATATATATATATATTTTAAAATGGGTGTGTTTGTTTTGAAAAGTGGAGGAAAAGTGGGTGTTTTGAAAGGTGAAAGAAATAAATGAATAAATAATATTTAAATAAAAAAATTTTAAAGTAGAGAATAGGTAGTCGATTTTTTTGGAAGGTGGTAAGCTAAAATAATAATTATAATAAAAAATTAGATTTTTGTTGTAAAATAAATAGGAAATTTTGTTTGCACAAACCAATGTTAATGCATAACCATATCATATACTCTCTCTTTTCTTTCTTAATTTTTTTTTCCCTTGGGATCTACGCATAAAACTTTCACATGAA
Source organism: Quercus glauca (assembly GCA_023736055.1). Lineage (NCBI taxonomy): Eukaryota > Viridiplantae > Streptophyta > Magnoliopsida > Fagales > Fagaceae > Quercus > Quercus glauca. Next base: position 57,940,619 of record CM043325.1, on the reverse strand, counting down.
TTGCGTCCAAAACTGTAGTTAGTCTCATATGCATTAATTACCTAGGTTCCAAATCAACTGTCTTGATTTTATCATATTTTTGTATTCAGATTATTATATCAAATGGACTATATGGTTACTAGTACCATTATTTATCAACAAGTTGAAGAAAGATTCTTGTTCTAATTGAAAATCATTTGATATCTCATTGAAGAAAAAAAATTAGCCACAAAATAATACATGGTCATAAGGTCACCATTTTTAATTTCACCCATGTTGCAATATGATTATAAGTGCGAAAACAAACAACTAGACATGGATTCTATATTAAGCACTTGACATATCTTGTTTTGAAACTCAAGAAAAGAAATAATAATCATTGTCATGTTATGCCCAATATCAATATTTTTCTTCTTCTTTTTGCTAGCACTATAATTAGTGGGTAGACTTGACTATACATTTTCAAAGAGTAAAGCTTACGTTCTTAAATATTGTAACTTAAATTTTCAAATATTATATAATATATTAAAATAAAACCTCAATAAAAAAAAAAAAATTCACATTAGATTCTAATTGTACTCCAATTTTGTAACAAGTCTCTTACAATTGAATTAAAATCTGATGTCGAAAGTGTCTTTAGAAATTCAATTTACTTCATGTTCATGCTAAGTATCCTTACAATTATATACAAATATTAAAGTCGAAGCACAATTAGAATAATCGAAATTAACTTTTAATTGTGGTTAATTTTGCTCAAAGTATTCATTTTAGTTTTCTTAAATTTGAGACCAAATAATCCATTCATAATACTCAACACAAAAGCCAATTAACCTTACTCACCTAGGTAATATTACTTTATGATATAACAAGCAAGTTGTGTTATATGTTGTAAGTCCGTTGGTGAAAATATATATAATTGTTCGCATGAACCATGCATATTTTCATGTATGCAACACAAATGGCTAATGTAGGGGTATATGATTTGCAATTTTGCATGATTAGCTTTAAACCTGGGAATAAGTAGGGTCATCCGATCCATACATGTCCAAAAAGAAAATTCCAAATAGGAACAAAATAATATTGCTTGATGATCATGAAAATCTTGTGGTGGATATTTTCCAATAAGGAAAGGTGATTTTATTCCATTTTGGATCGAGGACCTACTCACTTCAAAATAAAATCATCCCAGATTTAATTAGGACCGTATATTAGTTTGATTAATTGTTATAGTAGTCAAATCTGAACCATTTTGTGTCACAACTCTTATATATGTGATGGATTGTGAGTGATGCTTCTAAACTTGTTAGACCCACTACCTACATGACTATATATACTTGAACCAGCACTCCAAATGTCACGGATGTCTACACCTGTTGTTGTGCAATGTGCATTACCATTAAAAGGTTTTTCTTTTTTCTTTAATTGTCGGCATTCAACCATTATTATAATTTTATTTTTTTGAGAAGATTCAACCATTATTATTGATTATACTACTACCTATTCAAAAGTAGTGCTAGGAAATTTGCCTAGAATATTTTTAGTTCATAATTTATTATTATTATTTATAAATTATGATATGATTTTATTACTTTTAGAATTTACTTTTCTATATAATTAAATTTATTAGCTTTTTTTTTTAGAGAATCAATTTATTAGTTGGTTTCTCAAAATATATATATATATATATTTGCTATTTTTTATAATTATAAAATATATTAATTAATTAATTAATGTACAATCAATCAATGAACCATTAGTTGAACCAATAGACCAATAAATTAGTGTCAACCTCTGATTTGGTTTTGATAACTATTTTATAGTTAAACAAGTAAAAGAAACTTGCAAACATAAATGTTGAAAGCAAAGCTCTATGAAATGGCTTAGCTTGAAAACTAGCCGCAAAAAATATTTTGGATATGTAAGTTGAAATTGTAAGCTAGTTTCATTAGAGATGACAATTAGAAATATTTCTGCTTTCTTCAATTCTTTGTGTGTTGTTTGTTGTTACTATTTTTTTTTTTAAATTTCTATTTCAGGGATATTTAGAATTATAAACTGATCACAGCGCATGCAGGGGAATATTCTTGAGCATTAATTCGTTTTTCAGATATCGACAAATATTTTTCATGGCAATCAGTATGAGATTATTTTATTTTTTGAGAAAATGAGATTATTTTATTGGTTCAATATATAACTGATATATATTTTTTGAAATATATTCAAATATTTCTACCAATAAATCCTATTATATATCACCCCATAATTTTTCATGTTTTTGAATTTGATTATTTTTGCAATTATTTTTGGTATTTTATTAAAATTTTATGACACGTCAAGTAATACATTTCTGAAACATATTTAAAATGTTAAATATTCCTTCTTACACTTAAATTGAAATCTCATAATACCTCGCTATATAAGATTTAAAACCATATATGATTCAACAATCAAACTTCTATCTATTTCCCTTTCGGCTAAGCACAAAGACAATTGGAATGTAAATTGCACTATTGCACCAATGAACCTTTTTTTCTTTTTCTTTTTTGAGAATAGCAATGAACCAAGTTGGTGATGGGACTTATTGATGCTAAAATTAAAAAAATGTTCGTATAAAGTAGGCTGGAAAAATAAGCAGCCGTTGGCCTTCTTCATTACTTTTCCATCTCGTAATCAGTATGTGTTAGAATAATAAATAACAGAGCCTTGAATTCAACGATTCAGCTTTGAATTTTGTGATAAAGCCATTGAAAATTTTTCCTTTGCTGCTGCAAGTAGTCTGCTTAGTTGGTGCCGCATAAAATGATGCATTTTTTTCTTCTTCTTTTTTTTGATAAGTTGCAAGTTGGACTAAACAGACTACAAAATAGACATGTACGGACCACGTTCACATGGTGCCAGTAACTATAGAAAAGTTGAACAACATCTGATACTGCATTGATTGATATACAGCCAAAAAAAAAAACAAATGTTTTGTTGGAAAACAATAATACGTGCATAATTTAAACAAGTAATTTAAAAAAAAAAAAAATTGCCGTTGTTTGGGTGGTAGGAAAATTAATACCAGAGTATAACTGAACTGAACTGAACAAAATCAGTTTTATGACTTGCTTTTATTAATATGAAGTCCTATATGACTGTACTTCCAATGTATTTTTTTTTTAAAGATAAATTTTAAAGGTCTTACTTACCTCTGGTAATTTTTTAACTATACATTTCGTTAGTTTTTCGTTGAGATGTCAAATTAAAAAACTATTGGAGGCAAGCAAGATTCAACCTTTGATCTATGGTGTGCTTACTCTATAATAATTGATTTTTACTATCAAAGAAAACCGTCAATTAGTTTCTTTTTAGTGTAGGTAGATTTGATCCTAGGTTCTTTATTTGATTACAAGTTATACTTACTACCTTAACGGGTTACGTTTTCTAATTAATTCATTCTTGTAACTATATTGACCAAGAAACTAGGTAGTTCAATTCAATTACAGAGTGAACTAAGAAAGTGTAGCTAAGTTTTGCTGTTTTTGAAAAAAATCTTATAAAAATGACAATAAATTTAGAAATGTGAATTTGTAATGATTTAATTGTTCTGGTTACATTAAGAATAAGTTGTATTGTTTCAAACAAACTCAAGGCATCTCCTAGAAACAGATTGTTTCTCTCTCCCTCCTTTAAAATTTTCTTTTGTTTTCGTAATTTTAATGGTTTATTAAACTGTACAAAAATGATATCTAAAAGAATAATGTTTTAAAAATATTGCACACAAATCAAATAAGCTTTTTTTTAAAGAATTTCAACTTATAGTTATTAGTGTCTGCTTTTAATGATAATTTTTTATTATCAAATTAAAATATTAATAAATTTTTAATGTAAATAAAAATTAAATTTCAAATCACTTATTTAAATAAGTTAAATAAACTTTTCAAATCAATAATAAAAAATGCTGTTGAGATTAGATCAATGAAATATTATCTGAAACTTTGATAACTACGAGTGCTTTTCAAGGAACAGATCATGTGGTCGTTTCACATTTCTTCAATTCCATTCGTACAAGCTTTTTGTTTGTCGTATTTTTATTACGACAGGCTGTACAATAACCGTACCAACTATGTCTTATGGGACAATTTTTTTTTTTTTTTTATAGTATTTTTTTTTTAAATTTTTTTTTGAGAGAGACATTCCTCGTCGATGCCGGGTCCCCTGATAGGTATCTAATGACAAGTTGTCAACTTTTTTTTTTTTTTTTTTTGATCTAGACAAGTTGTCATCTTGCTTTGTTTTAAAAATCTCTGTCATACTCATCATGTCAATTTGGTCACATTAATACATTATTAATTCTTGATTAGACCTGCTTGTTTTTTTTTTTTTTTTTTAAATTTAAATCTTCCACGATTTGTTAAAAGATAAAGGGAAAATAAGTTTTTTTTTTTTGGAAAGAGTTAGTGTAATTTAAGATCTTTTTTTTTTTTCTCGGAGTTTGTTTACATGATTTTTTTAAAAAAAAAAATTTATTGTTTAACAAAAAGTAATTGTATAAATTTAAAATATAATTATACCTAAAAAACGAATTTAAAAGTTAGGTATAAAATAAGAATGAACATAAACAAACATTTTAAATTAGAACAAAAGGACCTTCAATCAAAATATAGCCTTTAAGGTGATCTTAAAATTTTTAAGATTTTTATTTAATGAATTTTTTTTTTTTATATAAAAGGGGCAGGCGAAGAGGATTTTCATTTAACACTATTTTTCTCCCGAATTCCAAAGACATTTAACATGCAATTAGGAATCGTCCATGTATATAACGTTGAATTTCATATATATAAAATATTGCTCGTTGGATTAAATATTTTATATGTTTTTAACGTGCACGCTAAGTTTTCTAAAAAATAAAATGCATACTAATTTTTGTGTCAATTGAATACTATTTATTATTTGATAAAAAATCCATATGTTTTGCATGATTTTAAGGGAAAAGTTAATAGATGTTCTAAGCTTATTGTTTAGCAAATATTTCTAGAAATTTGTTATGAAAAAATAAAACAATAATTGAATTTTTTTAACAATTTTTTATATTTCTCATAAAAATGGTATAATTTTTTTTTAAATGGTCAATTAACAAATATCTTAAGAGCATCTGTTAACAGGAGTCTAATTTAAAATACAAAATTTTTAAATTTAAACACTTGATCAATTACATAATTATTGATCTCAAATCATTTTGAAAATTTTCAATCATGTAGTATTAGAAGAAAATTTAATTCAACAATGGATTTTAAATTCATATTCAATAAAAATATATTGAATGGAATAACATAACTTAAAGTTACAAGCAATGTAACTTGAACCCCAACCTTATATATAATTTTAAGAAAAAAATGCAAAATTACATCTCTAAATTTCACCAAAATAATTTTTAGACATTTAACTTTACTTTTGCTCAAAAATTTTTTTTTTTTTTTTTTTGAGGAAGTACTTTTGCTCAATTGAGTTACTTAAATTTTAAATTTATTCAATTAAAACATCTCTATCAACTTCCGTTAAATTTTGCATGTTATAATGTAACTATTTGTTTTTCAAAATTTTTTAATTAAAATAGTCCAATTAATTATTAAAAAATATTTTCATAAAAAAGGAAAGCATTAAAGCATTGAAAGCACTGTTTGTTTTCAAATGATTGATACGTAAAGCAATTCATCTGCAATATCCATGTACCATCATTGTGTAGGAAATAACATCAGGACTTTAATCCCTTTCAACCACAACATAAAAAAGACTGCAGGTCTTTTGTCATCTCTCCGGCCTCACAAAGAGCAGCTAAGACTTTATACTGAACATTATTTTACCTGGTTTTACATTCAAATTCCAACATTCTCTCAAGCACCACAATAAGCTCATTGTGGACACCTTCCAAGAAAGGTTACTGAATAGATCTGCACATTATTTTTTTTTATTTTTTATAAATTAAAACCCCTTGCTTTGACACTCTAAGAAAAATTTGGACACTTACTAACAATATTTAACGAAAATTGACAAAAAAATCTTAATTGAATAAACTTTAATTGAACGAAAATATTTTTTTTTTGGTAAAAAAAAAAATGGATAGAGGGGGGCAACTAGTGTGGCTTTCATACTCGGGTGTGATCATAGTAGCATCTTACCAACTCCTCTGTGAAACCCTATAAGAAACTCATTTATTATTTTTTGGACCATTTGGGTTGGAAATGAGATATAAGGAGTACCAACACACAACTAGTTGTTGAAACTCGAATCCAAGTCTTGAGACTTGTTGACTTGATATCTAACCAGCTAGGCTATCCGAATGTTGGTAACGAAAATAAAATTAGAAGTTTGAAATTAATTTTGATAATTTATTAGAGAGTACAATATACATTTTTTCCTAGTTTTAATTAAATTCTTCTTGAGGTGGTGGCATTTAAAAAAAAAAAATTAAACTTGTGGAGATATGTCACATAATGTTTCTCAACAACTTATCACTCAAATTTGAACAACCTATCATTCATGAAATCTGAGATCATGATCTCCCGGTGGCTAAACGCTTCTTAACTACTTATCACTTAATTTTCAACAATCTGCCATTCATGGCTTTTGTACTGGTAGAGGACTATTCTTTTTTTCTTTCTTTTCTTCTTCTTTTTTTTTTTTTTAGAATCGGTAGGGTACTATTCACTTTATTCAGTCATGTACGCACCACTACACTACATTCCTCTGCTCTACTTATTAAAGTTTATTTATTTTAATAAATTTTCAATTCTAAAATTAAATTTCTTATTTTTCTCTAAATGAAGAGCCGAAGCTACAATTTCCATTTAAATATAAAAAATTCAAAGCTACAATGAAACATTCAGTGCATGTGATGAATTTTTCAACAAAGAATTTACCACATAAGCCCACATCCAAGCCCACATCAAGAAGTGTGCTCTAGAAAGTGTTTAAGGGTCTGTTTGGATACAGCTGAAAACTGAAAACTGAAAAATACTGTAGCAAATAATTTTTAAATGTGTAAATAGTACTGTGTGACCTATTTTTAATGAAAAAGTTGCTGAAAAGTGAAATTTATGGGTCCATAAACAATAAAATTTGTGTGAAAAAGTCAAATGTTACGGCTACTGTTCATGAACAGTAGCCGCAACAGTGATGAACAGTAAAAAATTTCATCTGACAAAGCTAAAAAGTAAAAAAAAAAAAAAAAAAAATTCTGAAACGCAAAACGTGCGTCTGGATGCGCTTCCCAAATGCACACTAAGTTTTGGTTTTTGTGTCAATTTTTTTAATAATAAATAATGTAATTTAAATTTTAGTTTTTTTTAAACATTTAATATAAAAATTACAAAAATTATATCTTTTGATATATATTATGCACATAAGTTACCAAAAATTACAAGGCACCTAAGCGAACATATATCGCAATAAGTAAGCTTAAGTGCTTAACCTCTTATTTATTTGTTTATTAATAAATTTTAAAGAATCTCAAAGGCAACCTAACCTCACCTCTTTATCCAATTCTTTATACGGCACTATGGCAGCACTATGCCTGTATTTATTTATTTATTTATGTCTAATAAGCCATGAAAGAAATGAGTGGATAAAGTTTATAAATTTTGATGTTAAGCCCATATTCAAATAAAATAGTCAACTTAAGGGGTGCTCTTTAATTTAAACATTTGTTAATCTATCTTAAAAAAAGTTTTAATATTATCTTTATAAAAAATTGTCAAAAAAGTTAGTTATTTTTTTTTTTCCAAAAAAACTTTCTAAAAAAACTTTCGAAACCAATACGTATTGGTTTAGAGCATCGATTATCTTTTTCCTGAAATAAATATTCTAATTTGAGAGTAGTTTGACTTTGAACAATTCATATGCATAGGAATCATCTTCATTGCATGACATCTCAATATCTCATATACCATTTTTCTTTTGGTATATACGCATAATATCATATATTATTCAAATTAGTTACCATTCACATGAATTGCATCCAATTCGTCCTTAGTCATATGAATAATTTACCTGTGAAAAATAATGGTTACTGGTGCCATTATTTATTATATTTTTATATTCAGATATCATATCAAGTGGAAAAAGAACTATATATGGTTACTACTGCCATTATTTATCAATCAACAAGTTGAAGAAAGATTCTTATAATACCAGTTGAAATTGACATGATATCTCTTTTAAATCAAATCAAACACAAAATAATACACTGTGTCATAAGGTCCACCATTTTTTTTCACCCCATTGCAATATGATTATAAGTACGAAAAGGACTTGACAAGGATTCTTATATTAATGTTTCGCACTTTTTTTTTTTTTTTTTTTTTTGATAATAATGTTTCGCACTTGATAAATCTGTTTTTAAATTCAAGTATATATATTAAAAAAAAAGTTTTTTTTTCTTTAGAAGAAAAAAAAAATAGCTTGGTCCTCATTATTCTTTTTCTTCTTGTTCTATCTCTTAACATTCGAACTTATCATATTTGTTTTATGATAATTACCTTTTATTATTAGGTTAATACATTAATAAAAATTTTTTTTGCTAGATTTAAATTCATATTCCTTATTTGAAAAAAAAAAAAAAAAACTTTATCATATGAGCCACACTAAATAGTAACAATTATCTTCTAAAAAAAAATAGTAAGGACTAGTGGGGTATGCAACAAACCATATGAGCTTGACTCATCATTTATTATTTTATTTTCATTCATATTATTGTGAGGTGAGAGTGAGAATTAGCTTCAGTACTCCTATGCATTAAATTCATTAAGATGTGAACATGATAAGTGTTTGATGGGTAGGTGTTTGCATTCATATAATGCACCGAAGTTAGTTCCTCTGTTTTTTCCAAATGACATGACCAATGACCCAATGGAAAAGTTGAAAGTACAATTCTGATTCTATTATGGATAAACTTAACGGCACGTCGGCAACCATACCGACATGCCAGCTTTGATGCCGTTAAGCTAAGTTATATATGCACACAAGACTAGCCCCAAAAAGGCAAAAACTATAGCTTTTTTGCTACATCACGCGAAATGGCCGTCCTACTTTCCTTGTAATATCCATCACTTTTTTTTGGTTCTTTCTTTTGCTTTCTTTTCACACCTTTTTCCCGAAAAACAGTTTACGGGAAACAGGATGGAATAGATGAGTATCGAATGACCTTTTGCTCATTCTAAAAACAAATAGTAGAATAAAAGAATTTGTAATGTGCACACGGCGTCGGCATGCCTACTACCCCCTTGCCAATCCAATTTTCGTAATTCGTGCAAAAGCGAAGAAGTGCCTCATCATACACGCAAAAGGAGTTGATACTCGATAGATAAATAATAGTTCTTTTAATGTTGCATTTGGATGATAAATTTTGAGGTGAGATTATACAAAGTTGTAAATTGGGAATTCTCAAGTTTTTATTTTCTTTGTTTTGGTGAGTGAGTGAGTGAATTCAAAAATTAGGTGAAATTTGAACTTGAATTACGCGATCAGAGAAGGTCAAGCTACTTCATGGGTTGCAAAGCGAAGGAGAGAGACCTCAATACTATCATTTGGGAATTTTCGTTAAATTTTTGTGTCAAATAAGGATTTGACACCTAATAAGGAATATATATATATATATATATTATGTAGGATTGGATTTTTCGGGTTATAAACCCCCTAACCAACGTCTTGATTCGAAAATTCGGGTTTCTTGATCCTAAACGACTTATTGATTTGGAGTTGTTTGGTGGGCTTCAAGTTGGATTGGTTTGGGTACATTATATTTTCCTTATTAGATAAAAAAATTACACATTATATTTTTACTAAAAAATTGTATATAAATGGACATTTCATTAAAAAAAAAAGATGAACACAGGATCCCAAAAAAAATGATAAAGAACAGATGAACAAAGAAAAAAAAAAGAATACAAAATACAAGCATTTACCCAACCAACCAAAACAACGAAAATAAAGGCAGGCAACATGTATTGTGTACACAGTTACTAGAAGAAGCATGTAATAGGGGCATTTTTGTTCAAATATTTTTACTCAATTTTCTCCCCAACTTGGGGAGGTTGTGTTTTGATGGTTCTCAAACAAACAACCATAAACATTATTTTCTCCCAACTTTTCTCTTCCCCATTTTTTGTCCTCCCTATAATCACTCCAACCAAATGAGTCCACAAACATTATTTTCTCCCCACTTTTTTCTTCCCCATTTTTCATCCTCCCTATAATCACTCCAACCAAATGAGTCCAAAGGTTCATTCATGAATACAAATGCTTTGTACCACATTATACTTCACTAATTACAACTTGTTATGCATTTTTTTTTTCTTATAAAAATAATTGAAGTTTAAAATAAAAACAAAAAATCAAACACACAACATATCACAATTGTTAGAACATAAAGTGAAATTCAAAAAGTGGTACAAATAATTTGTATTGATCGTAATTATATGGTGTGTGTATGAGAATAATGACTACATTCATTCTAGGCAAAAATCCAAAACTGATCTCTAACTTTTAGCCTTTTTCATTTCAGTCCTTTAATTTTCAGTTTTGTCATTTCAGTCTTCTAACTTTCAATTGTTGTCAATTCGGTATTCTGTTTACCATCTATTAAGTGTCTCCGTTAAATGCGCAAAATGAAACCATTTTGGCTCTTTTTTTTTTTTTTTTCAAACTTTCGTAATTAAAAGAAATTAAAAAAAAAAATTGTTGAAGAAAGGAAAACTCTGTCTAAGAGACTGTCAGGTTCAAGGATCTACGCAAAGAGGGTGGTGGTGGACGCAAGTTACCACATGCTTGGTAGACTATCATCGATCATAGCGAAAAAACTTCTGAACGGTTAGAAAGTGTTGGTGGTTAAATGTGAAGAGATCTGTAGCTCGGGTTTGCCAGAAAATGAAATGCATGAGATTCCTTTGTAAGCACATGAACACTAAGGAGCTGTTTGGTTTTTAAAAAACCATCACTCATCATTCCTCACTAAATTTTTGTCACTCATCACTCCTTACTCATCACTTAAAATACCCCAATTTCCTAAACCCTACATGTTTGGCACACTGTTTTCAACTTCTCATCACTCAAATATTTTTATTTTTGTGGGACCCACTGCCTGAGCACCATGTTAGGCTCACAGTTACCATACCCGCGTGTATCCTTTCTCTCCCCATAAATCCCCTTTTCTCCTTTTTTTTTTTTTTTTTTTTTTTTCCTTCTTTTCCATCACTCTCCCCCAATTCCCAGACACATGGTTCTCTCTTCCTCTTCGCCCCTCCATTCTCTTCCTCTCATCGAGTCCAAACAGCACCGATCTCCACCTCACCGGGTCCAAACAACGCTGATCTCCAACAAAGGAAATCCACCTAGTGCCAATCTCCACCGGCACCTAGCTTGCAAGATCACCTCCGACAGGCAGCAGCGGTGCCGATCTCCACCCCTTTTCTCTCTTTCATTTCTTACTTCTGGGTTTTGTTTGTGTTTGGAGAAGAAATTTTTGAATTTATTGTGTGGATGAACATGTTTGTGGGTTTGTGTATGTTTGTTAGTGTGTATAATTGGTATCATGTGTTTATGGGTTTGATTTTTTGGGTTTGAGAAATCGGTACCAATGATCTTTTTTTTTGGATAAAGTTACCCATGTGTTTCTGTGAAGAAGAAAAGAAAGAAAAAGAATGAAGAAGAAGAAAAAAAATGGTCGTTGGAGCGAGTTTGTGAAGAAGAAAGAAAGAAAGAAGAAGAAAACATGAAATTCAAAAAAGTCGTTGAGTTGAGTGAGTCTGTGAAGAAGAAAGGAGAAAAAAAAAATAAAAATAAAAGTAAGGACATTACTTCTCTGGCCGTGGGTCCCAACAATGTGTGTTTATTTACCAAAATGCCATGGAAACTCTTTTTCCATAACTCAAAAACACCTAAAATATGTTTTCAGTTTCTATAACTCATCACTTAAAAATAAGATAATTGAGTGATAGAAACAAAAACTGAAAACAAATCTAAACAAACCAAATAGCAGTAGGAACCACCAATTTTGAGTTATGGGTGATGAAAACAGAGTGATGAGTGATGGTTTAAAAACCAAACAACCCCTAAGATTCTTATGGTCCTATCCACTTCCGCGCTCCTGCTAAGATTCTATGGTGCACGAGATTCCACCATAAGCACATGAACACTAAGATTCTCATGGTCCCATCCACTATTCTTGGTTTTGATTATTATTACATGAAAAGGTAAGGTATGAGTTTTCTTTTCTTCAACTTTGTTTTTTTTTTTTTTTTTTTTTTTTTTTTTTTTTTTTAATTTTTTTTTAAACAGTTTTTTTAATTATGAAAATTAAAAAAAAAAGAGCCAAAACGGCGTCGTTTTGCTAATTTAATAGAGACACTTAACAAATGGTTAACAAAATACCGAATTGACAACAATTAAAAGTTAGAGGACTGAAATGACAAAATTAAAAGTTAGAGGATTGAAATGAAAAATGCTGAAAGTTAGAGGGCCAATTTTGAATTTTTTCCTTTATTTTAAATTTAGTTAAGTGTTCAGAGAACTTTAAACGCCCACAATACCAAAAAAAGGATAAGAAAAAGACTTAACTTAGAAGAGTATACATTTAGTATTTTTATTGGATAATATATAAGTTTAGTTGTCGCTCCAATGGTAGACTACAACATTTTTAGGGCTCGTTTGATAGAGGAGTTTGAGTAATGTTGTTTGTAATTTTTTGAAATACATATTAATAAAAAAGTGTGTAAAAATACGTGAAGGTTATTTAAAAATTGAAAAGGCGAGTTTGAACCACTCTACCACAGAGGGCCTTACCATCTCATAATTATATTCATAAAAAAAAGAAAAAACCATTTTAGACCTTTGTAAAAAACGATGCTAATAAAAAATATTGTAGATGCTGTGAAGCATTATTCTTAATTTAAAATTTAAAATTTAAAATGTGAAATTAGGGAACCGTACACTGAACTCCTAGAGAAAAATGGAACAAAGGCTCCGTTTGGTTTGGGTGAAAATGATTTCAGGAAATCATTTTCACCCTGACCCCACTGTTTGGGTGCTACGGAAAATAAAATTTTCCGGAAAATAAGCACCCATTTGACCATTATTTTCACCTTTGACCCGGAAATTGGTTTCACCCCTCATTTTCACTTCAAATAGCTTCCGGAAAATAGAGAGACAGAGAGCACGAAGACAGAGAGAGAGAGAATGAGAGAGAGAGAGCACGAGAGGAAGAAGAGGAGCCCAAATCACGCCGGAGACGTCGCCGCCGAACTCCGAGCACCGCGCCGATCTCACCTTCGATCGCACTGCGCCGATCTTGCCTTCGATCGCCGGCGATCGCCTTCGATCGCCTCCGCTCGATCTCGCGATCTCGCCTTCGATCTCGCCTTCGATCTCGCGATCTCACCTTCGATCTCGCACCGGCGAACCCAGAACCCGTCGCCGATCGAACCCCGAGCGCCGCGCCGATTGAAAATGGCTGTGATTTTGCTGCGAACCCAGAACCCATTGAACCCAGTTTGCTGTGATTTTGCTGTGAACCCAGAACCCATTGAACCTAGAACCCATTGAACTCAGTTTGCTGCGATTTTGAATTTTTTGTGATAAAATTTGTTTGGATTGTTGTTGTTGTTGTGGTTGCCGGAATTTGTTGTGTTGTTGTTGTTGTGGCCGGAATTTGCTGCCGGAATTTGTTGTAGGAAAATAGCATTTTCCTAATTGAACCAAACACATAAAAATATTTTCCACCCCAATTTTCATAATACAACCAAACACTTAAAAATATTTTCCTTTTCCAGAAAATAGCATTTTCGAAAAATAAGTATTTTTCGGAAAATATTTTACGGGAACCAAACGACCCAAAGTGTACAAAGTTGTTGTCCCTCGTCGGCAAAAGGTCAAAGAGACCTACTACATATGCCACTAAGTTACCTCCCGCAGATTCTCAAAAAATAAAAAAAAATGTTAACCTCCAGCAACAAAGCCAAATAGCTACGTATCGTTTTGGGATTCTACTATTCAATTCCCAAAAAATCTTTAAATATCACACACACCGCCTCACATACCCCCACCCACCGTTCAATCTTTCAATCTTTCAAATCTGTCTCTCTTTTTCTTTATTTGTTTTTGCTGTTTTCTCTAACAAAGAGACTTTTAGTTTCACACTTTCATGGGCTTCTTCGAGCTCTCCTCCTATTCTTCCAAATCTTCAGTCACGGCCCTCAAATGGCTTGGCTTTGTCGCTGCCATATGGGTCCAAGCTATCTCAGGCAACAACTACACCTTCTCAAACTACTCCGACGCCTTGAAGTCCCTCATGAACCTAACCCAACTTGAGCTCAACAATCTCTCCGTGGCCAAAGATGTGGGCAAGGCATTTGGGCTTCTCGCTGGCTTTGCTTCTGACAAATTTCCCACCTGGGTGATCCTCCTTATTGGCTCCGTCGAAGGCCTTGTTGGCTATGGGGCTCAATGGCTTGTTGTCAGTGAAACAATTAAGCCTCTCTCTTATTGGCAGGTACACACCCGCCAAAACAAAACTCAAAAAGAGTCCAAAACCCTTAAAAGCTCTCTCTGTGTTTTATAAGTAAAATGCAGTTGTAGTTGTACTATACTTGTTAACTACTAATTTGAGTAATTTCTAATGAAATATGACAAACCAAACCAAACCAAACCCCATGGTACACTATTACAACTTACAAGCTTGAAAAAACAAATCTCACACGCATTACATTCTCTATTTCTTTGTTTTCTTATTGTCTTGCACAAAAAACACTCACAGTCTAACATTCTAAGCATGTTCACTTTTAAATTTTTGAAACCCAAATACCAATTAATTAACCCAAATACCAAATCAAAAAAATTAAAAAAAATTTGCAAATTATTTTTGACATTTTCTAGGGTCGAATATTCCAAAAAATGGTACAAATGGGAAAAAACGAAAAAGAAAAAGAAAAAAAGCTAACTTTTTTTTTTCATTGACACTATATGCAGATGTGTATATTCTTGTGCATGGGAGGAAACAGCACCACGTGGATGAACACGGCGGTGTTGGTGACGTGTATAAGGAACTTTCGGAGAAACCGAGGTCCGGTGTCGGGAATTCTCAAAGGCTACGTGGGGCTCAGCACCGCCATATTCACCGACGTATGCGCCGCCCTCTTCTCCGACGACGCTTCCTCCTTCCTCGTCATGCTCGCCGTCGTTCCCTTCGCCGTCTGCCTCGTCGCCGCGGTGTTCCTCCGCGAGTCCCCTCCGGCGTACACTACCGCCGAGGAGAAGGAAGAGACGCAGTTCTTCTGGGTCTTCAACGCCGTCGCCGTCGTCGTCGCCGTTTACCTCTTGGCCTACGATTTCATCCCAAGTCCCAGCGCGGTTTTCTCCGAAGCCTTCTCCGCCATTCTTATGGTCCTCTTAGCTTCTCCGCTGGGAGTCCCGGTTTATATCTACTTCAAGAACCGGTCTCGACCGGGTTCAGATGTTGAAGGCCAGGTGGGTGAAAGCACTGAACCGTTGTTGGCGACGGCGGCGACGGAGGGTGATGATAAGGCTGAGGAAGTGGCGGCGGTTGCTGTGGTGGAGGAGGAGGTGGTTGAGGTGAAGAGAGGACAGCCGTTGATCGGAGAGGAGCACACGATTGTTGAGGCTTTGACGACCATTGATTTCTGGGTTCTGTTCGTGTCGTTTTTGTGTGGGGTCGGGACTGGTTTGGCGGTGCAGAACAACATGGGTCAGATAGGATTGGCGCTTGGGTACAGTGACGTTTCCATATTCGTTTCGCTTATCAGTATTTGGGGCTTTTTCGGGCGAATCGTCTCGGGTACTGTTTCGGAGTACTTCATCAAGTAAGTTGTTTTTACACTTTTACTTACCTTGTTGCTTAAGTCTCGGTATTTGTTTTATGAGCAATGCAAGATTACACAAATTTTGTTACAATTCACTGCTTGGTGATAGTGAGTTGTGAGCTATAGAGACATGTCTCTATAATATAGATTTACCACCACACTTCTACCCTTCTAATTCACTGCTATGTGGCGTGAGTTGTGGTAAAAATGGACAATCTAAATTTCACTTTATATGAGATGGAAAAGTATGAGTTAATAAAACCATAAAAATAAAAGAAAAAGAAAGGTCTAAAAAAATGTCAATTTTGTTTATTAATTAGTAATTACCTTTAGCCAAGGGTTGCTTACGTGTTAGGTCTATTAATTTAGGGCATGACGTAAATTTAGAGTTCTCAACTTCAATCCATTTTAGACTTAACTTGGACCCAAACCTAACTATTAACAAGGTTGAATGTCAACCGTGCATTAAATTATTTTATTTTTTATATGTTAATAATTTAATGATGATATTTTTGACAACCAAATTAATGTTGGGGCCACTAGTTGTACTCATTAGTCTCTTGTAAATATAAATATAAATATCACTCAAATCTTTTTGAGTTGTGTGATGGATCTTGATCATGGGGCTTATGTGCATGATTTGACGAAACCACCTTATGTTTTTACAAATAACTTAAATAAGAGTCGAATTCAATTTAAAATATTGAGTAAATATATTTCTTCCTTAGTGGTTAAGTTACTGAGCATGTCCCTTTATGTTTATAAATAATGCAAGGGAAATTGTGATGTCCAGCTAGCTTCACATGAATCTGAACTTCCTAGAAATTTGTAGGGGTCAACATATATATTTTTTTCCTTTCCCAAAATAGCTCTTTAAAAAGGTCAAGCTTTATACGATTTCGAAGATCTACAGTGCTTTTGACATTTTCCCTTTAAAATATACATTATATTTTAAAATTATTTAGGGGAGTACTTTTTATGAGTGCCAAATAAATTGTTGTTTTTTTAATCAAGTTGTTTAACTTCCTTTATTTTTTTTGACTCTTCTCTAGAGTTTACTTTCTAATTTATTATTCCTTGGGTAGAAAGATTATTACTGGTGTAGGTAAGCATTTGTTGGGTTGCCCCTTTCAGTTCTATAGGAACAGGTTCAATTGAGCTACTTATTACTACTTTACTTTGTAGCTTTGTTCAGTTGTTGTCAATAATCAACAATTAATAAAGGGAGGTAATAGTTGGGGGAAAGTTTTTCTTTTTTTTACTCAACTTTGAATTATTTTTTTCATTCTCATGCCCCACCACTCTACTAGTCTAACCCCTGGAATGGGTAGTGGGAAGTCATTATCTGGAAATTTTGTCCTCATAGGAGGTGGTATCTTTTTTCTCTCCTTGTGTTTGAAGAGAGGAACTGAATTGTGGAAAAAAGAGATGAAGAATGGCAGTTGAATTACAGTATATTTCAATCACCTTTAATCCTTTTGTCTCTACTATCCGCCACTCAACCGAAAATCCAACCTCTTACCTAAGAATAAGTTAAGGTTGGCTTCGATTGGGTGCTCGGTTAGCCAATAGTGAAAGAGGGTGAAAGAGTTCACTCCTCTCGACGTGATTGGGTTGAGTTATGAGTTGATGATGATAAACCTAATTCCAACAACCCATGATCACCTCTAATTGTGATTAAGGCATATTGTCCTTACGATCGTTTCTTCTCTAATTAACCTAACAAAAAAGGAAAGAAAATAGTGTTACTCTTTGAAGCAAAGGAGTTGCTAAGATATCTCATGCGTGCATGATGGACCACGCTCCTAGGGACCATTAATTTGGTCCTCAGCTATGATGAAAGAAAATCTCTAGGATGTTACGTGTGTGGCCATTTCTTCTCTTTCAACGGATACAAACGTTTCTTTTGCTGTGGGACTGATTGTAACTTAGTGGCAAGGGAAGCTAGGATTTTTTGTTTGGGAGGGCCAAATTTTGGTTACTAATATAATAGTCACGAGTCAAGATAAACTATTACATACATGCGTAAACACACACACACACACACACATATATATATATATATATATTTAAACATTAATATTTTGATACTAGAGTGGGTCATAATTTATAAATAAATTGTATATAAAATTAACAATTTTCACATATGTATATTTGTAAGATAATTCTTTTAGGGAAACTTATCATTTTTTAAACTCTAATGAGAATACAAAAACTGTTTAGTTTGATATTAAACATGTACAAAAAAAAGAATTTGAGAAAATAAAAACTACTTTATCTCTATAACTACTAGACAGATTGACAAATTCTAATGGTTTTTAAGAGCATCATTGGACTAACTCAAACTTTTTTTTTGGGGAGGGGGGGATTCTATTTTTGTAGCTAGATATTTAAAGTTTTTAATACTTGCACATAATATTAAAGAATTTTTTCATGACCCCCCAAGCCTTGCTATGCTCTGCCCCTGCTTAGTGGGTTCAAATGTTTAAGCCATATGATCACAAATACTATGCTTGTGAGAGTTAAATTTCAAATATGACATGTAAATCAAGTGGCCAAACTCATCTTAGTAACCTATTGGCTTTGGATAAATGACATGATGTAAGATGTCATGTGCTGAAACTTTGCTAATGCTTAATGGTGTCACTTTGAAGTGGGCAGAAATGCAAGTGGGTTAACTCCTTGTCTTGTTTAATCTGTTATCTACACATTAAATTCTTGACAGTGACACACTTGTCCAAAGTCTTCACCATAGATTTATGCTTGGCTACCATCTTCTTGATTTTGGTAGGTCTTGTAAGACAGCCTAAGATAAAACATAAAAAAGCTAGATCTTTTCAGAGTCCTTAATGGGTAGTTAAGTCAAGATTGGTTGCTCTCACTGGCATCAATAAATCCAGTGGGCTACCTTATTTAATTTAGAGAGTGGAATTCATCTCATAGAACTCTTGGTCCATGCAAAATGATTATTGTTTGTTTGAAAATAGTTGTTTTGGTTGATTGGCTGAATTACTAATTGGCTCAAAGTGGGTAATAGTATAGTTTTACCTCGAAAACATTAAAAAGCTATACAGAGTTTAGAGAGTGAATTTCATCTCATAAAAGTTTTTGTCTACACAAAATTAGTGTGTTTGGATTACTTTTTTTGTGTGCTGAATCACTGATTTGCGGAAAGTGGGCAATAATACAATTGTATATAGAAAAAGTAAGATTTTAAAAAACTGCGTATAGGCAAATAAGTAAGATTTTTAACCAACTTTTTTTGATGACTTTTTTTTTCCTTTATATTTTTTGTCCTGACAGGAAAGCTGGAACACCAAGGCCTCTTTGGAATGCGGCTGCTCAGATTCTAATGGTTTTAGGTTTCGCTATTTTGGCCCTGGCTCTGCCTGGTTCCTTGTACATTGGTTCAATCTTAGTAGGAATATGCTATGGGATCCGAATAGCCATTAGTGTCCCAACAGCTTCTGAACTATTTGGTCTAAAATACTATGGTCTCATATACAACATTCTAATCCTCAACCTTCCCCTTGGTTCCTTCCTCTTCTCTGGTCTACTTGCCGGCATTTTATACGACATGGAGGCTACTCCCACTGCTGGAGGCGGCAATACTTGTGTTGGAGCCCATTGTTACAGGACAACCTTTGTGGTCATGGCTGTTGCATGCATTATTGGGTTTGTTCTAGACATTTTATTGTCTATTAGAACCAAAGCTGTTTATACCAAGATTTATGCGAGCAAGAAATCAAAGAAATCCTCTGCACCATCTAATGGCCGAAGACAAATACTAAATTGAAGACAAACAGTAAATTGATTGAAGATTGGGAGGACAAGAATTAAAGGATTGATGAGCTTTATGCTCTGTGATATCCTACATTCAGCTTAGTTTGCTTGTCATTTTTGTTAAGAGAGGCATATTGTATTAGCTTATCATTTCATATAAGATTATATGTTTTGATATGCATCCCAACTTTGTACTTGTTATTTCATTTGTAGAGCTTGTGTGTGCAATTCTTTTTTCCTAATTAGTAAAACTAGCACGTAAACTATGTGCTGCTACAATTCTACGTACACTAAGATTTGAGATTATATATTTAGCTATAGTAATTTATTTAGTTTCTATTTTTTATTTTAAGTTTCTTTTACCTGTTATTTAACTTGAACCATGATAATTTCAGGTATTTTTTTGTTAACACTTGTTTTTAACATTCTATCACACGGTTTCAAGGAGGTGTTTCAATGCTAATTAACCTGTATATACTTACAATTTAGTCAATAAAAAATATTTATCACTTTTTTTTTACTAATAAAGAAAAATTTATTAGTTACCCATATAGTGCTTCTAGCATGTTACATAGTCCATAAAATGCCACATATTATTCAAGGACCACATATTATTCAAGGATCAACCTTAAGGTGGTTTAGATCATAGGTAATTATACAAAAAAAAAAAAAATGATCAAATTAAGTGTATGATCGGTTCTTTTTATATGGTTCATTTAATATTAGACTTTTCCTTTTTTCTTTTTGTCAATGAATAATTAACTTGGCACAAAAATTAAAAATCTTAAATTAGACATGTAGTGCAAGACCTCAATTGAAATCTAATTTAAAATCTAATTGGATTTTCTCTTGGGCAATTATATATATATAGATTTTCTCGGGTCTTTTATTATTATTATTTTTTTCAGTCCTGCATCAAATTCTGGATTTAGTTTGGGCTCAGAATTTTTATTTGTTTTTAAGACAACCTTTTTTTTTTTTTTTTGATAGGGTTTTTAAGACAACCTTGACTTTTGATAACTGGGACTCATCTCAACTTTCAAATAACTGAACCCAATTCAAAGAACAACATTTTTTTCCCCTTCTTGTGGGCCGGAAATTAAAGTGTACACAAATGGCAGAAATATGGTGTAATTTTCCCAGAGGGCATTTTGGGCTCAACATGTTGCTTTGGATATCGGGCATTGAGCAGAACATCTGATTAAAGGGCTGCCCGGAAATTCCAAATGGCAATAGTTGGGAATTGCGTTTTGATGAGCACACTTCTAAATCTTGAATCCATGTTCCCCAATCCAATTGTGAGGACAAGATCATCTGCATTCACAATGGCAGTGGTAAAGCTCAGAGTGAAATTTAACAAATCAGGAAAAGACAAAAGGAGTTTTTTTAATTTATTTGTTTTTAGTAAATTTTATTAGAGGTGTCAATTTGGGTTAGTGTTTTGGGTTCGTGTTGTGTCAAAGTAAGAGTATTTGACTAAATGCCTCAACTCGAACCCAACACATTTAATAATTGTGTTATGACTCTTCAAACCTAACTCGTCTTGTTAATGAAGCGAGTTGACACGACTCGACCCACTTGACATGTTTAATAAACTAGTCGTTTTGAGTTGACACGAATGTGACACAAACAATTTCAACCCGCTTAATATAAAATATAACATCCATACAGAAATAAGTTTGTTACATTTTAAAAGTAATACATACATTTCAAGTTTTCAACCAACATTCAAAAGAACATAGATCAACAAAAATATAACATCAATCTAGAAATAAGTTCTTTACACTTTAAAAGAAAGTGCATACATTTCAACCCATATATAAAATAACATAGTTCAACAAAAATATAACATTCACAAAACCCGCCAAATGTTAAGTATCAATATTGAAAGAGTTGGTGCAAACAGTAGATTGAACATGACTAGAGAAAGTTTCAATTTACAACTATATCACTTGTAAGTTTTTGTAATTACTCACTTTTTTTAAGTTTAAATATAAGTTGAATATAAAGGATATTTGAGCAATCTAAAAAATAAATAAATATTTATTTATTATATGAGTTAAAATGGTTGTGTTAAATGAGTCATTTTTGGTTGATACAAATAAATTGGCGTGTCAAATGTATCTATTGCTAGTCATGCGGGTTGACCCGCTTATGACACTTTTTTTATCGTGTCGCTTTTAGGTCGACTAGTTTATGACCCAAACCTGCTAAGGCCCAATCCTAACTTGCAAATACCCGTGTCATGTTCGTATCGTGTTCGCAGGTCAGATCAAACATTGGCAATCCAAAATTTTATTCCATAATATATATTTTGAATAATACAATATCATAACATAAATTGACTAGGCTTATACTTATCCATGGTCGTGGGCCTAGCGATACGGCACTCTCTTTAAAAATAAAATTTTTCATATGCATAGGTTCATGGGCCCTATATGAGATTGATATGTGGGTTCACACCTGTGAAATGGACGTACATGTGAAGATATGGGTTACCTACACGGTTACCCCTGAACAGAAAGATCCTATAAAACGTTACTGTTTCTGAGATTAACTTGGGGCCTTTCTTGTCAGCTTAGATGGTGGGTGTAGAAGGCCTTCTTTTGGAAGTTTGAGATACCACTTTGTAAGAGCTTAGAGTGAGTTGGGTGGTCCTGTAAATTGCAATTCTCTGACACATACTTATTGGATTCGTTTTTTTTTCTCAATTTTCACTTCTTAAAATTCTCCAAATCCTTCCTACTTTCTGGTCATTTCTCATACTTTTCTTCACTGACTCTTAACTACACATCAGGTATTAGAATAGTTGTTCTGTCCAAAAATTTATTAAGAACTTTCTTCTGACCAACGAGGGAGTGACAAGAAACATGGTGGCAGGTAGACCTACTAATCCACAAACATTAACTCATTTTTATTATAATTGCACGAATTTCTGTAAGTGGAGGGTAAAAGTCATTAACTTTTTTTAGCTACGTCTAGCAAGCAATAGAATTTTAGGGCAGGTACGGCGAGCAGGTCCAAAGTTCATGAATTTAACCATGGTCCCCCAACTACTATCTTCATCTCATGACTCATGCTCGCGTGCGAGTTTTAGTCATGAAATCTTTCCTGCACGCTCTTTGGACACACGGGACTAGAATTGTAAGCAAAGCAGCCTTTGTCTTATAAAAAACCTATTACTTCAAACTATTATATAACTTCTTTGCCACAACTACGATAGAACAGGTTGTAAATGGTGAAGAAAAAATAGTGGATTAATGTATAAATGATAGACAATCACTTATAGTTTGTCACATCAAAATTATGACAAAAAATTGTAAAAATTATTAATAATTTGTCACGTTAAAATTGTATAAAAAATTGTAAAATAGTTTATGGCACTAGAACTGCTATCCTTTAAGAAAACACCCTATTATGAACCTCTCACACGAAGGTCACTGTCCTTTACTGTAGACCATGAATGCACCATCCATAATGGAGATTTCTAGTACTTTCATTAGGGAAAACTTTTAAAGCCATACGGCCAAATAAAGAAAAATGACACAAAATAGTGGTTTGGACAATGTTAGGTGTATTGCGTAATTAAGCCCACTATGCTATGTTCCTTATATTTATTAAAGCAATGTATAGAGACACAAGTTAGAGATGTAATTAAGCCCACTACTCTGTGTTACTTTTTTACATAAACTCACTATTTGATACTATTTTTATTGTACATGGATTACAGTATCTCAGCTCAAAAGTTGTGAATTTTTGTTTGTCATTAGACTTACTATGTTTGTAATAGGCCATTTGTGAGTGATGCTTTTATTTTGATTAAATAAACAGACTTAACAGAAGTTCCATTACCATTATTTAAATTAATCCTTCCAAATCTTAGATTAGGAACACTGATTTAGCACTTAGCTGGTATCCAAATTCTCATCCCATTAAAGCAATGGGGAATACAGAATAAGTAAAGATCGATAAATCCAAGTGAATAAATGAATGTGTTTTGTACGCAGTTGGGCATTAAGATCCAAGCCCGTGAACAAAGAGAATGAACACTTAGCAACCATTAACACAGCTAGCAAATGAGTTCCAAAACTAGCCAATTGTCATACACAAAAAGTATGAGTTACAGTTCTACTGCTGTCACTCAATTATGTCCACAAGAGCCTCTCACATAACATGTGATCAAGGCACGGGGCTACTCAGGCCTGACCACTGTTCCCTTGTGAACTCCCACACCTCTCCTAACCTTTAAGTGCACCCTTTCTCTGCCTTGTAAATTGTTACCTCCCTTATTTTGGAGGGTTACTTGGAGTAAGTAAAAGCCTTTTGTATAAAGACCTAAACTACTTCATTTCCTGTCTAAAAAGCTTTCTGTTTGTACTGTCACAAAACATGAGGGATAGTCCTTCTCTTACTTTTAGCTTTAGCCTCTTGGCTTTCTTCCTTGTCATAGGCTGTCCTTTGGTTGCTTCATATGGTTCTTTCTCTCACACAACCTCTCTTTCTTTGGTTCAAATATTTGATTTTTTTAATGAGGTTTTCACTATAACTACTACTCTTTGTTCTATACTGCAGATGGGCCTTTGTATGACTACACTGCTTACACTGAGGTATACATAAAAAAGTGGCAATTACCATTAAGTTCAATTTTTTTTTACATGGGCATTGTTAAAATTGTTTGATTTCTTCCAAAATGTTTAGTGGTAATTTACAAATAAATGTTTAATTCATGTATGGTGTTACTTGTTTGGCAGTGTAAAGGGCAGCCAGAGAAAGCACTTTACAATGGAGGGATTCTCAAAGATGATGAGCCTGTAAGTGTCAAAGGCAGCATTGGTGGTTCTGCAAGTATTGTATTTTGGCCGGCTTTCATACTGCACAATCTCACTCAGGCCACTTATTACTGTTTCTCAAGTAAGGTCTTCTTCTTCTTTAACTAGAAAAATATTATTTGGAATAGAATTTATTTATGCAAATAGCAATTGCTTCTCAACTTTAGGCAAAATAAAATAAAAAATTTCCGTTGCCGGGACTTGAACCCGGGTCTCTCGGGTGAGAGCCGAGTATCCTAACCAACTAGACTACAACGGATTGTTGGTCCATAATGTTTATTATTCCAATTTATATGTAGCATACAGTACTACCTCGATCTATCATCTCAACTCTCAAAGTCTCAAGTTTGGGAGAATCTTATCCACGTAATACTGTAATAGTTTCAAATTACTTTTACCACCTTTCCCAGTCCCACACTTGACACTCCCACCATATAGTGACTCTTTTTTTTTAGGATAAAATTTAATAATTTACATTAATTATAATTTGAAATTGTTACATTTTTTAATTACAAAATACCTAATAAACAAATAAACATCAAATTCATGGCCAAAATTCTGCAGGCCTATTAGTGGTAGATACTAGATGGTGTGTTTTGAAAGACCTTATTTTCTTTTATTACTTTTACCACCTTTCTCAGTCCCCCGCTAGACACTCCCACCATATAAAATGACAAAAAGAACATTTCCTAGGTATCTTTGGCGATTCTTTTTGTCCAAGCCCAATAGCTAGTACACATTAAACATCATATTCAAGGCCAAAATTCTGCAGGCCCTATTAGCGGTAGACAGTGTGTTTAGAATGAGCTTATTTTCTTTTATTACCTTTGCTTATAGAATAATGAATAAGTTGTTCAAAAAAAAGAAAAAAGTAAAACTGTACCAATAATTTCACATGCTGCCAAACTCAGCCCATAACCATGCCTTTTGGCCATTGTGGACAAATTCACTTTTACGGTCTGACATCAATGAAATTGAAACGGCTGTCTACCAACTGGTGGGTTGAAGTTACTTGAATCTCACACTGGTATATGCTATTTTTTGGTGCTTTTAATAGGTTGGGTAAAGATACAAGGTGCAGAATCAGCTCTCATAAAGGCAAGCCTGCAGTCACAAGATGTGTCATATGACTGTATAGGGACTGTTATAGCAAAGCATGGATGCTGGTCATTTCTTAAGGGTGGATTTGTTGCGACTTCACCATCCAGTTTCTCAATTCTAACCCTTCAGGTAAATATAGTTCTAACACCTTTTTAACACTTTTAATGTGTCAAGTTGTGATTAGAACATTACTTTCATAAGAGGCCACTACTGACATCATTTTTATTAGTGACAATCACAACATGGCACCTCAATTGTTATGAAAATTTTGTGTTTCTAGATTTATTGATTTCCAAGATATTGCCAGTGACACACTGTGTATGTCTCATCTATTGAACAGTACTGGTGCAAAATTAAGCACTCAAAAGTATGAAACTAGTACTTATCAGGAAAGTTTTTGTTTGTTTGGTTGTAATTCGTACAGAATTCTGACGACAAGCAAATTGATATAGAAATTACAAGCGCTTCGTTACAGCCATTTACCGAGCAGCAATGGAGAATAAATCAGCAACATATTATTAACACTGTGAGTGCATGAAACAACTCTGTTCTAGGCTCTGTTGATAACTTAGGAGACAAAAGAGGAGAGATTGTGGAGTTTTCATTCCATACTAAAGGCAATATCTTAAGACTTGAATTCAGTTTCCACTAGTAGCATAGTACATTTACTCTTATCTATACTGTTGTAAGTGATTTAACGATGAGAATGATCAAAATAGTGTATCTTAATGAAAATATTAAAACTATTATCAAATTTTAATACAAAAGATTTATAAATTGAGTTGTCGATGAATGTGATTGGTGCCACATAAATAACATAATAAATATATTTCTTAAATATATATTTTTTATTTTGTGTATAAAAATTGACACATGGTTTATAAGGCTTACATAGTAAAAGTTACAGTAACTCTAGCATCGCTATTATCTTAAGATATTCTTAACAATATTTTAAGGGCAACATCTTTAATTTATTTTCCAGCAAAGGAAGCGTGCTGTAACAATCCACGTCTCAGATGAACATGGAGATAAGTTGACAGGGGCAGCCATTAACATAGAGCAAGTCTCAAAAGATTTCCCATTTGGTTCTGCAATTGCAAAGACTATTCTTGGCAATTTGCCTTATCAAGTAAGTAAGGTCCATATACTATATTTCAAATCTTAATTCATCTGTCTAACATATGGAGTAAAGTATGAGTCCAGAGTCCTATGGACCATCATATATACACAACCAGAAAAGAGCTTTAAGAGCTCTAAAGCTCTTTCTATAAAAAAAGAAAAAAAAGAAAAGAAAGAGTGCCTATAGCCAAGAGCTTTTAAGTTTTATAGTCTTTTAGAAAAAGCTGAAATTTAGGGGTTTATGGATTCATGCTTTATTAATCAAGAACTTTAAAGAACTATTTACTGTAATTTTCCAAAAGCTTAAAATGCTAAAAAAAACTTTTTATTTAAAAATCTATATCACAAAAACTCTACAGCTATAGCTCAACTTCCAACCGCAATGTCAAATGGATACCTCTTCCAATGAAAAATGAAAAATTTACTACCAATTTTATTACAAAAATACTTAAAAATTGACATGACAACATAATGTGATTAGTGCCACGTCAACAACATAATATATAAATTTCTTAATAATTTTTCTTCTCGTGTTCAAAATTTGACATAATAGTTTATGAAGCTTGTGTTGTAAAGTTGATAGTATCTCTAGTATTACTCCATTCCATCTGTCTAAAATGCTTAGCAAATTTATTATTAGCACTTTGAAATGGCAAGCTAAAACAAAGATTCTCATTTTGTTCCAGAATTGGTTTGCTAAGCGATTCAATGCTGCAGTCTTTGAGAATGAACTCAAGTGGTATGCCACAGAACCTGACCAAGGGCAGGTAAACTACACTATAGCAGACAATATGTTGGAGTTTATTCGTGCTAACCAAATCATCGCTAGAGGCCACAATATATTCTGGGAGGACCCCAAATACACACCGCAATGGGTGCGTGACCTTACAGGACCTGAATTACAATTAGCTGTCAATTCGCGTATACAAAGTCTAATGAGCAATTACAAAGAAGAATTCATACACTGGGATGTTAGCAATGAAATGCTTCACTGGGATTTCTATGAGCAACGGCTTGGCCCTAATGCCACATTGCATTTCTATGAGATAGCACACATGTCAGATCCATTGGCAACCCTCTTTATGAATGAATTTAATGTGGTTGAGACTTGCAGTGATGTGAATTCCACAGTTGATACCTACATTTCAAGGATGAGAGAACTCGAACGTGGTGGTGTTTCAATGGATGGGATTGGTTTAGAGGGTCATTTTACAATACCAAACCCTCCTTTGATGAGAGCCATTCTAGATAAGTTGGCCACATTAGGGCTTCCCATATGGCTTACAGAGGTGGATATCAGCAATACACTTGGTCAAGAAGCACAGGTGAGCAAGTCTATTTGTTACTCTTTTTAATATACTTATTGGAGAGTTCTAATGTTGTAGCTATGACTACACATTTTAGCACTACTCTTTAGTTTTAACTTTATTTGTATGGATAAAGTTTTCATTCAAACTAGGATGAAGAAATTTCCTTAAATCCATTATGTGGGAATTCATAAGATCATTCATGTGTACTAAATTACATGATTCATTAAATCATTTAAACAAGTTATTCGACTAATCAAATAGGTTATGTTACTAGCAGTACATATGAATACTCGTTGTAGTAGGCTAGTCAATCTCTTGAAGATTTTGTCATATGAGTCACATGATCCATCATGCCTTTACATAAAATTATTAGTTCTTGTTTGATTTTAGCTCAAACCCCAAATTTTATAGACCTTGGAATATATCAATGAACGTGCAAATTAAATTATGTTGTGCAGGCTATTTACCTAGAAGAAGTACTGAGAGAAGGCTTTTCACATCCTTCTGTGAATGGAATGATGCTTTGGACCGCACTGCATCCTAATGGGTGTTATCGAATGTGCCTGACTGATAATAATTTTCAAAATCTGCCTGCTGGAGACACGGTTGACAAGCTACTTAAAGAATGGCAAACTGGGGAGGTACAAGGTCAGACAGACGAGCATGGTTCTTATAGCTTTTATGGTTTCTTAGGAGAATATAAAGTGAATGTCAAATACAACAATAGAGGGGTAAATTCAACATTTTCCCTCTGTGGAGGTGATGAAACTAAACATTATAACATTCAATTGTAGCCCATGAAACTATTTCATAGCTTTATGACTTCTTATAGTTTGTTTTTTACATCTATATTATTGTACCAAACAAGCAGTAGCTTTCATTCTTTTTATAGGGACTATTCCATGTCTTGACCAATATGCAATTATGCTATAAGTTAAATTTGAAATATTTATAAAAAGATATCTTTATAGTCCGTATATAATATGGAGTACTTGCTATATGTAATAATATCTAAAGAATTAGTTTCAATTATATTACATTACATGTTTACCGTCTCGGAGAGAGACTTGGTGAAATAGACATATTTGTGAAAATAAACCTACTAAACTATATGACCTATTAAATGGATCATTTATTGAACTTTCACTTTAATATATTATAAGGAAAAGATAACATGCCTTAAGAGTATTGATTTAGGAAATACTTTTAAAAACTTTGTATAAGAAAAGAAAACAACAATTGATTTTTTAACAGGTTTTTACATTTTCCATAAAAATGGTATTAAAACTTTTTAAAAATAGTCAATTAAAAAATTCCCTAAGGACATCCGTTAATGAGACCCTATATCAATAAAGGGTCCAACTAGTTTTTGGGGAAAATTACATAAAAGGCTTGAAGTTTATATTCTACTCAAATTAGGTCATGAGTTTTATCAATTAGTCCCAAACTTGTGAAATTGTCTAAATTTGAATGTTTTGTTCATCTTAATTTTTCATTTTCATTATTTTGAGTAGTAATGAAGTAGAGAAAAAGGAAAATCCTTGGTAATCATTGTATATTTTACCAAGATAAACAAATTCGATTTTCAAAGAACCACTTTCTCTCTCTAAACGAACCTTTCTCTTTTTGTTTTCTCTATTAAATGGCTACAAATTGATTTATGAACATGCCTTAGGTGAAACGTAGAATTTGATCTACGGTTTCTTGCTTTTCTTTACTCCCGTTAGTGCCTAAAGTAATGAAGATGGATAGAGACTTCACATTGAAACAAACATCAATAAATCGGTACGACATTAGCATGGCTAGCTTTATTTTAGGAATATACCTAGGATTTCAAGTTAGAGGAGCCTGGAGTATAAGCAAAAAAATAAAATTTACTCCAAATAGGCATCCATATAATATTAGCAAATTATAAATACAAAAAATTATTGTTTCTTAATATATTAAGATGCAATCATTTACCAATAAAGACAAAAAAAAAAAAAACAAAATAATATTATTTTGTAATATTAGATTGGTTATGATTTTTTTTTTTTTTTTTTTTAAGTTAGAGCATTCACAGTAGTGGTGTTAAAAAATTTAGCTTTTAGTATCTCAAAAAGTTACTTTATTTATTTTATCATCTCACTTTACAATATACCCAACATCAAATGTTCTTTTTTTTACCATTTCATTTAAAATAATATAAACAACTCATTAATATAATAAAGGAAGAGAGAATTTGAGTTTTTTAATTGAAAGAAGAAAGATAATCTTAATAAAATATTGTATTTTATTTTTATTAACTTGCTATAGTCAATTGGTATTTATACTAGTTTACTATAGTTGCAAAACATTTAGTTTTAACTTCACCAATAAACACTTGGTTTTTTGGTTCTAAGGTGGTAAAATATCTTTTTGCTAAAATACAAATATACAATCACTTTTATGAATGCTTTTATTATTTTTGTTAAGTTTTTGGGTTAGATAGTTTCTAATTAGGTTAGACCGATTGAAGAGGAGTGGCCTAAGGTTTTGAAAGAGGGTAGCCCAACTACAAAAATGAAACATGTAATAAGTAAAAAAGAAACATTGGGCCAGGGGGCTCAGCCCAGAGCCGGGCAGCTATTAACATAGAGCAAGTCTCGAAAGATTTCTACTTGCGTCTGCAATCACAAAGACCGTTCTTGGCAATTTGCCTTGAGTATGGTCCATATACTATATTTCG
The DNA here is from genome assembly GCA_023736055.1 of Quercus glauca. Lineage (NCBI taxonomy): Eukaryota > Viridiplantae > Streptophyta > Magnoliopsida > Fagales > Fagaceae > Quercus > Quercus glauca. Next base: position 57,909,943 of record CM043325.1, on the reverse strand, counting down.
AATCTTAACTCATCTGTCGATATGGAGTAGAGCATGAGTCCTGAGGACCATCATTTACACACAACTTCTAGAAAAAGATAGAGTTTTCTAGTAGCCAAGAGCTTTTACTTTAAATTTGAGTCTTTTAGAAAAAAGCTGAAATTTAGGAGTTTTAGGTTATATTCACTTCACAAAATCTTCTATGCTGGTACCAAGAAGCTTTTAGCACATATCAGGAGCCCAAACATCTCAGTAACAAGGAAGTGGACAATAAGGATTGGCAGATTATTACTATTATTATTATTATATTCTTATTATTATTATTTTGAATTTTTTTACAATTAATAATATTGCGTTGATTTTTGAAACACTATAATGAAGGTTGTGATATGAAAAATACAATTGAAAGATGGTCATTATATTTATTTGGACTATTTTAGTCATTTTTTCTATTTGTATTAATTTAATACATTTATTATACCATTCAAAAAAAAAACATTTATTATATTTTAAATAATTATTAAATTAATTATAACGTCATCACAATAGAATCTAAGCTTGACCTTAAAAATATTGAATCTCTTCCTTCTAAGGTCCTTGGAACGGTCTAGATTTCAAAACTATGATAAACTTTTAAGAACTAAAATGACAAATAAATAAAATTTAGAGACAAATTTAACAATTCATCCAAATTTATTATAGCCAAAATTTTTTAATCAAATTTTGTATTTTCATTGCTTATAAGTTTTAAGATTTTGAGATAATTTATTTAATTTTAAATGGGTTGCAAGTAGTTTTAATTTTTTAGACAACTGACACAAAATTAAAATAGATTTGAAATCTAATTGGGAAAAGAGAATGAAATCTAATTGGGCATTAAGATCCAAGCCTGTGACAAAAGAGAATGAAAAACTTAGCAACCATTAACAAAGCTAGCAAATGAGTTCCAAAACTAGCCAATTGTCATACACAAAAAGTATGAGTTACAGTTCTACTATTGTCACTAAATTATGTCCACAAGAACCTCTCTCACATAACATGTGATCAAGGCACGGGGCTTCTCAGGCCTGACCACTGTTCCCTTGTGAACCCCCACACCTCTCCTAACCTGAGGCTGAGGTATAGTCCTCTTACTTTTAGCTTTTAGCCTCTTGGCTTTCTTCCTTGTCATAGGCCCTCCCTTGGTTGCTTCATATGGTTCTTTCTCTCGCACAACCTCTCTTTCTTTGGTTTAAATACTTCATTTTTAATGGGGTTTTCCTTACAACTACTCCTCTTTCTTCTATACTGCAGACGGGCCTTTGTATGATTACACTGCTTACACTGAGGTATACATAAAAAAAGTGGCAATTACTATTAAGTTAATTTTTTTTTACATGGGCATTGTTAAAATTGTTTGATTTCTTCCAAAATGCTGTAGTGGTAATGCACAAATAAATGATTACTTCATGTATGGTGTTACTTGTTTGGCAATGTAATTGGCAGCCAGAGAAGGCACTTTACAATGGAGGGATTCTCAAAGATGATGAGCCTCTAAGTGTCAAAGGCATCATTGGTGGTTCTGCAAGTACTGTATTTTGGCGGCTTTCATATTGCACATTCTCACTCAGGGCACTTATTACTGTTTCTTGGAATAGAATTTATTTATGCAAATGGCCGGCTTTCATATTGCACAATCTCACTCAGGGCACTTATTACTGTTTCTTGGAATATAATTTATTTATGCAAATAGCAATTGCTTATCAACTTTTCAACTTTTGGGAAAGTAAAATCAAAAAAAGAAATTATTTATGCAAATTGTAATTGCTTATCAACTTTTGGCAAAATAAAATCAGAAAGTTCCGTTGCCGGGACTTGAACCCGGGTCTCTCGGGTGAGAGCCGAGTATCCTAACCAACTAGACTACAACGGACTGATGGTCCATAATTTTTATTATTCCATTTTATATGGAGCATACAAGAATACCTCGATCTTCCATATCATCTCAACTCTCAAAGTCTCAAGTAAATTTTTTTTTTGGGGAGAATCTTATCTCAAGTAATAGTCTCAAACTACTTTTGCTACCTTTCCCAGTCCCCCACTGGACATTCCCACCGCATAAAATGATAAAAAGAACATTACCTAGATATCTAGTGAGCTTTCAATATTCATGGTCAAAATTCTGCAGGCCTATTATATTAGTGGTAGATACTAGATGGTGTGTTTTGAAAGAGCTTAGTTTCTGTGTCGGGTAAATGTGTGCCTTAAGCACACATATTAACAAATTTATTTTTGAAAAAATTTTATTAGGAATTGAAAAAGTTGTCAAAATTTTCGATAAACTTTTTTCAAAATTGGTTTATTATTGTGTGCCCGCACACATTAGTAAAATCCATTTTCTTTTATTACTTTTACAACCTTTCCCAGTCCCCCACTTGACAGTTCACACCCGCACCATATAAAATGACAAAAAGAACATTTCCTAAGTATCTTTGGGGCTTCTTTCTGTCCAAGCCCAATAAATGGTATACAATAAACATCATATTCATGCCCAAAATTCTGCAGCCCCTATTAGAGGGTAGATAGTGTGTTTTGAATGAGCTTATTTTCTTTTATTTCCTTTGCTTATATATAATAGAATAATGAATAAGTTGTTCCAAAAAAAAAAAGAAAAAAGAAAAAAGAAAAACTGTACCAATAATTTCACATGCCGCCAAGCTCAGCCCATAACCATGCTCCATGCCTATTGGCTATTGTGGACAAATTCACTTTTACGGCGTGACATAAATGAAATTGAAACGGCTGTCTACCAAATCAACTGGTGGGTTAAAGTTACTTGAATCTCACACTTTTTGGTGCTTAATAGGTTGGGTCAAGATACAAGGTGCGGAATCAGCTCTCATAAAGGCAAGCCTGAAGTCACAAGATGTGTCATATGACTGTATAGGGACTGTCGTAGCAAAGCATGGATATGGAAATCACCCAACATATAAAGAAGAGAACTATGGAATATGCTAGGACCTTATCTAAGGAAAAGACCTTATCCAAGGACGAGCTTAAATGGTTGGGAAGCACCAGGGGAGGGATGGATTAAACTAAATGTGGACTCTGTTGTGTCTGAAAATGTCACTGCTTTGGTGGTGGTGGTGGCTAGGAATAAAAATGGAGAGGTTCTTAAAGTTTGGGCTAAAATGCATGAATGGTGCTCACCACTGCAAGCTGAAGCTGCAGCTGTGCTCTGGGCAATCCAGCTAGCTCTAAGTGAAAACTGGCTGCATATCAGTGGTGGCTCCAAGAATTTTGTCCAGGGTGTTCCTATTTCACTTTGAAAAAATTTCGGGTCATTTCGGTCTATTTCAGGTGTTTCGGGACGTTTCGGTAAATACTGGCCGAAATTCAAGATTTGACTGGCATGAAGTTTGTGCTTAAAAAAAAAAAAAAAAAAAAAATCTTAAAACCAAAACAAATTTGAATTCTATATACCGAAAAACCTCAAAAGGAAAAAAAATTAAAAGAAAAGAAATGAACAAAGGTATTTGTACAATAAACTATAAGTTTATTTGAAATATTAATAAAATTATTAATTATTGTTGTTTAGTTGTTTCATTAATTTATTTATCTTTTATAAACTATAATTTGTTGTATTGTTGTTTCATTAATTATTAAATTATTAATTGTTATTTAGCTTAACATAATTTAATTTGTTTGTCTTTTATAATGTATTAGTTAATTAAATTATTAAACATTGGTGTTTAGTTGCTTCATTAATTTTTTTTTATTATTAACTACTAGCTGTCTAACACACAATCTATTGTGCATAAGCACACACTAGCACACACTTTATGTGTGCACACACCCCTGCCTCTGCATGCGTTTACTTCCCCAATTCAAATATCCAACCCCTGACCCCACACCACATAGCCCCTAGCCCTATCTAACCCCACTCAACAGACAAGATTCACACAAGAGGAGCCAATCAGATAAATTCACAAATCACAATACACTAAAAGACAAACTCACCAACACCAACTGACCAACACAGTGACACACCAACGGTTAAAGTAAAAAAAAAAAGGGGCAAGCAAATAAATTGAATAATTATAAAGACTTAGAGAGAGAGAATTAGTTCAAAAAGAAAGAGAGCTCTCTCTCTCTCTCTCAGTCTCAGACCATAGTCCACAGCAAAACCCAAAGATTAAGAGAGAAAAAGAGAGAGATGTAAAGTGTAATAAAATACCTCGAGGCGTCGTAAGCTCTGATCCGATCGGCGTCGCATACACTGAGCTCTCTTTCTCAGTCGGCATTGCATACATTGAGCTCTCTCTCTCTCTCGATGTTGCAAGCTTTGATTCGATCGGACCAATCTCCGATCTTTGATGCCTGATCCAAGCTTTGTTGCTCGAGTTTTAGGCGGAGGCGCTGTCGCCACTTCACGCCTATGTGCTTAATGATGAGGTTTCAAGTGGAGGCGTAAGGGGTTGTCCTTGATGAGGTTTTTTTCTTTAGGGTTTTTGATTTTAGGTTTTGCTTTAGCTTTACCATTTGATGATTGAGGCAGACACGTATTCGTATTGGGTTTTTTTTTTGTTTTTTTTTTTTTTGTTTGAGAATACGTTTGGGTTGGGCCTTTGGGTATTTGTTTAGGATTGATCAGGGACGGACCCAGAGGGGGGGCCAAGGGGGCCCGGGCCCCCCCTGGGCCCAAATTTTTTTTTTTTTTAGAATGTTAAATTTTTTAAAAAACAAGAAAGTAAGGGGCTTGGCCCCCCTTGATTTTTAGCCCAGCCCCCCCTCAACCATCTCTATCCCAAAAAAATAAAAATAAAAAGACTTGGCCCCCTTCAAATTTGTAAAACTCAATTGGCCAGCCCGCTGGCCACATGTAAAACTCAGTAGTCCAAAACTCACAGGTCAGCCCACATGTTAAAAAAAAAAAAAGAAAAAAAAAGGGAAATATGGTAAGTTAAAAAATGTAATCATAGAAAAAGGCCAGCCCACATTGAAAATGATATAGCTTCAACATTTAGTTTAGATTTAATTATAGATGATTTTAAAGATTTGAAAGAGCGTCGAGTTATTAAGAAACAATAGTATTTCGTGTCTTTTGTTTTTGTTGGTAGATAATTGTATTTTAATATATTAAGAAACAATGATTTTTGAGTATTTGTCTTGGTTGATAGTTTATTAATCCTATATGAATGCATATTTGAAAAAAAAAGTTTCGCTTATCTTCGGCCCCCCCTGGCTTGAAATCCTGGGTCCGTCCCTGGGATTGATGTTGGGCTTTTTTTTTGGGCTTGCTCTATAAAATCCAAACAAATTTGTTCTATAAAATCATAAGGTTTTACAATTTTTTTTTTTTTTTTGGGCTGAAAGCTATACGTTTGGATTTGGTCGGCATAAGATTTTTTTTTATTTTTTTATTTTAGATTTTAGTTCAAAATTTGTTTGGCATAAAATTTTTTGGGAGTGTTCATGATTTTGCTTGAAGGTGTTCCTATTTTATTTTATAAGGGTAAACAAATAAAAAAATTTAAATTATTATATATAATTTTTTTTTTCAGGTCAGGGTGTTCCTAGGAACACCCTGACTTCAACGTGGCGTTGCCACTACTGCATATCATTATCGAAGGAGATGCTAAGTCATGTTTTGACCCCCTAACCATATCTGAATTGCAGCCTGATTGGTCGATGACTACTATTACTAGTAATATACTTGATCATCATAATTTCTTTTTGAATTGTAATTTTCGTTGGGTTAGAAGATGTTGCAATACTGCTGCCATGAGGCTACAAAGTATGCAATCAGGTTTTGTAGAGCATTTTGTTTCAATAAGTGTAGTCTTCCTATAGTCATTGCAGATGCTTGTAAGGCTGACTAGTTGAATGATAATGTTGTTGTTTAGCAAAAAAAAAAAAAAGCATGGATGTTGTTCATTTCTCAAGGGTGTATTTGTTGTGACTTCACCATCTAGTTTCTCAATTCTAACCCTTCAGGTAAATACTAAAAATAATTCTTACTAGTTACCAGTAATGTGAATGATATAAAGTTTTTACCCTATTGACATGAAAAGTTGTGATTGGAACATCACTTTTACATGAGGTGACTATTGACATCAATTTTATTAGCAACAATCATAGCATGCCACCTCAATTGTTATGAAAGTTTTGTGTTTCTATTTTTATTGATTTCCAAGATATTGCAAGTGACACACTGCTTATGTCTCATCTATAGAACAATAGTTCTGGTGCAAAATTAAGAATTCAAATGTATGAAACTAGTACTTATCAGACATAAGTTTTTGTTTATTTGGTTGTACAGAATTACAACTTCAAGCAAATTAATATAGAAATTACAAGCACTTCGTTACAGCCATTTACCGAGCAGCAATGGAGAATAAATCAGCAACATATTATTAACACTGTGAGTACTAAGTACAAGAAACAACTTTGTTCTAGGCTCTGTTGATAACTTAGGAGACAAAAGAGGAGAAACTGTGGAGTTTTCTTTCCATACTAAAGGCAATATCGTAAGACTTGAATTCAGTTTCCATTAAAAGCATGGTATATTTACTATACTGTTATAAAGTTTTTTTTTTTTTGATGAACTATATTGTTATAAAGTTATTTTTTTTTTTTTTGAAACAGAAGCATATCATTCAATTAATCAAGAAAATTAGCATCTTGGTACAAAGCTTCCCTAGCTATTGGAGGAACATCTTCCATCCAAAACAAATCTTGACTAATGTTTCTAGCAAATTGAGCTAACTCATGAGCAACTCTATTCCCCCCTCGCCTAGTACATTCAATCCTAACCCATTGCAAGTTCCTAACCAAATGATGAATATCCCCAATTACATTCCCAAGCAAAGAATAATCATCCTGCAAAGCCGAAACAGCTTTCATGACAGAAGAATTATCCCCTTCAATGACAAGTTCAGAGAAGCCAGCATCAACAGCAAATTCAATAGCTTTCCGACATGCAAGAAACTCGGCCTCCTCGCTACGAGAAACCTCAGGACCTTTTGCTGCCATGGCTGCCATAACCTCACCTTTTTCATTTCGGATAACTACACCAAAACCTGAACTGTTAAGAGCCGAAAACAGAGCTGCATAAAAGTTAAGCTTAAAGATCGAAGGAGGAGGGGGCCGCCAGGTGTCTCCAGAAGATTGCCCTACGTGTGCTAGTCCCATTAATCCTGATGCAGTTTGAAACTCCTCAAGAAACTCTTTTGCCCGATTATTCAACCAGCCTGGATCATGAAACTTACCTCCATGCACAACTCGATTTCTTTGATTCCAAGTCAGCCATGCTTGAATGAGCACAACCTCCAAATCATGAGACTCTACCCGCTCCATTAAATATTCCATTAACTGAAGCATATCCACCATACCTGACCTACCTTTCTGCAAAATTTTTAAGCTACCTGCCCACACATCTCTAGCCGCACCACATTCCCAAAGCGCATGGACAACTGATTCTGGAGACCTCAAGCAAATTGGGCACATCGCATCTGCAATAATTTTTCTCTTAAACAAATTCAATTTTGTTGGCAAGATTTCATGACAAGCTCTCCACCCAAACACCTTTATTTTATTAGGAATTCTAAGCTTCCAAATTGCAGACCAAACCTCCTTTCCAGCACAACCCCGAGAATTCTCAGCTACCCTTCCTTCTCTCAATACTTCTCTAGCCACCTTGTAAGCGGATTTAACAGTAAAAATCCCCTTTCTGTGGTACATCCAAATCATAAAGTCCTCCACATGTCTTCGGTTGAGCTGTATTCTACGAATAGCTTCGGCATCTTCTGTTTCAAACATATCCATGATAACATCAGTCCTCCATGCATGCAAGTCTTGGTCAATCAATTCAGCAACAGTTGCCTCACGAACTTCATCTTGCACTAGATATAGAGGTGCATTTGTTGGATAATTCGGTATCCATTTATCCCCTAGAATCCGAATTGATTGGCCATTCCCAACTCTCTAGCAACAACCAGACTTCAAAATAGGAAAAGCAGCCACAATACTCTTCCAAACAAAAGAGCAATTTGGTGACTCCTTAGCAGCAAAGAGAGAAGTTCTTGGAAAATATCTAGCTTTAAGGCATTGAAACACCAAAGAATTATTATCATGCAGCAACCTCCACCCTTGTTTAGCTAGCATTGCTAAATTAAAAGCCCTTAGATCCCTAAAGCCCATTCCTCCCTCCCTCTTTGATAGAGTTAATTTTTCCCACCTCTGCCAATGAATTTTCCTTTCATTCCCCATTTGTCCCCACCAAAATTTAGCACACATTGCATCCAGCTCATCACAAAGTTTTAAAGGAAGTTGGAAAACACTCATAGTGTAAGTAGGAATAGACTGAGCAACTGCTTTAATCAGAATTTCCTTACCAGCCTTAGATAACATCTTCCCTTTCCACCCCTGCAATTTTTTCCATATCCTATCTTTCAAGTATGAGAACGTACGATACTTTGTTCTCCCTACTAAGGTAGGCAGCCCTAGATAAGACTCAAACCGGTTCACTTCCTGCACTCCCAAAGTCCTCAAAATGCCTTGCTTCTGACTGGCTGCAGTATTACTACTAAAGTAGGCTGAAGACTTCTCCAAGTTTATGCACTGGCCTGATGCATTAGCATAGGTCTGAAGCATCTCAGATACGACCTCCACTTCATTATGTGTTGCCTTGCAGAACAATAGGGAATCATCTGCAAACAATAAGTTAGAAACTTTCGGTGCCCCTCTGCAAATGGAAACGCCATGAATTTTGCCATCAGACTCTGCTTTTGCCAACAAAGATGTAAATCCCTCTGCACATAACAGAAATAAGTATGGTGAGAGAGGGTCTCCCTGGCAGATTCCCCTAGATGGAGTCACATTCCCATACGGCTTTCCATTAAGTAGAATAGAGAATGATGTGGTGGTGACACATGTCATCACTCTCTCAATCCATTTTTCTGGAAAGCCCAACTTCTGCATAATGCCCTGTAAAAATAACCATTCCACTCGATCATATGCTTTGCTGACATCCAGCTTCAAAGCCAAAGCACCTGTTTTACCCTTCTTCTTGACATGCATGGAATTCAATACCTCATATGCCACAATAACATTATCTGTAATAAGTCTACCTGGCACAAAAGCACTCTGAGTGGGAGAAATAATATCTGGAAGCACTTGTTTCAGTCTATTGGCAAGGACTTTAGAAATAACCTTATAAATGACATTACAAAGGCTAATAGGTCTAAATTCAGACATTTTCTCAGGGTTCTTCACTTTAGGGATAAGCACAATATTAGTATGATTTAAATCAAGTAACATAACTCCATTATTCAAAAAATCTAACACAGCATTCACTACATCATCACCTACAATATGCCAAAATTTTTGATAAAACAAAGCATTCATACCATCAGGGCCAGGTGCCTTTGTTGGTCCCATCTGAAATACAGCTTCCTTGATTTCATCAGCAGTAAAATCTCGGGAAAGCATCTCCTGCATGTCTGTAGTTACTCTGGCCGAAACTGTACTTAAACACTCCTCCATTTGATGACATGATCCTGCAGAAAAAAGATTATCAAAATACTCAACAGCAACTCTAGCTATGTCCTCCACCTCCTCCACCCATTGCCCCTGTGAGTTCATGATACCCTTTATATAATTCCGTCGTCGTCGTTGTGATGCTTTTGAGTGGAAAAATTTAGTGTTTCTATCCCCATGTTTCAACCATGCAACCCGAGATCTTTGTGCCCAGTAAATCTCCTGTTTTAATAAAAGATCATCCAACTGTTTACTGATTGCCAAAAACTCCACCTTACTTTCATCAGTAGTGTCAGCTCTGTTAATTCTATCAAGCCGATTTTGAAGGGATTTAATTTCTTCCTCCTTAGGTCTAGTCCTTGTGTCTCCCCATGCCTTTAATTCATCACCACATGCCCTAATTTTTGCATGCACATCTGCCAAACCCGAATCCCCACTTCCTGCCAAACTCCATACTTGCTGAACCCGAGTCTCACAATCATCCCACAACAACCAACTTTCTTCAAACTTAAAACCCCGATCAGCTCTACGATGTTTTGTTTGAATTTTTGAACCTGGATAGCAATAGGAAGATGGTCTGAAGCATGAGGAAGAAGGTGCACTACATTACTGACCTGAAATTTCTCAATCCACCCCTTCGTTGCCACAGCTCTATCAAGTCTTAATTTAGTATTTGCATCACCCGGTCTCTTATTAGTCCAAGTAAAAGGATATCCTTTGTAACCAAGGTCTTCTAATTGACAACTCTCCAATGCCTCCCTAAACTCATTAATCTGGGAATTATGTGGCTGCCGTATGCTTAGTTTTTCTGAAGAATGGAGTATAGCATTGAAGTCTCCAAAACATAACCATGGACCCTCCACAAAAGTCTTCAAATATTCCAACAGTTTCCAAGACTTATGTTTTTGATGTGTCTCTGGCCAACCATAAAATCCTGTCATGAACCAAACAAAGCCATCTTCCTCGATTACCTTAGCTAAAACATGGTTAGCAGTATAATTAATCACCTCTAACCTAATATCATCCTTCCATAAAAAAGCTAACCCTCCACCCGCATCCGGATGCTTAACAATTATTTTATTCTGAAAAGGCAAGTTACCGTACAAATTATTAAAACCCTCTGTATCCAACCGTGTCTCCATAAGAAAACACACCATGGGAGCTTGTTCCCTCACTAATTTGCGAAGGCTACGACCTGTCCAAGGGTTCCCAAGCCCTTGGCAGTTCCAACTTAGGATCCTTATAAAGTTATTTAACGATGTGAATGATCAAAATATAGTATCTTGAGATATTATAAATTGACTTGTCAATGTGATTGGTACCACATAAATAACATAATAAATATATTTCTTAAGTACTGTTTTTGTTGTATGTAAAAATCGACACATAAATTTATAAGGATTATATAGTAAAATTTGGAGTAACTCTAGCTGTTAGGACATATGTGTTTACATGTTAGGAACATATGTCATATTTTATGTAAATTGGCTAATCCTTTGACAAAACGCACTCTACTTGTAATTGGGTAGTTCTAGGTGTTTTTAATACTTCAAGAAACAATGTTTCAAGATCAAGTGTTGAAGTCATCAAGTCTGTCCAAGAAAAAGCAAGTTGAAGTGCAGAATTTTTAAAGCTCGACACCTGCTCGACACCTACCTCGACACCTGCTATCTGTCGAGACTTAAAAAGTCAGAATTCCAATCTGATTTTCTTGGGATCCGTGAATGTGTTTTTGGGCATTCTTTTCTTCTAACCCTAAACATATTTAAGGAGAATTTTAAGAGCCGTCAACATAGACACAAGTTGCATAAGCATTGAGCAATCCTTGTTCAAGCAAATTGTGCTCTGAGACGAAGTTCTTAACCTAGATCATCTTCTTCAAGAAGTTGCTGTGTATTGTGCACCTTAGGGTTTTGTGACCAAGCATCTTCCTGATCTTCATGCATAGGATGATCTGAAGAACTCTGCAGCCAACCTCTCATTCTAAAGTTGGTGATTGAAGTCGCGTACTGGGATCCGCGCATCTGGTTAGTCACGTACTTGGGAGTCGTGCATCAAAGGTGGGAACTGTCGCTACAGATCAAGTCCAATTGGGTATTGGGGTAAGGGTTCAACTGTAGGTTGGTAAGGTACTGGGATTCCTTATTTGTAACCGCTTGATTTGATAATAGTGGAGTTTCGGGAGTGGTGACCTGAAAATCACCCGGTGGGGTTTTTGCCGTTAGGGTTTTTCCCCATTCGTGAACAAATCACCGTGTCATTTATTTTCCGCTGCATATTTAGTTATTTGGTGATTTGTTTGTGCTACCACGTATTTGCATGTTAAATTGATTAATTAATAACTTGACTAAATTAATTAATTAGTTTAAATCACAAGTGGTCATTCAATTTGTGGCCTATCAAGTGGTATCAGAGCGGGCACACTCTGATTAGTTATTAATCTTTGCTGTGATTGATCCATTGACCCCTGTTTATCATGGATAGAGGACAATCTCTAATAATACCTCCTTTATTTGATGGGACTAACTATGCCTACTGGAAAGTACGCATGAGAGTTTTTTTGCAGTCCTTAGATGAGAAGGTGTGGCAAGCTGTGGAGATTGGCTGGACAAAGCCAAAAGAAGCACCGGCCGATTGGGATGAAGCCAAGATCAAGGCGGCGAACTTCAACAGCAGAGCGCTGAATGCTCTATTTAGCGCTGTCACTAATGAGGAGTTCAAGAAGATATCCTCAACAGAAACTGCCAAGGAGGCGTGGACCATCCTCCAGACAACCTATGAAGGAACAAAGGCTGTCAAGGATTCAATGCTACAGAGGCTCACTACTAGCTTTGAAGAAATTAAGATGGAGGAGGATGAGTCGTTCGATGAGTTCTATGCCAAGCTGAAAGACATAGTGAACTCAGCCTTCAATCTTGGGGAAACCATCCCTGAACCTAAGGTTGTAAGGAAGGTGCTCAGATCTCTACCCGAGAGATTTCATGCCAAGATTACGGCAATTGAAGAATCAAAGGACATTGATAAAATTCCTTTGACTGAGCTGGTTGGGAACTTGCAGACCTACGAGCTAGGGTTATCAAGGATAGGCAAGTCAAGCAAGGGCAAGAGCATGGCCCTGAAGGCTAAGAGCAGTGATACAGATGAATCTTCCGATGATGAAGATTCAAAGATGAAGTCCTACATTACAAGGCAGTTCAAGAAGTTTATGAAGAATGCCAATGGAAGGAGTTTCGACAAAGACCGCAGGCAATCCAGTTCTTCACAGTTCAAGAGCCAAGACAAGGGAAGGAAGGATGCCAAGGATGGCGGTCAGTACACTGTTCCTGCAGGACCAAAGTGTTTTGGGTGTCACGGGTTTGGACACATGAAGAATGAGTGTCCTACTTATCTGAAGAGCATTGGGAAAAGCAAGGCTCTAGCTGCAACCCTTAGTGACACTGAGCCTGAAGATGATTCCGATGATGAGGATGACGGAATCCTAAATGCTTTCACTGCTTCAGTCAATTCTACTGATGGGATTGTTGAAGAAGAAGAAGAAGAATTGGTGGACACTGAATGTGAAAAGATGGATGACAAAGATGATATCCATTCAGCCTATGAGAAGCTTTACAAGCTGTCTGAAAAGCATGAGAAGCTATACAGGCTGGCCACCAAGAAACTCAGTGATGTGGAACTCGACAGAGAAGAACTGTCCACAAAGTTTGATGAGGCGAATCAAACTATTGGTGCACTGAGATTTGAGAATAACTTCCTGGCTGAGAAGACCAAGAAGCTTGAAGCAGAGCTGTTTCAAGTCAGAGCTCAACTGGAGAGGACTTCAAGTGCAAAACTTGATGAGATGCTCAGAAACCAGAAATCTGCTTCAGATCGAACAGGTTTAGGGTATGGTCTTTCTATCTCTAACTCTGCTTCTACTAGTTCTACTGTTTTTGTTCCTCCTGCTAATAATGTTAAAATTGAAAACATTGATGTTAAAACTGATTTAGCTAGTGAGAACATAGACAAGGGTAAATCCATCTTAGGAGCACCCCCTAAGTTAGAAAAGAAAGATGCTAAACTCCCTAGGGATAAGAAGGCTAACTCTCAAAAGCCTAAACAAAAGAAGCAGCATCTCTGTTATCATTGTGGAGCTGCTGGTCATACTCGACCTAATTGCTACAAGTGGCTAGCCACCCAACAGAGCAATAGTATGACAGCATCTAGAAGCCAAAATCAGCTTCAATCTTCTCTTGCTCCTCTTGGAGATCTTCTGAAAGCCATCATGTTCCTTTCGAACCTGAACGGTTTCAATTCTTCCCCCTCACCGCCGGTTCAAGGATTAAATCAAAGGAAAGGTTCTTCCAAGGTGTGGAAGAAAAAGGACTCAAAGTGATTTCATCACTTTCTTCTCCCTTCTTATTTTGTTTGTTGCATTGCATGTGTGTTTTGCATTTTTTTTGAGTCAGTCTAGTTTTATGCATTGTTTTGCTTAGTTAACATGTTTTGTGTGTTTACTTTCAGTTTTGTTTATTTTATTTTTTTGATATATAAAAATTAAAAAAAAAATTGAAATTGAAAAATTGAAAAATACAAAAACAGTGTGTGTTTTGTGTACTTTGGTACTTGTGTACCTTAGATGGCCAATGAAACAAAGTTTTCTAAACTTTGTATCTTTTGTAGCTTAGATGAGCATCTTTATGCACAACTAAGCAAGTGAGCTTTGTGGCTCGTGTTTGTGATGAGTAAGATTAGGTTATTTCTTAGACTTAACACTCATATCACTCTTTTTGACGGGTAGGACTAGAAAATCCTAAGAGAAAGGCATTAATAACCATCTCACCACTGTTGCCCGCCAATCATTAATGACATCTGTATGTTTTGGCATAGCAAAAGTGTGATGTCAATGACATTTGTGTGCTTAGGCATAGCAAAATTGAAATGTCAAAATATCAATGGGTATTTCTTTTCTTTCTCATAAACCCATGTATGATATGCTTAAAAAGAAAATATGCAAAGAAATAAAAAGCAAAAAGATTAAAAATGCTTTGAAATGGTTGCAAGCGTGTATTCTAGGAGATGTGGGAGTTATAGGATGTACCTCGAAGGTGATAGTCCCCATCAAACAGTTATGATTGTGTGTGAGTTGAAGTTATTTTCTCATATCTCAGATCGTCATAACATGTATACACATATGCAAATCTTGCGATGTTTTTCACACACTACATCCAATATTCTTTGCTACTCTTGATACATGTGCAGGTACAATGTGATTTGGCCATCACAAAGGTTTACATGTGCTTTTGTATGCTCACTAAACTGTCATGACTTATTTTTGAAATATAAAATTTGTTAGACTTGTTTAGTGAGTGTGTGTGTGTGTTCTCGGGAGATCCATGTGCTTAAATTTTCAATGAGAGATGATTTTTGAGAGATTATATGTTGGTTGGATCATGGTTGAGGTGCATGTCTTGATTGCATTCATGTTTGTGTTTTTCACCTCTCGAAAAACTGCATTTCAAAGCTGGCTCGACACCTTCTCGATACCTCCTCGATACCTGGTCAGCTGTCGAGCGTCTAAAGCATTTTTCTTATCGCAATCTCGACACTTCCTCGACACCTTGTGGATCGATCGAGATTCTCTCTGTCTGCTCGATACCTTTTCGACACCACGTCGATCGATCGAGCTTCTTATGTTGGATGAGCTGTTTGGTACCTCGATACCTCCTCGATACCTTAGCTGTCGAAGGCATATTCTTTCGACACCTTTCTCGACAGCATCTCGATACCTCTCGACACCTCTGCTGTCGAGATTTACTGGAGGTTCTATAAATACCTCTGTCGCGATTTTTCTCTCATTTCTCTCGATCTCTCTTCGATCTGTCCGAGGCGGTTGGTCTTCCTGTGCACTTTTCTTCAATCCAATCTTCATCCCAAGTGATTTTCAGCTTTTCTTGCTTCAAATCAAGTGGTATGATCTTCTTTTCCATTTCTTTTCATGCATTTCATGATTTGAAACTTAGGTTTTGGGATTTTTTTTGAAAACTTTGGGTTTTTCAAAATCTTTGAGTTTTTGGTGAAATTTTGGGTTGGGTTTTCAATGAAAAGTGTTTAGAATGTCATGCATTGCATTCCATGTGCATTAGAATGATATCTTCATGCATTTAGTTGTGTGATTCTTGAATGTGTGCTGCTAGGATTGGATTGGGCTGAGCCCATGATGCTTTTTATGTTTGCATGTAACATGATCATGCATTCCCATGCATACGTCCATTTTGTTCAATATATTGTCATATTTGAACTGTTTGGGACTTTTCTGATTGTCTACCCCTCTCTTTCTTTTTTTTCTTTCTTTTACGTTAGTTGCATCTATGGCACCTAAACGTAAATCCACTCCGGCTCGGAACCCTCTGCGTTCTGGAGCTTCTTCATCTTCTGATACTGCTCCTCATAACCTTCGGTTCCGTGATGGAGATGCCTACAAGGCATTTACTGAGAACTTCTCTAAACGAGGTGTTCATTCGGAACGCCACGTTGTTCTGGCGGACTTCGCCGACACTGACCTTCCCTCTGTCATTCACAGTAGGGGATGGGAGTCACTGTGTGACGTCCCGGTCACTTGTCCTCTCATGCTGATTCAGGAGTTTTACTCCAACATGCACGGGATTGATCGTTCAGTACCTCTCTTTTTCACTCGCGTTCGAGGTACGCGCATTGCTGTCACACCGCAGCTGGTTGCGGATGTGCTTCATGTTCCTAGGATAGAGTTTCCTAACTATCCTACTTGTGAGCGACTGAGGACTGTGTCCAGGGATGAGCTCATTTCTGCTTTCTGTGAGCGCCCTTCTGAGTGGGGTGAGCATATGTACACATCATGTAGACCTTTTGCTAAAGGTCCTAGATTCCTTAACATGGTGATGACCTTTGTACTTCATCCTCTTTCTCACTATAACTCTATCACTAAGCCTCGTGCTCGTTTCTTGCTTTCTCTACTTGAGCATCTCACGATAGATTTTCCTTCCCACTTCATTTTCTCTATCATAGATGTTCATTTAGATGCGGCGTCCCGTGATAAGCTCATCTTTCCTTCCGCTATCACGAGGATTCTACGCCATTTTTCCATCCCTTTCCCCGTGTCCGACCACTTCACACACATCTCAGCCATAGATGCCGCTACCGTAAAACGTAGTCAGGCACAGTTCAGGGCGAGACAGCCGGATTCCACTCCGCCCTCCCGTTCGGCTCCATCCAGATCTGCTCCATCTACATCGACTCCTCTTCCTTCCTCCAGCGATGTATCTCTTGGAGATATCATGGCGCAGCTGCAGCGCATGGATGCTCGCCTTGATACACTCACCACTGAGCTGTATCAGGTGAACGTTCGTGTTGGTCGTATTGCACGACGGCAGGCGACCATGGGTGGTTTTGCATCTGAGGCTTCTCCTCCACCACCTCCTCCAGTTGCTTCAGATTCTGATGCTGAGGATGATGATGAGGATGGTGATGACGATGATGCTTCTGATGATGATGATGGAGATGCTAGCTCTACTGATGAGATGTCTACATGACACTCTACCCTTTGTCACTCGTGACAAAAAGGGGGAGTAGTTTTGGATTTATGAGAGTAGTCATCTTAGGGGGAGAGTTAGTATAGGACATTTTGATAGGGGGAGTGTTTATACTTTTTGAGGGATGTAGTGAGGCTTTAGATGTATCTTTTCTTTTCATTCTTTATAGATACATTGGTCTTGTATATCAGTTTTACATACATTGTACTTATCTTTCTATATATGTGGATGTATGTTTTTCTTATTCACCTATCTCTTCATGTGTTGTTTCTTTTCTTTCTTTATACACATGTTCTTTATACTTGTATGCAATCTAATTATTTCTGTTTCACACAAGATGCCTTGATGAGTTTTGTTTATAAGTGTTTCAGAAATACAGGTTGTCAAAGTCTACTTGCCATAAACTCTCTTTTTGCATAGTTCTTCAAGAGTTTGTGTTAGGATAGATTTTATTGTATGTAACAAGTGAATATGAGTTGAGTGATTTATGACTTCTCTCATATGCTCATTTGTTTGTTGTGGTTTTGTCACGGATTGCCAAAGGGGGAGATTGTTAGGACATATGTGTTTACATGTTAGGAACATATGTCATATTTTATGTAAATTGGCTAATCCTTTGACAAAACGCACTCTACTTGTAATTGGGTAGTTCTAGGTGTTTTTAATACTTCAAGAAACAATGTTTCAAGATCAAGTGTTGAAGTCATCAAGTCTGTCCAAGAAAAAGCAAGTTGAAGTGCAGAATTTTTAAAGCTCGACACCTGCTCGACACCTACCTTGACACCTGCTATCTGTCGAGACTTAAAAAGTCAGAATTCCAATCTGATTTTCTTGGGATCCATGAATGTGTTTTTGGGCCTTCTTTTCTTCTAACCCTAAACATATTTAAGGAGTGTTTTAAGAGCCGTCAACATAGACACAAGTTGCATAAGCATTGAGCAATCCTTGTTCAAGCAAATTGTGCTCTGAGACGAAGTTCTTAACCTAGATCATCTTCTTCAAGAAGTTGCTGTGTATTGTGCACCTTAGGGTTTTGTGACCAAGCATCTTCCTGATTTTCATGCATAGGATGATCTGAAGAACTCTGCAGCCAACCTCTCATTCTAAAGTTGGTGATTGAAGTCGCGTACTGGGATCCGCGCATCTGGTTAGTCACGTACTTGGGAGCCGTGCATCAAAGGTGGGAACTGTCGCTACAGATCAAGTCCAATTGGGTATTGGGGTAAGGGTTCAATTGTAGGTTGGTAAGGTACTGGGATTCCTTATTTGTAACCGCTTGATTTGATAATAGTGGAGTTTCGGGAGTGGTGACCTGAAAATCACCCGGTGGGGTTTTTGCCGTTAGGGTTTTTCCCCATTCGTGAACAAATCACCGTGTCATTTATTTTCCGCTGCATATTTAGTTATTTGGTGATTTGTTTGTGCTACCATGTATTTGCATGTTAAATTGATTAATTAATAACTTGACTAAATTAATTAATTAGTTTAAATCACAAGGGGTCATTCAATTTGTGGCCTATCACTAGCATTGCTATTATCTTAAACATATTCTAAACAATATTCTAAGGGCAACATTTCTAATTTTTTTTTCCGGAAAAATTGCACTTTACCATTCTAAACTATGCACTAGATTACAATTTGTATCCTAAACTATCTTACTGCACACTTTGCACCATAAATTATCACACTTATCACACTTTGTACCCTAGTGTTATTTTTGCTGTTATATTTAACAGAATTTTACAAGCACATGCTTCTTGTTTAGGTGGAATAAAGTTAAAAGACTAAAACACCATTTTTCAAATCAATTAAAATTAAACTTGTTTGTTTTCAAAACCCTTAAACACAATAGGATTAACCTAGTTTATTAGCCAAGTTATTACTTAGTCCAAATTCCAAATCTAGGTTAACACAATCATACAATCATATCAATGTAAAATGCAGAATATAAATAATACAAAGATATGATGACCTAGGAAAATCAAACCGGTACAAAACCTGGGGAGGATTTAACCTAGCTATCCTCAAGGTAGAACAGAATCCACTAATGAAAGAATCGAAGTTTTACAATAGCGACTTAGACCACTAACATCTTATTGCTACCCACCAGTAGAAAACTTACTGATACGACCACGTGCAAGCTTTGAGACCACAGACTTCTTCTTTCTTGGATTCTCTAGTAAGTACAAGCACACCCGCTTGCGTATCTTTAAGCTCTTTTGTGCAGCAACTGAATGATCATCAAGCTCTCAATGAAATCTCCTTCTTGATAATCATAAGAGATTCACACACCTCTCAGATCTCACAAGAGATTCACACACACATCAAATAGAGCAACCTCAAAAATATGGCTAGGGTTTGCCTTTTATACTTAGGGCAAAACATAAAACCTTACACGTCATATGGGCGTAGGGCTGAGTTGGAAAATTCTGCAAAAAAACATTCTACCCGACTTTCAATCGATCGAGCCAGTTAGAATTGCACATTCAATTCTGCAGTTAACTTGATTCCAACTTTACATAAAAGACATACTTTGAGCAAGTCTAAAATAAGACTAAACACCTGTTTTGATCATGGTTTTGCCAACAATATAAATTAGAGTTCTAATACATTAGTTCCTAAGTACTTAAAACTTAACAAACTCCCCCTTTGGCAATCCGTGACAAAACACAAACACAATGCTCAAAGTTACAAGTAAAAGCCCTTTACAAAAATAATGCCCATTACAAAAAATTCAACCTAACTACTATCCATCAGTTGCAAGTGTAGACAGCAGCATGACTGAATCAACCGGTATATTTCCTGAAACATTTAAACAAAATGCATAAATGCATGTGTGGAAAATACAAGTAAAACAAAAATAAATTCTTGACTTCACAAAACACAAAACAAAGACACATATCATGAATAACTCATAAATATAAATCAATGAGTAGTGAAACAAGAAACATATATAACAATGTATCTCCCCCTAACATGAATAGCCCAAAAGCAATACATCAAGAGCCAAAAAAATGATACATACACAGTGAAGCACCTAGATACAATCTAAACTCCACAAGCTCCATAAAAAAAAAAAAAAAATCTCCCCCTAACTACAAAAAACTCTACAAGTGTGTCCAAAATGTATTCCCCATTTTTGTGACGGAATGCCAAAGGGCAATCAGAATCCATCATCAAAAGGAGATGGTGAAGGCGAACGTCTAAGATGCGCCAAATCTGCTTGCAAAGCACGAAGCTCATCAAGCATGTCCACCAAAATTTGACCATGAGCTGCCTGAACGGTCATGACAGTTTCCAAAGTATGACAAATGTCAAAGTCATCTGAAGTAGATGGCGGAGGAACAGTAGCAGCAGTAGCAGCAACAGGATCAACAGACGCCTCACCAACAGTAGGACTTGTAGAAGAAGGAAGGGGTGCGGTACCAGAAGGCTCAACATGAGGGCATTTAGAGCTCTCTCTCAAATGATCAGCCTTCTGCCTAAGGAATGAGACACCTATGGGAGCAACTATGTGCACGGGCTCAGAAGCAGGAAAATCCTCTAAACCAAGATACAACAAAATCCTATGAATGAAAACAGGTTGAACAAGAGCATGAGACGTAGATGAACTATTATGAATTTCGTTCAAAGAACGAAAAAATAGATGAGGAAAACTAATAGGAGCATCCGTAACAAGAGCGTACAAAAATGCACATTACTTTAAAGGAATGATGTGCAGATGAGAGATAGGCCATAAAGAATGACAGACTATCTTGAAGGAAAGGTAGTGATCCTCAGTAAGCTCAGCAGTGGTGATTTGAGGGTCAGAACCCCACTGGATAGAAGTCCTAGTGATGTAAGACATGATGTCATCCAAGAGAGGAGACTCATCATAGGGATAGATAGGGTGTTGGACCAACAGTACCCCAAGAGCATCAGCCACTACCTCAGGAGTAATGGTGAACTCTATACCTCGTATCCAACTCTTTACTAAAGTATTGGAATCATAGATGTGGACAGAGAGGTTCGAGGATAACTTTTTAATCAGGGTAGCTAGAGCTGGATGACTAATATCCATTAAAGGGAGCCAACCCCTACACCCAAAATTAACCCTAATGGCTGAATCAATCCCATCTAACAACACCTTACGCTCAGCCCAAATCTTTCTCTTAAGATTCAGTGTCTCATAGGTTTCCTCATTCTTCGCACTCGAAAATCTCTCACTATCAAAGGTAGGAGGAGAGGGTGAGGGAGCGGACCTATGAGCTTTAGTCTTCCTAGGTATGGTGCTAGGGTAAGAACAAAAGACACAAGAGAAAGAACAAAAAAAATTAAAAGGGAAAAATCAAAAGCAGACTGCAAGTTAGCACAAAAACAATATAGAAATAACAATCTATATAATGCATGAACAGATAAATGTCATGATGTATGCTCTAATGCAGTGATAACAAGTTCAATTTAAGTTTAGAAACACAAAATTGGCTTGAGCATAGAGTTTATAACAAAAACCCAAAAATTTTGAAAAACCACTTGTTCAATTTGTACTAAATTGACCAATTGATCATTACACAAGATAGAAAACAGTTTACAATGATCAAATTAATCAATCCAACAAGCCAATTTCATCAATTAAACTCAATTTGAACAAAATCCCCAATTCGGATATATTTCAAGCCCTAGAAATTTCAATATTTCACAATTCACAAATTGATCAAATTAAACATCATAGATCATGTTTATAACAATCAATAACAAAACCCCAATGATCAATTGTGAAAGAAAAGATCAAAAACACCAAAAACTCCAAATTTTTCATAGGTTCGAAATTTTCCCACAAATGCATGATTTAATGCATGAAACATGAAAATAAATACAAAAGGAAGGGTAAAGTGTCTTACTAGCCTTAAAGGAGAAAAACCTTGCAAAAAGAACGGAGGAAAATGACAAAAAAATCTTGATTGGAGCCTTGACTGATCGGATAGAGAGAGAAAGTGTTTGAAAACTTTTTGAAAAAGTGTTTGAACACGTGAGAATCAAGTGTTTTAAAAAACTTTCTATACAATTTTCGATTGATCGAAATTTAGGTTCGATCGATCGAAAATGCTTCGATTGATCCAACATCAATCGAGCATCGATTGAAACAGATAAAGGCTGACCAAAAATTTTAATCGCAATTTCGATTGATCGAAGAACATATTCGATCAATCGAAATTCTGGAAAAAACAAATTTTTGAAAAACAAAGAGATTTTGTGCAGAAACTCCTCAAAGCATTGAATTTTCAAAATAAAATGTATGAGTATGAGATGAAATATCTTTCAAAAATACAAGTTTTGAACCCAGTTTTCCCAAAAATAAAATTTTCAATCTAATCTCTCAAATATTCAAGCATCAAATATATTTTGCATAAAACTCAAGGAATTTTCAAACTTGGTTGGTCAAACCAAAAACACACACAATAACATATACAAAGTTTAGCAAAGAGTAACTTGTGTAGTGTGTAAAATTAGCAAAAACTTGAGATATATGTGAGGTGATATGTAAATAGAAATCAAACACAAAGTCTACAAAATTCATCACATGGAATTTGAAAGAGACTATCACCTAAAAAGTTACATCATATAACTCCCACATCTCCTAGATCATAAGCTTGCAATCATGTAAGTTTCTTGATTTTGCTTCATAATATACACACCAATTTTATTTGATCAGAAACTTATTAATAATAGCCGGGATAATGTACACACAAATTTTATTTGATTTGATTTAACTTTAAGTCCAATAATGTACACACCAATTTTAAGCATTTAAATTGAGGCTACACATTATGTTGTTTTTGTGCATATGCTACATTTTCTCGAGCACAAAATCTTACGATATGCACTAAGGTGTTCATGATTGGCTAGTGAACAATGGTGAGATGGTTATTTATGCCTTTCTCAAAAGGTTCAAGTCCGACAGTCAATGACATGTGACTTCAAGATCAAGACAAAGTGATCAAAAACTATAAATATCTTTCCCACGCAACATGCGTTACAAAGCTTCAACTAGTAAAGTGCAATAAATAAGCTTATCCAAGCTAAACAAGGTATAAAGACATGTTATGTGAAAATAAATTGACCAATCTTGTTTTCAAAACCAAGAAAATAAATACAAAACACAATTTGCTTCTTTTTTTTTTTCTTTTAAAATTTTTATTTTGAAAAGAAGAAACAAAAACAGTCCTAGAATGAAATGCATGAATGTTATGCAATGCAAGTCCTAAAAACAAAGAAAACAAAAACCAAAGAACAATGGTTACAAAGAGTAAAACAATGAAGCACAAGGACCATGTCAGAAAGACTCAATTAGATTGAGCCTTTTACATCCAAAATTTTTTAGATGCACCACGAGCATTGGAATTCTTATTCACATTAGAATGATTTCGAACTCCAGGATTGGAATAAAGGTTAAGAGCCTTTACCAATTCACCAATGAGTACCATAGAATCTTGTGCTTGAGGCATAGGTACTTTTGGTTTGTTTGCTCTCATAGCAGCTTATAGCTTGCAACAGTTTGGATGAATGTGTCTAGACTTTTCACAAAAATGACAAACCCAAGCAGGCTTACCATGTAACTTGTCCTTAAAAAGGATAGACTCCTTAGGTTTAGATTCTTTCAGTTCAACCCTAATCTTCTTAGGAGGTGTTAAGACAAAGTAATCAAAAACCATAAACATCTTTCCCACGCAACATGCATTACAAAGCTTTAACTAATAAAGTGCAATAAATAAGCTCATCCAAGCTAAACAAGGTATAAAGACATGTTATGTGAAAATAAATTGACCAATCTTGTTTTTAAAACCAAGAAAATAAATACAAAACACAATTTACTTCTTTTTTTTTATTTTTATTTTTTAAAATTTTATTTTGAAAAGAAGAAACAAAAACAGTCCTAGAATAAAATGCATGAATGTTATGCAATGCAAGTCCTAAAAACAAAGAAAACAAAAACCAAAGAACAATGGTTACAAAGAGTAAAGCAATGAAGCATAAGAACCACGTTAGAAAGACTCAATTAGATTAAGCCTTTTGCATCCAAAACTTTTTAGATGCACCACGAGCATTGGAGTTCTTATTCACATTAGAATGATTTCGAACTCCAGGATTAGAATAAAGGTTAAGAGCCTTTACCAATTCACCAATGAGTACCATAATATCTTGTGCTTGAGGCATAGGTACTTTTGGTTTGTTTGCTCTCTTAGCAGCTTGCAGCTTGTAACAGTTTGGATGAATGTGTCCAGACTTTCCACAAAAATGACAAACCCAAGCAGGCTTACCATGTAACTTGTCCTTAAAAAGGATAGACTCCTTAGGTTTAGATTCTTTTAGTTCAACCCTAATCTTCCTAGGAGGTGTGACCTTTACAAGTTTAACAGTCTCACTCACAACCTCACTCATAGGGGGTTCAGAGGAAGAAGAAGGAACAAAGTTTGCGGAATGAGGTGCAGACACAGAGATGCTTTCAACAAAACCTAATCTAGATTTGTCAGAAGGAGACTTTTGAACACTCAGTATATGATCAAGTTTAGAATTAGCAGGTCTAGCAACAGATAAATCAAGTTCCAAATTCTTAACTTTATCAAGCAAAAGCATATTCTCAGTTTTCACATTGTTCAAAAGTTCATTAGCATTAAATAGTTTCACAAGAAAATTTTTCTTATCAAGCTCAAGAGATGCAATTTTCTTTAAGCCAAGATCAACATTCATAGCATCCTTTGCAGCAACTTTGCAAAGTTTATTGTAGACTTCTTGAAGATCCACATCCTCAGAGAGTTCCCCATCAGAAAGGTTCTCTTCAATATTCACACTTTTATTAACTACAGCAGTAGCAGTGAAAGTAATAAAGTTTCCATCCTCATCAGAACCAGACTCATCATCGGAAACTTCATTATCACTAAGGGTTACAGCCATAATCTTACCCTTAGACCTCAAGTATGTAGGACATTCAGATTTTATGTGACGATACCTTTGACATCTAAAACATTGAGGACCCATAGAATTATTAGGAGATTGACCTACTTTTTCTCTAGGTTTTTTAGTATTGTTAACCTTAGTGAGATTATTCTTTCTAAAGTTTCTAGGTTTAGCAGTGTTTTTACCTCTTGCCCTTCTGTTGCTATTTCTCAGGAAATTCCTAAAGTTCTTGGCAAGGTAAGCAATCTCTGTAGCAGAGAGCTCATCATCAAATCCACCAACATCAACATTATCAACTGACTTAAGAGCGATTGATTTGGATTTGCTAGTTTTGGGTAGGTTCAACTCATAGGATTGAAGAGATCCTACAAGTTCATCAACAGGGATGGAGTCCACATCCTTGCTCTCAGTGATGGCAGTCACTTTAGGTCTAAAATCTTCAGTTAAAGATTTAAAAATCTTTCTAACAATTTTAGGTTGATCATAGATTTCACCCAAGTTGTATGCAAAATTAACAACGTCATTTAGTTTAGCATAAAATTCATCAAAGGATTCATCATTAGACATCCTAATGCTTTCAAATCTAGTAGTTAATTGCTGCAACTTATTAATTTTGACAACCTTTGTGCCTTCGTGCACAGTCTGGAGGATATTCCAAGCAGTTTGAGCAACCTCAACATTAGAGATTCTCTTAAATTCCTCTATAGAAACAGCATTAAAAATAGCATTTATAGCTTTGTTACTGAAAGCTGCTGCTTCTTTTTGAAAAGTTTGCCACTCACTCACAGGAGTAGTGGGCTTCTCCCATCCATATTCAACGGAGTTCCAAACTCTCTCATCAATAGATTTCAGGAATGCTTTCATCCTTACTTTTCAATAAGCATAATTATTCCCATTAAAGTAAGGAGGAATAACTAGAGAGTGTCCGTGTTCCATGATAACAGGGGTCAAGGATCAGTTCAGAGATTAAAAGATCTACAACAAGAGAGCAACCTGCTCTGATACCACTTGTTTGTTTTTAGGCTCCTTAAACACAATAGGATTAACCTAGTTTATTAGCCAAGTTATTACTTAGTACAAATTCCAAATCTAGATTAACACAATCATACAATCATATCAATGTAAAGTGTGGAATATAAATAATACAAAGATATGACGACCTAAAAAAACCAAACTGGTAAAAAACCTGGGGAGGATTTAACCTACCTATCCTCAAAGTAAAACAAAATCCACTAATGAAAGAATCGAAGTTTTGCAATAGCGACTTAGACCACTAACATCCTATTGCTACCCACCAGTAGAAAACTTACTGACACGACCACGTGTAAGCTCCAAGACCACGGACTTCTACTTTCTTGGATTCTTCAGCAAGTACAAGCATACCCACTTGTGTATCTTTAAGCTTTTTTGTGCAGCAACTGAATGATCATCAAGCTCTCAATGAAATCTCCTTCTTGATAATCCTAAGCATGTGTGAAGGCAACCACCTCTCAGATCTCACAAGAGATTCACACACATAGCAAATAGAGTAACCTAAAAAATGTGGCTAGGGTTTGCCTTTTATACCTAGGGAAAAACATAAAACCCTACACGTCATATGGGCTTAGGGCTGAGTTGGAAAATTTTGCAGAAAAACATTCTGCCCGACTTTCGATCGATCAAGCCTAACTTTCAATCGATCGAGCCAGTCAAAATTGCAAACTCAATTCTACAGTTAACTCGATTCCAACTTGTAAAGTCATTATTTACAACTATGTTTTTGTTGGCTTTTATTCCGTGCCAAATTTGATTGTAATTGTTTTCAATCTTTTATACCCTGTATTATTGTGGGATTTCATGATAAGGGTTGTGTGATAGAGAGAGAGTGTGAAGGCTCAAACATTTGAAGACTGAAGATTTCTCGCGGGTATGTCGCGACTTAGCTTCCCGCGAAGTGACACATGTGCCTTGCACATGTTGGAATGTGAAGAGTCAGGCCAGGTGGAGACAGCTACGTCTCGCGAGTATCTTGCGGGTAAGGCCTTCCTGCGAGACACCCGTGAGGCATTCTGTTCTGCCAGCCTATTAAGCCTGAGTCATACTTTCTGTGCCTACATTATATATACCCCTTTTACCCACAAATGTTGAGGAGTGCTTCAGAGAGAAAACCCTAGCCAAACACATTGAGAATTAGAGATTGTCATATCCACATTTCTCTATACACTTGCTTGTGGTATTTCTTCAACCTTTCCCTCTCCATTTTCCATACCATTGAGAAGTTGATAGCCCAAACACTTACCACACCCTTTAAGAGTGTTGAGTGACGTTTTGGTGCTGCTGGGTAGCATTGGAAGAAGCCAAGGATGGCAGATGCAACATGAAGCTTGTTGCGGGATCCGGAGTGCTAGACAAGACAGGGTTCCGAGAAGCCTTGTTGGAGTAGGAGCTTGGAGAGCTTAGGTACATCGGGTATATTAGGCTTGGAGAGTCTCTTGCTAACCCATGTATCACAACTGATTGTTTAGTGGATCGATTACCGCTTGGAGGGCAGTGGAGAGATTTTTCGCTGAGTTCTTCGGTTTCCTCTTCGATAACACATCGGTGTGTTATCTTATGTTTGCATCCTTCTTCCTTACTCTTTTACATTATGTTATACTACTGTGTTACTTAGATTATGTATTAGAGTAGCTTGTTTGGTTGTCCGCTCGCTTTTATCCTATTCTGCACTTAGTATTAAGTAGGTTTAAAATCTATTGAGCCGTAATTTTTGTTTGGGGGTCTAAACAGCTCTTGTATTTTCAACACATTTTCGAGCTTTCACAACTTTACATAAAAGACATACTTTGAGCAAGTCTAAAATAAGACTAAACACTTGTTTTGATCATGGTTTTGCCAACAATACAAATTAGAGTTCTAATACATTAGTTCCTAAGTACCTAGAACCTAACAAAACTCAAAAATTTCCACATCTCCCTCTATCTCACGTGGTGTCATCCTCTTTCCCAGATTCAGTT
The DNA here is from genome assembly GCA_023736055.1 of Quercus glauca. NCBI lineage: Eukaryota > Viridiplantae > Streptophyta > Magnoliopsida > Fagales > Fagaceae > Quercus > Quercus glauca. The sequence continues at coordinate 57,881,973 of CM043325.1, read as the reverse complement.
TCAAACTATTTAAATTTACCTCTCTAATTCCATAGCATAATTCATAGCACTATCAAAAGGATCATTCAGAGAGTCACACCTCAAAGTGTTGTCAGCTTATAATACTATTGACAACACTTCTCTTCTCAACGTGATCTCAGCTTTCTCTCAAGCCTCTCTAATTGATATCATCAATGGCTCAATTGGTCGTATCTTAGGTTCATTACCCATTTCTTTCATTCTATTTATCTCTTTTTTTTCATTACCCAAAACAAAACATGGGTCTTTGTCTTTTGGTTACTTTTTGGTTTAAACTTTTGACTTTTGTTTTACTAATGTTTTTGGTATGTGGGTTTGTTTTTAGGTTGTTGTTACTATTCCCGTCGGAAGCGATTTGTCCACTAGGAGATATGTGTTTATGGTTTTTTTTAAATCTTTTCTATTTTTCTCTGATTAATTTTGTGCTTAAAAATGCTTACTTTGTTAAATACATAATTAAATGGTTTAAGTGTTTTTGTTAGTTCTTACCTCTTTATTTTATTTTTTTTGTTTTGTTATGGATCATATAAATTAATAGGCTTGTTTGGTTACTTTTGGTTTTAATAGTTGTGCAGTCTTATTTTAAGTCTACATCCGTCTGTGCATTCGTTCAAAGGAAAGAATGATAAAAAGAAAAAAAAAAAAAAATATCAGTCAAAGAATACATTAGTGGATTCTCAAGCTTTTAGGGTGGTAACATTTCTTTTTACCAGAGAAGGTGGATGTGGAAGAGGATGGCACCACATAAGATAGAGGGAGATGTAGAAATTTTTGAGTTTTGTTTTAATTGATTTGAAGAAGGGTGTTTTAGTTTTTTAATTTTGTTCCACCTAATCAAGAAGCATGTGCTTGTCACATGCAGTAAGATTCTGTTAAATATAACAGCAAAAATAACACCGGGGTGCAAAGTGTGCAGTAGGATAGTTTAGGGTGCAAAGTGTAGTATAGTGCATAGTTTAGGATGATAAAGTGTAATTTTCCCTTGTTTTCCAACAAAGGAAGCTTGCGGTAACAATCCATGTATCAGATGAACATTGAGATAAGTTGTAAGGGGCAGCTATTAACATAGAGCAAGTCTTGAAAAATTTCCCATTTGGTTCTGCAATTGCAAAGACTATTCTTGGTAATTTGCCTTATCAAGTAAGTAAGTATGGTCCATATACCAGATTTCAAATCTTAATTCGTCTGTCTAACATATGAAGTAGAGTTCGATTCCAGAGTCCTATGGAGTATGGACCATCATATACGCACAACCAGAGCCAACGGGGGCTTGGCTCAGCTGGTAAGGTTCGGACACTTCGTGCACCACACCTAGGTTCGAATCCCGCTACCAGCAGGAGTCCGTTGGTGGGCATCCTTAGTGGGTAATCCCTACACAGGTGTGTAAAGGGTTGGCCGGCGAGATACGTCCGCTGACTTGGCTGCCACCTGGCGCCCTGCCCGGGGGTGTAATATAACCATAAAGACCTCCATTTTACATTCTCAAAAAAAAAAAAAAAAATATACGCACAACCAAAAAAGAGCTTTAAGAGCTATAAAGCTCTTTATAGAAAAAGAAAAAAGAAAAAAGAAGAAGAGTGCCTATAAGCCAAGAGCTTTTAATTTTTATATTCTTTTAGAAAAAGCTGAAATTTTTTTTTTTTTTTTTTTGATGAGAAACATGAAATATTCATTCATCATAGAAGAAAGATACAACAGTGATACAACCAAACACTGGAGAAATCACAGACAATATCAACCCCCACTCCTCAAAGAACCCAAGAGCACAGCAGAATCTAATGTTTTGCTTCTTAACCATTTGAGATCTCTTTGCTTTGGCTCAAGTGGTGGGCTCAATCGGAGGAGAAAAAATACTTGTGGTATTCGGACAGGGATGTCCAGAGGCCGACGACAGCAATTTGAAGCCCAAAACCGATTTATGTCTTCAGGGGACCAAAGGGAAACACATGCGTGCTCAACAAAGGAAGGTGCTGGGCTTAAGGAGTAGACTGCCAGCATAAATGGACTTCTGGCTTTCTCCATACCCAGGCTCGGACCCACAGCCGCCGGACTTTGACCGGGATCTTCCTCTCTTCGTTCTTCCTCCAACCCTCCTCGGCAAGCAGCATAATGTTTCACCCAAACCCCCATCCTCCAATCGGCAAGATCTAGAAAATCAGACCCAAAAGACCCACCAAAACCCAAAACACCACAAATAGAGCAAAAGGAAGGAAGCCACTCCGGTTGAAGACCCGATCTGCTAAACTGGAAGATCATTATTCCTCTATCTACCATCTTCCCGGCAGATTTTGGAGTGGACTTGGAAGCTCGCACGCGCACATCACGGCTGTCCGATCTCATGGTTGCAGCGGCGCAAGCATCTTCCTTGACCATGGTGAAAAGAAGAATCGGACGTCCTCCAGTGGTAGCAATATCCATGTTGCTGAGGGGATCTTGAGGCTTCAACGATTTTGACAAAAAACCCGGACTGGGAGAAAGAAACTTGTACTAGGCAAGGGAAAAAAACTCCTACTGAGGGAGAGAGAAATTTTCTCTCTCCCCTAGTGGGAAAAAGCTGAAATTTAGAGGTTTAAGGATTCATGCTATTAATCAAGAACTTTATACTTTAAAGTACTATTTATTGCAATTTTCCAAATCACAAAAACTCTACAGCCATACTTCCAACAGTAATGTCAAACGGACACTTATTCCTTTGAAAAATGCTAAATTTACTAAAAATTTTATTACAAAAAAAAACTTACAACTTGTCATGATAACAAAATGTGATTAGTGGCATATCAACAACATAATAAACAAATCTATATATTACTAAAAACTGAAGCATAGTATTTAATGTTGCTACGCTCACGTTAAGCCATATCAGTAGCTACGTCATCATTTTTTGTTTCCAATTTTTCTTATATATTTTTTTAAACATTTTCTCATTTAAGGTGACTTAGAAACTCCATTATTTAAAAATTAAAATATCTTTTAACCACTATTTTTATTATTAATTTTCCCAAACTCTCCCCCCCTTTTACCTCTTTATCTGCCCACTACTTTCTACTTTAATATCATTCTTTCTTTATCTTTTTATCTTTCTTCATTTTGACTCTTCTTATTCTCAACATCTTATTATAAATTTGACATTTTTTTTTTCATTCTATGCATAGTTTTCTCACACAAAAAAGGTTACTTTTCTCTCTCTCTCTCTCTCCCTCTCAATTTGTTTTTCATTTTTTGTTTGATTTTATTTTTTATTTTTATTGCATCAATTCTTTAGGTTGATGCAATTTAGTTTTGTGTTTTTAAGTTGTTATCTTTTATATTCTCTTTGATTAATATTATCCTACTACATTATAAATATAGTATATAATAATATAATGTTATTATATTACATAGAATGACTTGGATAATTTAATGTTTATTGCTATATATTATATTTTTACTCGTTTTTCCTCTCATTTTATTTTATTCAACATATAAATTCAGTCATATCCTCCATACTGTTAAATTATGTAGCACAAATCAAGAAAGTGGCTAGACACCAATCGCCTTCCTTTTCCATACATTGGGTAAACCAAAATATTTGTATGATAGAGTCATATAATTTATAATTTAGATAACACCGTTTGAATGTGTCTAGGCCCATAGATTGAGCAATTTGTAGACTTAAAAGGCTATTGAGAATGAGCTTTTTGAATCAAGTCTAAAAAAAAATATGAATTGCTATATATCATTTAGATAAAAAATTTTATCATAGATACATTAAAAAAATCTTCTACTTCTTCTAAAAAATATTATGTATCATCTTTAAAGGATGCCAACAATATTGATCTTATGGGAAAGTTACATAAAATATTGATAAAAAAATGTTTTATATTATAATTTGCTAAAAATGTTTTTTTAAATATTTAAACATTTCTATTTTTCATATGACTGGCGTGTTTTACAACTACCACATGTGTTAACTTAAGTCTTAATATTCTTAAGTTTTTTCGGCAAAAAAAAAAAAAAAAAAAAAAGTTTGTCACAAAAGAGGAGTTCATGTAAAGTTTTTTGTAAAATGAAATATCTGTTTTGTAAGGCCATCAAACTTGATAATTTGCAAATGATGGAACTACTCGCAATAATATTTGCATAGTTATATAGTTCCAGTTGTAGAGAGGGAAAATTCTTGACCTATCACAAGCTAATACATCATATTACCAAGTCCATAAAATACAGCCAATTACAAAGCGCCACGAACTACTGCTAGGTTTTGCTATCACTACTCAAAAACCAACAAAAATTTGCCAAGTGTCATTGAGATAGAGGCATAAAATGCATGCAAAAGCCAATCACACATCAGCGTGTGTATGCGATGACATAAGTAGTTCAACACGTGTAAGCAATGACATAAGCAGTCCAGCAAGTGTAAGCGATGACATATGCAATCCAGCACACGTAAGGGATGACATAAGCGGACTAATCAAGCTGTGACATGTGTCACCAATCAGACTCTATCACGTGTCGCTCACCCACCCCCAAACTCCTATAAATAGAAGCCTTCCTAAGGCATTTGAAAAGAGACCAAGACATCTTGGGAGGAGACAAAGATACCAGACATCTTGGGAGAGAGATCAAGCCATCTAGAGTATAAGCAGCATCAAAGAAGATTCAGAAGTATTGAAGCTCTGCTGGAACCAAGCCCTGAAGCCTCTAAGAACTTCAAGAACTTCAAACTTCAAATACGAAGAACATTTGAAGCAAAATCATCTGCCTAGATCTCAAAGGTCACTGGAATCAAGCTCAAAAGTCTCCAGAAATCTCAACAAATCATAAATCAGCGAAGCTCAACGAATTTAAGTCTCTAAAGCCCCAAAGAACCTCCACTACAAACCTTCAAATACAAAGAACATTCGAAGAGGAATCATCCAAATCATATTCCTAGATCTCAAAGTTCACTGGAATCAAGCTTAAAAGCCTCCAGAAACCTCAACAAACCACAAATAAGTGAAACTTTACGGATTTAAGCCTCTAAAGCCCTGAAGAACTTTCACCACAAACCTTTGAAGATGAAGAACACACGAAGAACACGAAGAACGTGAAGAATAAAGGATTTCTAACAAGCTCATAGCCAGAGATTCATTGTAATTCTGTTTCAAAGATCTTCGATCCATTCTTTAGCCAAATTGAAGTATATTTGTTGTTTGAATCAAAATCACATTACCACAATTCCAATTAACAAACTTTCAAGGAGATCGAATCAGAGGATTACTTTTTTGTAATTACAGAGAATTGTACCATACATTCATCAATACAAATTCACATTTGTGCAACTATTTTACTTGTTTGACTCATTTCGAACTAAGAAATTTAGTCGTCCACACCAGCTAAAGTAATTGTGTATACTTTTAGTCTTCAAAAAACATACATCTACCAGTGGTTAAACGTTTATCTTGGGTAGTTTTAACTTTTCATATAATTTTACCTTTACATATTCATCTATTTTAATTTAGATTTAAAAAAAAAAACTTTAATTTAGATATTTATAAGTAAACAATGAAATAATGATTCATGAATTAAAAAAAAAATTTTTTTTACCTATACATATTTATCTTGTGTTGTTGTAACTTTACATATAATTTTGCATTTATACATTCATCTACTTTAATTTAGATGTTTATAACTTAATAATGAAATCTATAAACAAAGTAATTAGAATTCTACTTTGGGTTGATGCAATTTAGTTTTGTGTTTTAAGTTGTTATCTTTTATATTCTCTTTGATTAAATATTATCCTACTACATTATCCATTTAGTATATAATAATATAATATTATTATATTACATAGAATAACTTGGATGATTTGATGTTTATTGCTATATATTTTATTTTTACTTTTTTTTCCTCTCATTTTATTTTATTCAACATTTAAATTCAGTCACACCCTCCATACTATTAAATTATGTAGCACAAATCAAGAAAGTGGCTAAACACCAACTTGCCTTCCTTTACCATACATTGGGGAATCAAAATATTTGTGTGATAAAGAGTCATATAATTTATAATTTAGATAGCACCCTTTGAATGTGTCTAGGCCCATAGATTGAGTAATTTGTAGACTTAAAAGGCTATTGAGAATGAGCTTTTTGAATCAAGTCTAAAAAAATATGAATTGAACTGCTATATATCATTTAGATAAAAGCTTTTATCATAGATACATTAATATTTTTTAGCCACAAATTTAAATCACGCAAACTTAATAATTTTATATTATGTGTTAGTATCATCTTTGCTTCTTCTTCTTCTTCTCAAAAATATTATATATCATCTTTAAAGGATGCCAACAATATTGATCTTATGGGAAAGTTACATAAAATATTGATAAAAAAATGTTTTATATTATAATTTACTAAAAATGTTTTTTAAATATTTAAACCTTTCTATTTTTCATATCACTAATGTGTTTTACAACTAACACATGTGTTAACTTAAGTCTTAATTTTCTTAAGTTGTTTAAGCAAAAAAAAAAAGAAAAAAAAAAGAAAAAAAAAAAAAAAGAGGTTGTCACAAAAGAGGAGTTCATGTAAAGTTTTTTTGTAAAATGAAATATTTGTTTTGTAAGACCACCAAACTTGATAATTTGCAAATGATGGAACAACTCGCAACAATATTTGCATAGTTATATAGTTCCAGCTAAAGCAATTGTGTATACTTTTAGTCTTTAAAAAATACACATCTACTAGTCGTTAAACATTCATCTTGGGTAGTTTTAATTTTTCATATAATTTTACCTTTACATATTCATCTATTTTAATTTAGATTTTTTTTCAAAAAAAAAAAAAATTTAATTTAGATATTTAATTATAAGTAAACAATGAAATAATGATTCATGAATAAAAAAAAAATATCTATACATATTTATCTTGTGTGGTTGTAACTTTACATATAATTTTGCATTTATACATTCATCTACTTTAATTTAGATGTTTATAACTTAATAATGAAATCTATAAACAAGGTAATTAAAACAATCATATTTCTATAATTCAAAAAGTCACAATTTTTTTTTTCAAAAAAAGGCCTTTTATATTTCCTTGGAATTATTTTTTAAATTTTTTTATAAAACCTTTGACATAACCACTAACCTGACCACTTCATACATTATAAAAATTGATGGCTCATTATTACTTCCGTCAATATATTATGGATATCTTAATTGATTGAAACCAAACGAGAGAAATACCTTTCATATTTCCTTGAAAATTTAGAAGGAAAAAAAAAAAAAAAAACTTTTGACATACCACTAACATAACTACATCTATAACTATTTAAGCCATCTATGATGTCTATTTTTTATTGATAACCATAAAATTTACAACTAGCCAGGAACATAAAAAGTAATAAAGAAAAAATGAAGGAAGAAAAAAAAAAAAAGAAATGAAATCAAATGTCAATTAATAACCGTTATTTGGAAAATAAAAAGGTGGTTAAGAGGATTAAGAAATAAAATAGAGATGGCTATACAGAGAACATTGAAAACTTTATAGTGCAATAAAATCAACCATTACATTCACTTAATTTAATCAATAATCAACAATTAAATATAAAAATGCAAAATTTAAACTTAAAACTAATTAAACTCTAACTAGCAAAATTATATATATAATCATAATCTTCATACACCATGACTTAAACAAATTTAATGAATAGTTCTACCTCTTATTTAATGTCTATGTTATGCAGGTACAAAGAAGAATTCATACACTGGGATGTTAGCAATGAAATGCTTCACTTTGATTTCCATGAGGAACGACTTGGCCTTAATGCCACATTGCATTTCTATGAGATAGCACACATGTCAGATCCATTGGCAACCCTCTTTATGAATGAATTTAATGTGGTTGAGACTTGTAGTGATGTGAATTCCTCAGTTGATACCTACATTTCAAGGATGAGAGAACTCGAACGTGGTGGTGTTGCAATGGATGGGATTGGTTTAGAGGGTCATTTTACCATACCAAACCCTTCTTTGATGAGAGATATTCTAGATAATTTGGCCATATTAGGGCTTCCCATATGGCTTATAGAGGTGGATATCAACAAAACACTTGGTCAAGAAGCATAGGTGAGCAAGTCTAATTGTTACTCACTTTTCTTAATTTACTTAGTGGAGAGTTCTAATGTTGTAGCTATGGCTACACATGTTAGCACTACTCTTTAGCTTGAACTATATTTGTAAAGATAAAGTATTCCTTCAAATTGGGTTGAAGAAATTTCCTTGAATCCATTATGTGTGAGAATTCATAAGATTATCCATGTGTATTGAATTACACCATTCATTAAATCATTTAAATAAGTCATTCGACTAATTAAATAGGTTATGTTACTAAAAGTACATATGAATACTCATTTGGGCCAAGTAGTAAGCTAGTCGAAATTTCCTGAAGATTTCTTCATATCCATCATGCTTTTACATAAAATTATTAGTTTTGGTTTGATTTTAGAACAAACCACAAATTTTATTGCCCCTTGGAATATATCACTGAATGTGCAAATTTAATTGATTTCAGACTTTTGTTTTTTGTTTTTTGTTTTTTTTGTTTTGTTTTGTTTTTTTTTGTGTACAGGCTATTTACTTAGAAGAAGAATTGAGAGAAGGCTTTTCACATCCTTCTGTGAATGGAATTATGCTTTGGACCGCACTGCATCCTAATGGGTGTTATCAAATGTGCTTGACTGATAATAATTTCCAAAATCTGCCTACCAGAGAGATGGTTGACAAGCTACTTAAAGAATGGAAAACAGGGGCAGTACAAGGTTAAACAGAGGAGCATGGTTCTTATAGCTATTATGGCTTCTTAGGAGAATATAAAGTGAGTGTCAAATATAGCAATAGAAGGGTAAATTTAACAGTTTCCCTCTGTGGATTTGATGAAACTAAACATTATAACATTCAATTGTAACCCATGAAACTATTTCATAGCTTCATGACTTCTTATAGTTTGTTTTGTACACCTAAATTACTGTACCAAACAAGCAGTAGCTTTCATTCTTTTTATCAAGACTACTCTATGTCTTAGCAATACGCAAATATGCTACATAAGTTAAATTTGAAATATTTATAAAAAGATACTTTATAGTCCATGCATAATACCACTAATATTTTATCACAAACAATATCATCGCTAATATGCAATTTTTAGTGATGACATGTTTGTGGTCACTAATATATCATTATCTGTCATGACGGCAAGTGCCGTCACTAATAATGACATATTAGCGACAACAAAAATGTCGTTGTTAATAATAATCTACTAGCAACGACAAAAAAATTTGTCGCTAATAATGAGCTAATAGCAACAACATTTCGCTTTGGGTTCTTCACTTATTTATGACGACAATTGTCACTATTAACAAAGACATTGTCATCATTAATAGTATTAATATTATCACTAAAAACCTTTTTGTTACGATTTTTGTTCAACGAAAGTTAGCAATGACTTTTGTTGTTGCCAATATAATTAGCAACAATAATTACAACATTAGTGACGACTATATGCCGTCGCTAAAGACCAAATTTCTTGTAGTACGGAGTAGTTGTTACATGTAACTAGCCTCTAAGCACGCACTTTTGGCGTGCTTAAAGGCTCTTTTATTATTATTATTTTTTTGGTAAAGGTTAATAATTTGCATTTAATATAATTTGGAAATATATATATATATATATATTTTATTTTTCAAACAAACAAAAAGGATAAACTTTAGAGATAAAGAAGATTAAGATAAACTTGAGGGGAAGGAAGGTTAAATTTTAGGAGCTCTCTTAGTTTTTAATTTTAATTTTTTTTTTAAATTGGGATGTTTTACTTTTATTCGGATGAAAAAGGAATAAAAAAGGCTAAATTTTAGAGAATAAAAAGATGAACATGAAGGGAAAAAAAATCCTAAAATTTAGGAGTTTTGTTTTTGAATTCAAAATGAAATTTGTTATTTGACATTTGTGACCCTATTTCTAAGAGAAATTACCATTCATTAATGAAGGCATTTTTGAACTACATAAAAGTTCAGCTCAAAGAGGGGAATCCTCTTAAATATAGTATAGATAATATCTGAAGAATTAGTTTCAATTATATTACATTACGTATTTACTGTCTCGGAGAGAGACTTGGTGAAATAGACATATCTATGAAGATAAACCTACTAAACTATTTTTTTTTTTTTTTTGAATCACACCTACTAAACTATATGACATATTAAATGGATCATTTATTGAACTTTCACTTTAATATAATACAAGAAAAAGTTAATGAATGTCCTAAGGGTATTTGTTAGGTTCTAAATATTTTGGTATAAATGTTTAGGTTCTAAATGTTTTATGTGTTGGTAAACCGAGGACATAAACTTGTCTAGGAATAGATTTTAGTGTTTATGAAGTATTTTAGACATTAATCAAAGTGCTATAAGTCAAAATTCAAGAACATACAAGCTACAAAAAGTTTAGGTGAAAAGCTGACTAGCTAGACTAATCAAGAGGAAGCTTCGATCAATCGAGATATGTAAGGTTGAATTTATTCAATAATTTTGTTGGCTTTATTCTGTACCAAGTTTGCTTGTAATTCAGCATTTAGAAACCTTATATTTAGATGGGAATCATGTAAGGGTAGTATGTGAGAGAGTGTGAAGAAAAACTCATGAGTGTGCACTCAAGAAGAACCTTGCGATTGACGAGTCGCCAAAGGTGGCACACGTGTGAAGCATGTAGGGGGAGTTGAAGGGTCACGCCAATTGTTGCACTACAGGACAAAACCTCTAGTCTAGCTAGGCAGTTAGCTTTCGACTCAAACTCCCGACTCGTTCTAGTCGTGAGCTCGAGTCGCCAGAATGCCCTGTTTGGTTGTAACTGACTCTTCGTATTCCTCATACACCCTACTACAAATACCCTTATACCCATGAAATGTAGAAAGCTTCTAGAAAGAATTTTGAGAGAGAAACCCTAGAGAAAAACAAGATTGACTCATCCATAATCTTTATCCTTTGATTCTCCAAATTCCTCTACTCTCACCCTCTCCATAGATATATCATTGAGAGGTACATTAGCCAAATTCTTATCTCACCATACTCATATCTGTGAGAAGGCTTTTTTGTGCTTAGGAAGCAGTTCAGAAGGGATCAATTCATTTTGGTTGATGCAATGGGTGATTGCGAGATTCAGTAAGCTAGAAAAGACAAGGTTCGGCTTAACCCTGTTGTAGCAAGAAACTTGGAGGGCTTAGGTGCACTGGGTAGATTAGGCTTGGAGGGTCTTTTACTATTCATGTATCCCAACTTTATTCTCTAGTGGATTATTGACCGCTTGGAGGGTGGCGAAGAGGTTTTTTGCCGAGGACTTCGGTTTCCACTTCGATAACACATTATTGTGTTGTCTTTGTGTTTGTATCTCTCTTCCCTTAATCTTTGCCTTTTAATTATTGCTGTGGTTGTGATTAATTTCGGTTTAGATTGTTTTACCAATTCTGTTTTAGCTTGTTTTCATATTTCGCACATACATTGTTTGATTATAAGCTTGTGTTGGTAATTTGTGAATTAGGGGTCTAAACGTTCATAGGTGTTTTACACACTATTTAAACTTTCAAGATACGAATCTACAGAATTTTAATTCAGCTCAACAACCCATTAAACGTATAGGGTTTTAGTTTAGATCTACTTGGTATATAAGGAAAACCCTGAAGTACATTTTCCAAGACTTGGAGAGCTACTCTTTTGAGTTCTGAGAGGTTTTGTACCTTCTATTCTTTCAAGCATCTCCCAGAGATCACACTCATACCACACATATCGGTGAAATATAGTTGCAGCCAAGTTACAGCTATCAATTGTACTGAAGATCAAAGGCATGAACTGGAGATTCATGTTGGTGTAGATCCATATCAAAGAAATCTAAGGGTTTTAGTGCTAGGTTTGATAATCTTAGTTAAGTTTACTACAAATTTATATTATTGACTATAAACTTCTATTTGATATAGTGGATTGTTCTCTTGGGATAGTTCCTCCCATTTTTTTTTTTTTTTTTTTTAAACCTTGAAACTGGTTTGTTTCATTAGTTTTCCTAGGTCATCATATCTTGTGTTATTTTGATTTTCTACTACATAATATGTTTGATGAATGTTTAACCTAGATCTACATAATTGATCTAAGTAACAACTTGACTGTTAAATTAGGTTAAACAAACTGTGTTTTCAGGGATCTAAAAACTAACAGTATTGATTTAGGAAATATTTTTAAAAACTTTTTATGAGAAAAGAAAAAAGAAATTGATTTTTTTTAATAGGTTTTTACATTTCCCATAAAAGTGGTATTAAAACTTTCCAAAAAATAGTTAATTAACAAATGCCTTAAGAACATCCATTAATGGGACCCTATATCAATAAAGGATATAATTAGTTTTTGAGGGAAATTACATAAAAGTCTTGAAGTTTATATTCTACTCAAATTAGGTCATGAGTTTTATTAATTAGTCCCAATCTTGTGAAATTTTCTAAATTTGAATGTTCTATACATCTCCATTATTCATTTTCATTATTTTAGATACTAATGAAGTAGAGAAAAAGGAGAAATTATTGTTAAACATTGTATTTCACCATGTTAACCAATAATAGGAACCCCTCATAACAACCAAATTCGATTTTTAGAGAACCACTTTCTCTCTCTAAATGGACCTTTCTCTATTTTTTTCTCTATTAAATGGCTACAAATTGATTTATGAACAAGCCTTAGGTGAAACATAGAGTTTAATCTATGGTATCTTGCTTTTCTCTGCTCTGTTAATTAGTTCACCATTTAAGGACTAAAATGACCAAAAAAAAAAAAAAAAAATTTAAGGATGAAAATAACAACTCATCCAAACATAAAAAGGGCGCAAATTGGATTTTTACTAAATTGTTTTGGATCTAAACTTCAAATATATATATATATATATAATTTATTTATATGTACTAATAAAAAAATTTACAATTTTATAAGGGGTCTTGGACTCCCTTGGTCTAAGACATTGTCTAAGGATGCACCGTCCTTGTGTGTATGTTTGAAGAATTATATAGAGATTAGATGGTGAACGTAGTAAATATACGCCTCTAGGACATGATCAGCATCCACGCCTATTACAACCCCTATGCAGTCATATGTTATATCTTTTGCCCTCAAGCTTACCTTGATTAAAGCTATTTCTACACCTTGTATCTTGACTTAACCTTTTAAACTCCAAAGATGGTATACCAATGTAAGATTCAAGTAACTTTAGCTCCCACCGCAAAGCTAGCCCGTAGGGTGGAATATACCAAGGTTCTCTTTTATATATTTTATATAGGCATAGATTCTCTCACGCTCGCTAGTATATATTCTCCATACATATCATTCATGTATGAAATTATAGACTGTTTATGAGTGTACAATAAGTATGAAACAATATCTTTGAATTTTATATATTATTTCTGTAAAGTTGTAATTTACAACTATTTTATGTTGGCTTTAATTTCGTGCCAAATTTGATTGTAATTTTGTTTAATCTTATGTACCCTGTGTTATTTGTGGGATTTCATTGTAAGGGTTGTGTGAGAGAAAGAGAGAGTGTGAAGACTCAAGGCAATTGAAGACTAAAGTTGTTTTTGTGGGTAGATCGCGAGTAAGCTTCCCGCAAAGTGATGCATATGCCCTACACATGACTGGAATGCAAAGAGTCAGGACAGGATGGAGACAGTTAGTTTTCGCGAGTGTCTCGCGGGTAAGGCCTTCCCGCGAGATACCCGCGAAACATTCCGTTTTGCTAAACTGTTATTTCTGATATACACTATCTATACCTACACTATATATACCCACATTACCCACAGATGTTGAGGAGTGCTTCTGAGAGAAAACCTTAACCACAAACCTTGAGAGTTCGAGATTGTTATACCCACAATTCTCTACACAATTCATTGTAGATTTTCCTCAACTCCTACCTCTCCATTTCCATACATTTGAGAGGTTGATAGCCCAAACACTTATCACATCCTTTCAGAGTATCAAGTGAGGTTTTGGTGCTGCTTGGAAGCATTAGAAGAAGCCAGGCTTTGGTGGATGCAATCGGGCGTATTGCGGGATTCACAGAGCTAAACAAGACAGGGTTCCGAGAAGCCTTACTGGAGTAGGAGCTTGGAAGGCTTAGGTGCATTGGGTAGATTAGGCTTGGAAGGTCTCTTGCTACTCGTGCATCCTAACCGATTGTCTAGTGGATCAATTATCGCTTGGAGGGCGGCGGAGAGGTTTTATATTGAGTACTTCGGTTTCCTCTTCGATAACACGTCAACGTGTTATCTTGTGTTTACATTCTTCTTCCCTACTCTTTTACCTTTTAGTTTACTGATGTGTTATATTGATTATGGTAGTTTATTTGTTTATTTGCTTGCATTTACTTTATTCCTCACTTAGTATAAGTTAGAGTAAAATCTATCGAGCCGTAATATTTAATTTGGTGGTCTAAACAGTTCTTGTGTTTTTAACACATTTTCAAGCTTTCAATTGGTATTAGAACGGGTACACTTGCTGTGGTTTTACTACCTAAGTGTGATCCTAGACCCCTTGGCTTGCTATGGAAAGTGCTATGACAAAGGCCAACATGAAGCATAGTAAAGGTGTTTATGATAATGACTCTATGAGCATATTTGGAGATTGTCCTAATAATGAGCTTTTAGAGTTATTCAAATCAAAGAAACATGCTAGAATTTTTATACACATGCTGAAATCCTTAGTTCATAGGAATCATGATATTCATAATAGCTTGTGTGAGTTGAATTCCTTAATTGATAAATATAATAGAAGGAATAGATATTTGTGTGATAAACTTGATTGTCTGAAAAGAAAGCTTCACTTATCTATGAATGAAGTAAAGAAAGATGAGTCTTGCTTTGATGGTCAAGAATGCGTATCTCATGCATGTCTTCTTGTTTATACCGCATTGAAAGTGTTTAATTCATGTTTGTGGTATCTTGATAGTAGTTGTTCAAGGCATATGACTGGAGATAAATCTTTGTTCAAAACTCTTAAAGAGAAGGAAGATGGTTTTGTGACATTTGGAGATGGTAGTCACTCACAAATTCTTGGAAAGGGAACCGTTGATATTCAGGGACTGCCTTTATTGACTGATGTGCTGTACATTAAAGGATTGAAAGTGAACTTGCTAAGTATCACTCAAATATGCGATGAAGACTTCTTAGTCCAATTTTCAAAGAAAGGGTGTCTAATCCTAAATGAAGAAGGTGTTCAACTTTTGAAGGGATTTAGGACCACCGACAATTGTTATGGGGTTATTCCCAAACCAAGTATAGCATGTCGAAGTGCATGGGTGAATCTTTTGGAGTTATGGCATCAACGATTTGGACATGCTAATTACAAGCAAGTGGCAAAAGTCTCAAAACTTGAAGTAGTGGTTGGTTTACCAAAGTTTGGAAAAATTGAGAAGAATGTTTGTGGTCCATGTCAATTGGGAAAACAAACAAAGTCAACCCGTCTAAAGTAAATGTAGTTGCTACTTCTTGCCCTTTGGAGTTATTACATGTGGATCTAATGGGTCCAACTAGGAGTGTGCACAAACTGACTGGCGCTGACCCAATTGACTGGCGCTGACAATACCGCACCACCGTTCGAGCCGACTGATGGAGTTGAGGTCGGTGAACAGAGGGGAACCCCAGTTCCGACGCCGATGCGGTACAAAGGCTGGAACGCAAGTCTGAAACCGATTCAAAAACCGAACCGACTGATAAATTTGAACACAAGTCTGAACGCAAGTCTGAAACGGCATCATTTCACTTAGTTAAAAAAAAGAAAAAAGAAAAAAAAAAAAGAAACATGAAAACGGCGACGTTTTGTTCACAACCATAACCCTAACTCCCAGGTATAAATTCGTTATTTTCTCAATCTTCCTCCTTAACTCTCTTGGTCTCTCTTTCGCCTCTAGGCTTTGCTGGGTGATGGCTCTCCTTGAGTCATTGTCTGCATGTCTCTCTTATCACCTCACCAGTCATCGGCTGACCACCTCGCTGCCACCAGCCACTCCACTGGTAACTCCATGTCTCCCTTCTCCATCTCTCACCTTGCCGTTTTAAAGATTCTCTCTCTCATTTTGAGTCCAATTGTCCAAGTCTATGTGAACTATGATCTATCTAACCTTTTTTGTTCTTGGCATTTTTCAGTAATTTTTTGTGGCATCTGTGAACTATACCTTTTACTCATGTTTTCGTTTATTTATGTTATTTTATTTAGTTGTTAAATTAAATTTGGGTTTTTCTTATTGCATTGGCTTTTTCACTGTTGGACCTGATTGCCTAATTGAGTAATGAGTAACTGAGTATAATTTGTATAAGTATGAGTTGGGATATGTTCTTTTTTTGGTAAATAGTTGGAATATGTTTTTGTGTATGGCAGGTTGCTGTGAAAAATTATTTGTGATGTTTTTAGTTTTTACTTTTGTGTTTGTGTTGTCTGAAAAAAAAAATGTTTCAAACTAACCAAACTGATTAAACTGACCACAAAAAACCACACCGCTATATGTCAGAAAACCGACCCTAAGCGGTATGCATCGGTTCTAATTATGAGAAAACCGACCTCTATCGGTTCGGTAATAAATTTGGCAAAACATCGAGCCGACCGAACCGCGCACACCCTTAGGTCCAATGAGAACAGAAAGCATGGGTAGAAAGCACTATATTATGGTGGTAGTTAACGATTTCTCAAGATACTCTTGGGTGGAATTTCTTATAGAGAAGTTGGAAGCATGCGACAAGATGGAAAGGTTATGCAAGAGGCTACAAAATGAAAAGGGAGTTCCTATAATCAAAATCAGAAGTGATCATGGGAAGGAGTTTGAAAATGCAAAATTTGAAACATTTTGCAATGAACACGGTATCAAGAAGGAATTTTCAGCTCCAAAGACTCCACAACAGAATGTGGTGGTTGAAAGAAAGAACCAGGTGATCCAAGAGATGGCAAGAGTAATGTTACTCAACAAAAACATTCCATAGAAGTTTTGGGCTGAAGCGGTGAATACTTAGTGTCACATTAGGAATAGGATTTTCTTTCAAGCAGGAACAAAGAAGACATTGTATGAAATTTGGAGAGAAAAGAAGCTGAAGGTGAAATATTTCCAAATACTTGGAAGCAAGTGTTACATTCTCAATGATAGGGAGAATCTTGGAAAATTTGATGCTAAGAGTGATGAAGGGATATTCCTAGGATACTCCATAAATAGCTGAGCATATAGAATGTACAATAAGCGTACTAAGACGGTGATGGAATCAATAAATGTGGTCATAGATGACACCAACTCTGAAAAGGATATTGATGATAATGGTGAAGGACCAAACCTTAAGAAGAATGAGGGTGATGACAACATGTCTCAAGGTGAAGATGCTAAGAAAGAATCATCGAAAAAGGAGTCTACACCTCCTATATCAAGAAGGGAGACTAGATCAACACAGGGATCTTCAAGCCCACTCACCCCTCTGAAAGTTCAACCTCCAATCTCTCATGATGGGGAACCTTCCACGTCCAAGAGACCATCGTCAAGGGTAACTCTCAATCATCCCACAAGCAATATCATTGGTGATTTAGATGAAGGACTTCATTTGAGAAAAGGACCGACCTATAGTGTGAATCATGTGACGTATAATTGTTATCTTGTTCAATTTGAACCCAAGAAAGTGGAGGAAGCATTCAAAGATGAAAATTGGGTAAAGTCCATGCACCAAGAGTTGCATTAATTTATTAGAAATGATGTATGGGAGTTGGTACCAAGGCCCAAGGATACACATGTAATCGGCACCAAGTGGATCTTCAAGAACAAAACTGATGAAGATGGTGAAGTTGTCCGAAACAAATCTAGATTGGTGGCTCAAGGATATACTCAAGTTGAAGGCATAGACTTTGATGAGTCATTTGCTCCAGTTGCAAGACTAGAGTCAATTCGAATACTTCTCTCTATAGCGTGCATTATGAACTTCAAGTTATACCAAATGGATGTGAAGAGTGCTTTCTTGAACGGGTTTTTAAACGAAGAAGTGCTTGTTGAGCAACCAAAAGGGTTTCAAGACCCTCACTTTTTGGACCATGTGTTAAGGCTGAAGAAGGCATTATATGGGCTGAAGCAAGCACCAAGAGCTTGGTATGATCGTCTCACCACATACCTATTGGATTATGGCTTCAAGAGAGGTCAAGCTGATCGAACACTGTTTGTCAAACGAGATGAGAAATCTCTCCTCATTGTTCAAGTATATATGGATGACATTGTCTTTAGATCCACAATCGATCACCTAGCTCGTGAATTTTTGGAAGAAATGAAAAGGGAGTTTGAGATGAGCATGGTGGAGGAGCTAAACTACTTCCTAGGGCTTCAAGTGAAACAACGGAAAGATGAATTTATTTCTCAAGAGAAATATGCCAAAAATCTTGTAAAGAGATTCGGCCTAGACTCTAAGAAACATACTTCCACCCCTATGAGTTCCTCAACAAAACTAAGCCGTGATGCAGCCGGTGTAGAAATGGATCCAACATTTTATCGAAGCATGATTGGTAGTCTTCTCTATCTCACTGCGAGTAGACTGGACATCGCTTTTAGTGTAGGAGTATGTGCTGGATTTCAGGCAGCACCCAAAGAATCACACTTGACAGCAGTCAAACAAATTATCCGCTACATTAATGGCACATCCGACTATGGAACTTGGTATTCAAGAGATTCGAATGAGTGCTTAGCTAGATATTCAGATGCTGGCTGGGCCGGGTGCATTGATGATAGGAAGAGCACTTTCAGTGGCTGTTTCTATCTTGGAAATAACTTGTTATCATGGATGAGCAAAAAGAAAAATTCAGTTTCTCTATCAGCGATTGAAGTTGAAACATTGCAGCGGCGAGTTGTTGTGCACAATTATTATGGATGAAAAAGCTCCTACATGATTATGGAATTACTCAAGACAGTATGTGTGTGTTTTGTGATAACACGAGTGCCATAATCTGTCAAAAAATCTAGTTCAACACTTAAAATCAAAACATATCGAGATCTGATACCACTTCATTTGAGACTTGGTGGAGGAAAAGACTGTGTATTTAGAGTTTATCAACACTGATAACCAGAAGGCAGACATATTTACTAAACCTCTTGATGGTCTAAGGTTTGAGTCTTTGCGCAAGACCATTGGTGTCGGTATTATTCCTTGAACTCTATCTCTTGTGTGACCTTATTTTGTTCAATGTTGCATACTTGTTGCATAGGTCTCACATGTTTAGTTCGATCATGTTTCTTCTACACGTTTTGTTTTGTACTTGTTGTTTTGTTGATCTTATTTTACTTGTTCTGTTTTTGAGTGTGTTGAAAAATTCAAAAACCCATAAAAATTGAAAAAATATCCAAAAATTTTGATCGCCTGTGTTGTGTATATCACATGTGAGTTTGGCCTAGTACTTTCGTACTAATGGCGTAGTGCATTTACGAGCTTAGCTTGTTTTGTATGCACATTTATCTGTATGGGAAAAATCTTGAAAACTATGTGTGATTGTTGTAAATTAATCTTCAAGCTTGTCATGAATGATTGGTCAATAGTCTTGATGGTCTTGATATTTGCATAGACTTGTGCCTATATCTCTTCCCACTTTATTATTATTATTTTTTTGCTTAAAGAGCTCAACAAATGTAAATCTCAAAATGAAAAGAGACAATGAGCTGCAAAAGCCATCGCACATACTAGTATTTGACTAGGAAAAAGGGAAATTGATTTTTTAATTGAAATATATGGTGCTCAAAAAGCCAAAGGCTCATTCTCAATATTAAAATATAAAAAATTTCAAGCATCGTTCTAAAAAATGAGATGAATTGTTCAAAAAATGATCAAATGTTATGATTTGTATAGAAGCCAAATGAAAAGCTTCTAAGATTTGTAATCATTTTTTTTATGGAAGTTCATATATGTTTATTTCTATAATTGAGATAAACCACTTGACTTAGTACTGGTTGTGTATGATTTGATTGAATTGATCATCGAAATTTCACTCTGGTTTAAGGACTATTTCACATTTGATACTCACCCATAACACACAAGTTTAGTTCAATTAATGCTTATTTCATTTGTGTGATTGTACATGCTCAAATGTGATGCGTATGATCAATTGCTTCCCGATCAAACCCAAAAAGATTTTTGAGTATTTTATATGTTTTTGAAAGTGTTTTTAGACTTTTGTGCTTTAAGTTTTTGTTCAAAATGCTTTTTTGTGTTATTCTTCAAAAACTTGTTCAAAGGCATTTTCGCGAGAAGCTCACGACTAAGAGCTTCTCGCGGCGAGCTTCTCGTGAAAAGAGGTTAAGGGAAAACTGGAAATCTCAAAATTCACATAGAGAGTATCGCAATTGTATCGTAACTATTTCATGACTAATCCCTTCCCGTGAAAAGATTTTTAGGCAAAAACTGGAAAAACACAAGTTTCATACAGAGGCTATCACGACTATCTCGCGACTGTTTCACGACTAGAAACTTCTCGTGAAAGTTTTTGTGCTTCAGTGGTGTTTTTCGCAAGTAATTTCGCTACTATCTAACCCGCGAAAAACCCGTGTTTTCAGTTTTATAGGGCTGATGTGACAAATTTTTAAAACACTCTCTTTTTCCCTCTCATTGCCTCACTCGAACTTCTCTCAACCCAAATATGATTTTCTCACAAAACCCCATCTTTTTTAAGCTTGATCTCTGCACAATCAAATCAAAGGTATGTTTTGCTAACAATCCTTTCATTTTTTTTTTCCTTAGATTATGCAGAAATTGGTTTAAGGGTCTTGAATTGGGGGTTTTCGAAAAAGGGGTTGGGACCTTTGATTTTGGGAAAATTTTTTCAAAATTTTGATTGGGTTGTGTCCCATTTGTCTTGATTGTATTTGTGTTGGCCCCTTGTGGCATTTAAATAATGTATTTAGGCATATTTTCATGTGTTCATGCATTGCTTATTTGCGTTGTGTAGTGTTGCATGCCATGTGTTTGTCAAAATGCTCAAGTGGCATTTTTGAGTTGGTTGGACTCAAATGAGTTCCAATTCCTGGGTTTACCCTTGATTGAACTTGGTAAAATTGTTTTGATCATTGGGTGTGTGTTTTACACACTTTTCCAATCATGTGCCTCACCATGCCTTGCCATGCATCACCTAGGCACACACTAGGCACACACCATGCACACCTCATGCACACTAGATTCACACACATGCATAGTTTCTATTTTCTTGCATTTTGCTAATGTTTACACAGTTTATCACTTTAAGCATGTTGTTTTAACACTGTTTTGATCTGTTTTATGTCTTTGTGCTTATGTTTTGGACTAACTTGAATCTAATCAAGTTTGTGCTCTGTTTTTGTGTTTTTGCATCTGTTTTTTTCTGTTTTGTGTTTCCTTGTGCAGATGTCTCCCACCAAACATTCAGCTTCCAAGAAATCTTTTAAGCGTCCTCGCACGGACTTAGACAACTTCATATCAGCTGATGTAGACATGGCTTACAGTGATTGCTACAAACGAGCCACAATAATTATGGAAAGAGTTGTCAAATTGGATACCCTTGAGGACACTTGCATTCTTGAAGTGTTCAAGGAGAGGACATGGATGAAGCTGTTGAATTCGAGTGGAGTTATGTACTCAGAAATCATCAAAGAATTCTTCTCGATTGCTAGTGTAGATGGAGACCACATTAATTGCTAGGTGAGACATAAGGAATTTGTTATCATAAGGGAAACCATACAGGAATTCTTGGAAGTTCATCCTCCTTCTCAGCCGATTACCATGCAATATGTGATCGTTTGGAATCCATTGAGGAAATGGTAAGGTTTTTTGGTGGTACACTAAACAAGAAGTCCATGAACACAATTCCATTCAATCTGGAGATGAGGACTCTAGTTTATGTGATGATCCACAACTTGTATCCGGTCACCAACTTGACGACATTGTCCGCTCCAAGGACAATTTTCTTATACGATCTTTTCACACACAAAGAGATTGACATTTGTGGACACATCTTCCATCTCCTAACCAAAAGCATCACTAAAAGGAACTCAAAGACAATCATGCCATTCCCCACTCTCATCATGGGCCTCATTGCAAAGGCAAAGCTCAAACTTTCGAGCGGTCTCACTATTGTGCCTAGAGATTACCCCATTGGTGCACACACAGTGACTCGAAGTAAAGCTCACATTAAAGGATCCAAAATCGGTGTGTCTCAAATACCAAGGGATCGTGTTGAGGAAAAGGGTGGAGATACAAAGGATGAGATTAAGAGATTCACCTCTGCACTAGAGAGTTCTGCTCAGCCATCCTCTCAAGCACAGGCACGAGGACCTGATAGACTTGATCGCCTCATTGCTAGGGTAGAGCAGATGTATACCATGTTAGACTTCCATGTGCAGCACACTGCAGACCAGTTTGCATACATCCAGGGTTTAATCACTGCATTACCTTCACAGATTGAGGACATGTTAATGGAGTAGGGATCAGATTCAGAGTTCGAGCAGTTTTAGCCTCTTTGGCCATTACGGTCAAAAAGGGGGAGAAAATTTTGAGGGGGAGCTTGCACAGTTGAGGGGGGAGCAGAGCTTAGTCATAGATATTGGTTCATTATTGGCGGTTTAGCACTTTCATGTTTGGTTTAAACTTTATTAGTGTTTATAACTTTAGGATAGTTTTATTGCTTTCTTTTAAAGCTTAAGTACTTTGTTTTTATATTTCAGTTTAATATTTAGTACTTGTATTCATTTCATTGCTTTGTAGCATTTTTTTTTTTTTGGTACTTTTAGATGTTGCAAAACTATCTTAAATACCTCATTCTTGTACCCTAGTAGGATTTTGTATCCTAGATGCAAATACTTCGTGTATTTTGCATTGGTTGTGTGTTGGACATGCAATTGATCACTGTGATTGGTCTTTATTACTTTGTGAATGTTCAATAAATGTGTAAAACACTATGAACGTTTAGACCCCCAATTACAAAATTATCAATTCAAGCTTAATGTCAAACAATATATGTGCAAAAAATGAACATAAGCTAATAACAGAATTGATACACAATCTAAACCAATTAAAATCACATCCACAGTAGAAATTAAATGGCAAAGATTAAGGGAAGAGAGATGCAAACACAAGGACAACACAACGATGTGTTATTGAAGAGGAAACCGAAACCCTTGGTGTAAAACCTCTCCGCCGCCCTCCAAGTGGTCAATAATTCACTAGAAAATGTAGTTGGGAAACATGAACAGCAATAGACCCTCCAAGCCTAATTTATCTAGGGTACTTAAACACTCCAAGCTTCTTGCTCTAACAAGGTTACACCGAACCTTTGTCTTTTCTAGCTTATCGGATTCCGCTATAACCCATAGTATTAACCAATAACCATTGGTCCCTTCCTAACTGCTTCCTAAAGCACCAAAAAGCCTTCTCACAGATGTGGGTATGGTGAGAAAAAGATTTGGCCAAGAATCTCTTAAGGATGTAATAATGGAGAGGGTGAGAGTAGAGGAATTTGAAGAGTCTCTATGTAAAAACTGTGGATGAGTCAATCTTATTTTTCTCTAGGGTTTCTCTCTTAAAATTCTCTCTAGAAGCTCTCTACATTTTATAAGTATAAGGGTCTATTTATACTGGTGTGTGTTTGGAATGCGAAGAGTTATTTTTCCAAAACAGAGCTGGCTGGCGACTTGGCCTTGTGACTTGACTGGTGACTTGGCCTCGCGACTTGACTGAGTCACGAGTTCAAGCCGCGAGCTAACTGAATGGCCAGTCTGGAATTTTTGTCTTGTAGTGCTACAGCTAGCATGACGGTTCAGCTTCTCTGCACGCTTCACTCGTGTGCATCTTCTAGCGGTTTGCCAGTCGCGAGATCCAGTTGTGAGTCCTTGCTTCACTGCACAATTTTGAGCATTTCTTGACACTATCTCACACACTAACCTTACATGATTCCCATCTAAATATAGGGTTTCTAAATGCTGAATTACAAGCAAATTTGGCACGAAATAAAGCCAGCAAAATGGTTGATTAAATTCAACCTTACACTTTGCATGTCCGTATGAGCATTTACTAGCTAAATGTTCATTGTAATCATTCTTTAATGACTGACCTTGTTTGATCAAGATATGCTTAACTGCTTTATAGTTTATAAACTTGATCGCACTTTACTTGCTTATATACGTACCATGTATTCAACTTGTCATAAGCTTAATGAAAGTTTTGTTTGTGTGCGAGTGTTTCAGGTCACAGGTATATACATGCAAGTGCTTCACAGCTTCTAGATTAGGTGTGAGTGAGTTTTGCCACTGTTTCCAAAATCACGTTTAAGTCTATAGTCTGTTTTAGGGGTTTTGTCATGGAATAGCCAAAGGGAGATATTGTAAAGTTATAATTTACAACTATTTTATGTTGGCTTTAATTTCGTGCCAAATTTGATTGTAATTTTGTTCAATCTTATGTACCCTGTATTATTTGTGGGATTTCATTGTAAGGATTGTGTGAGAGAGAAAGAGCGTGAAGACTCAAGGCAATTAAAGACTAAAGTTGTTTTTGCGGGTAGATCGCGAGTAAGCTTCTTGTGAAGTGATGCATGTACTCTGCACATGACTGGAATGCGAAGAGTCAGGACAGGATGAAGACAGCTGGTTTTTGCAAGTGTTTCACGGGTAAGACCTTCCCACGAGATACCTACGAAACATCTTGTTTTACTAAACTGTCATTTCTGATATACATTATCTGTACCCACACTATATATATCCACATTACCCACAGATGTTGAGGAGTGCTTCTGAGAGAAAACCCTAACTACAAACCTTGAGAGTTAGAGATTGTTATACCTACAATTTTCTACACAATTCATTTTGGATTTTCCTCAACTCCTACCTCTCCATTTCCATACACTTGAGAGGTTGATAGCCCAAACACTTACCATACCCTTTTAGAGTGTCAAGTGAGGTTTTGGTGCTGCTTAGAGGCATTAGAAGAAGCCAGGCTTTGGCAGATGCAATCAGGAGTATTGCAGGATCCGGAGAGCCAAACAAGACACAGTTCCGAGAAGCCTTGTTGGAGTAGGAGCTTGGAGGCCTTAGGTGCATTGGTGAGATTAGGCTTGAAGGGTCTCTTGTTACTCGTGTATCCCAACTGATTGTCTAGTGGATCGATTATTGCTTGGAGGGCAGCAGAGAGGTTTTATGCTGAATACTTCGGTTTCCTCTTCGATAACACATTGTCGTGTTATATTGTGTTTACATTCTTCTTCCCTACTCTTTTACTTTTCAGTTTACTGCTGTGTTATATTGATTATGGGTTAGAGTAGTTTATTCGTTTATCCGCTCGCATTTACTCTATTCCACACTTAGTATAAATTAGAGTAAAATCTATCGAGCCGTAATATTTAATTTGGAGGTCTAAACAGTTCTTGTGTTTTTAACACATTTTCGAACTTTCAATTTCCCCTCATTCACAAATTAAGTGAGATGTTTAAATTGATAAAATTATTTTAAAAATTGGAAAAATATATTAATATTCTAAAAATATCATTTTCTTTATATATTATTCCTTCACTCTATGTTATGCGTGAGGGGAGCCACTAGTTTGTGCCGATACATGAAAAAAGTTTGGTAGCATGTGATATCACTGTAAAAAATTTCTGATGGAACCGCAGGCACATGGAACCTCTAATTGTGATCATTTTTACATCGTTGAGTGGATTAGTGGTCTAGCTTTCCAAATGATTTTTTTTTAACCTTTAATTTATGTACTCTCTCTCTCTCCCAAGTTGTCTTGGTTGCCAAGGTATTTGGTGGCTGATCTTAGTGATGGGTAGCCAAGCTTGGGCATTGGATGGCCGACTTGGGCGTTGGGTAGCCGAGCTTGGTCAAGGGTGATTGATCTTGGCCATTGAATTCGTGCTTGTCTGACTTAACAGTTACTCTTGATTCTTTAAAGAAGTACACATAGTTTAATTGTTTAATTTTTCACCCATACTATGTGCCCTTTAAAGAAAAGTTAAAATCAATGTGGCCACATGTCTAAAATGGACAGAGTCTAATTACAAATTTGGTAAGGCTACAACCAACAATAAAAAATGACATGTTTTCATGTCATAGTCAATTAAATGTGGTTTCATAAGTTCTGTCCAATGCATAAGTATATATAATTACAAAAAATAATTCTAAATTAAATTTCATTTATTACACAATTCAAAATAAACTGCTTACATTTATTCCACACTCGCAACATATATATAACATTCTTACTTTAAATGAAAGTTCAATTAAAACAAGTTCAACTTCTAACAACAAAAGCAATGCAGGTAAGTAAGTAGCAAAGTGTGCTGTAAACTATGAGGAATTGGAGTTGTCATCCGGTAGAATTAGTATCATTCATTGGAGATTGAAAACGAAGATGTAGCTTCATTCATTGTTGGAGTATGATGTGATGACCTGGGGATATCAAATTGGAGAAGAGGTAATGGAGCTTCAAAATTGAGCACTTGAATTGCTTCTTTTATTGAAGGCCTATGATCATATTCGGAGTGAGCACACCAAAGCCCTACAATTAACAAACAGTTCATTTGTTGCTCATCAAAATGTCCACCCAGCCTTTGGTCAGCTACATCAAGAAGTACCTCTCCTCTTCGATGGAGCTCCCGAACCCACTCCAACATGACTACTTGATCTTCTGGGGCCTCATGGTTGACTGGTTTTCTTCCACAGGCTAATTCCAATGCAACAATTCCGAAACTATAGACATCTGATTCCTTACTAGCCCTTCGGGTTGTGACATATCTTGGGTCTATATAGCCCTTGGTACCTACCAAATCAGTAGTTCGTGATGCACTAGCATGGTCCATGAGCCTAGCTAATCCAAAATCCCCAAGTTTGGCATTGAAATTTGAATCAAGCATGATATTGCTCGGTTTTATATCTCTATGCAACACGCAACGATCCGATCCTTCATGCAAGTAAAGCAAGGCTGAGGCCAATTGTTGTACAATTTTGTACCTCACTTCCCACACCAATAAGGTATCTTCTTTAAAAAGATGTGAATCTAAGCTTCCATTGGGCATGAAATCATAAACAAGTAATAGTTGTCCTCTACTTCTTTCATGGCACCATCCAATGAGTTGTACCAAATTCTTGTGTCTCAATTGGCTGATGATTTTTACTTCTGCTGCATACTCCCTTATCCCTTGTGTAGACCCTTCTGACACCTTTTTAACAGCAACAATGGAGTTAATGTCCCTTAAAAATCCCCTGTGAACTCCACCAAATCCTCCTTGGCCTAGCTTTTCTTTGTCGTTGAAATCATTTGTTGCACGAGCCAATTCATCGTATGTAAACCTCCTCGGTCCTGCTTCCCTTTTAAACTCTTCATCAAGGGCACGATCATCTTCATTAGCCCTCCGATTCCTCTTCCACAAGGCAAACAAAACCATGGCCAACCCACCAACCAAAATAAATCCCCCAGCAATGAACCCCACAACTACCATGGATGTGTTCCTTTTCTTAGAGAGGAGGTTTAGACTGGGTCCTTTTGGGTTGGTATTGTTACTATCAATTTCCAAACTTGAACTAAAATCCCAAGATTGAATAGTATGTATAGCGTAAGCAGATCCTGTTGCGGCTGAGAATCCAAAAGTAACCCATTCAGGTAGGACCATTCTCAAATCAACAATATATGAAAGCGACTGTTTTACAATAACATTGTTTTGAAAACCAGTGAAGACAACACTCAAATTTTGTGAACTAGAATTGTAACTAATCCAAGCTTCATTTTTTTTCCCTTCCATAATAGCAATATTACTCAACCATGACACATTAGCAACAGATCTCATGG
Source organism: Quercus glauca (assembly GCA_023736055.1). Classification (NCBI taxonomy): domain Eukaryota; kingdom Viridiplantae; phylum Streptophyta; class Magnoliopsida; order Fagales; family Fagaceae; genus Quercus; species Quercus glauca. The sequence goes on along the minus strand of CM043325.1, from coordinate 57,854,104 downwards.
AGTTGATATCAATACCTACATGTTCCCCAGGCGGATCGCATTCAGGATTACTCCAGATATCAAATTCCACTGCAACAAAAGAATTTTCCATTGAGTCTAACGCTGGGCTAGAGAGACCCAGATCGCTACCATTGGTAACTTCATAAATTTTGGAACCGTTAGGTGCGAGGAAGAAGGCCATCCCGTCTGCATGGATAGATTGATTCTGCGAATCAATGACAAAGGAAAAATGGGTAGCGAAATCTGTGAGGTTTTTAGAGTTCTTGTCCCACAGGTGCATGGGTCTGAAATACGTGGCTCGACCATGATAATATTGTATTGGCTTGCTGCCGGTGAGTTGAATGACATTGTCTTCATCAGCGTAAGCGTTCTCAAATGATATGTTAGGCTCTGGAGATCCAAACCTTTGGAAGTTGAAGGATATAGCACTTGTAAATGTAAATGGGGTTAGTACAGAGATGAAATTGGTGATCATAAATAGGGAAAAGAGGATGAAAAGCTGTGGAAATCGGAATTGTTTGATCGAGAGGTTGTAAATAGCCATGATTGAAACTTTGGTATTGAGGTTGATAACACTCATTAATGGAAATTTGAGGTGTGGTTGGGATAGACATTGCAGTTGTACTATAAATTAAAGTAATTTGCATGAGTCTTCTAAGAGCAAAAGCAGTCAACGTTCCCGGTAAATAAGGAAAAAAGTGTCCTTCAACGTTTCCATAACGTGCTGTTTATCTTAAAAACAGTGCTTGTTCTTAAAAAAAAAAAAAAAAGTGCTTGACTGCTTCTTGTCACGTAAAAAAATGCTGTTAAATTAGTATTAACTTAATGGGATCATTCCGTCAAACTATAATTGAAAGGAGAAAAGAGGAGGAAACATGGAAAAATTTGCAGTGCTTATTGCTCTTATAAAAGTATAATTGAGAGGAGAAAGGAGGAAATACGGAAAATTTTACAAAACAAGTGCTTGTTGCTCTTATAAAACTATAATTGAAAGGACAAAAGAAGAAATATGAAAATTTTTTCAAAATAAGTGTCTCTTTGAGAATAACTCATTTAGTTTTTTGTTGAAATTTTTTTGCTAAAAGTGTGTTAAAATATACTTATTTTAAAAAGCTTTTTGCTGTAAGGTTTTAAAAAGTTATATATAAAATCTAATTTTTTTTTTTTTTAGAAACATAAAAACTAAAATCTAAAAATAAAAAACTGACATTAATGCCAAACAAGCTCTATTAGCGCTTGTTACTCATATAAAAAAAAAAAAGTGCTTGACAACCTGTTGTCACGTAAAAACATGCTATTAAATTATAGTACTTAATTGGTTCATTTCATTAACTATAATTGAAAGGAGAAAAGATGAGAAAATACTAGAAAATACCTGAAGATTTACCATGCATTTGAGGAATGTATCCTCCCTCTTATATGAGGGTCGACCTCACTAATTAGTACTTAATTGGTTCATTCTATGAAACTATAAATGAAAGGAGTAAAGAGGTGTAAATACCTAAAAATCCATGTATCTAAGGCATATATTCTCCCTCTAATATGGGGTGGGCCCCACTATAAAAGGAAGGATGCATGTACTGGATGCATGCAATACTATCTTAGAAAATATAAATATAGTAGGTTTCAGTTAGGAGTGAACGTCATAGGTTAAAACTTAAAAAAAAAAAAAAAAACAAATACAAATTTTCTATCTAATTTTTTGTATTTCACTTCATTCTGTACTATAACTTGTCATATATTTGTTCAACCTTTTTTTATAAAATAATCAAAGTTTAAATGGTAGAAAAGAAACCCTTGGCATACCATGGTTGGTAGAGCACAAAATGAAACCCAAAAAATAGAATAGAATATTGTTATTAAGAAAAGTTCCGCTTATCATTGCGTTAATAAATGCAAAAAATAATAAAATAGGATGAAAAAGCATAGCACTAGCCATTATTACAAAGAAATCTAGTTGATGACCTGCTGAAGTCGTGAAATAATTTCATTCTAAAATAATATTAAGGATGCAAAATTTTCAACACCGACCAGTTGTGATTATAAGATTGCTTTCATTAGAGGCCACTAGTGACATCTTTTTTAATTATTGGCAATAATCACAACATATCACTTTGATCAATTGTTATGAAATATTTTGGTTTCTAAATTTATTGAATTCCAAGATATTTCGAGAGACATACTACTTATGTCTCATCTATAGGATAGTACGTACCGGCGCAAAATTAAGCATTTAAGTTTTTGTTTGTTTTGTCGTATAGAATTCCGATGAAAAGTAAATCAGTATAAAAATCTCAAGCGCTTCATTACAGCCATTTACCGAGCAGCAATGGAGAATAAACCGGCCAGCAATATATTATGAACGTTGTGAATACAAGAAACAATTTTGTTCTAGGCTCTGTAAATAACCAAGTAGAAAAGAGGAGAAATTGTGGAGTTTTCTTTGCAGACAATTTAATTTGTTCCATTAGTAGCATAGTGATAGTACATGTAGTCTTCTTCCTTGTTATTGTTAGGTTCTAAGACTTTAGGAACTAATGTATTAGAACTTCAATTTGTATATGTTGACAAACCATGATCAAAACATTAGCAAACCATGATCAAAACATTTAGTCTAGGTTTAGACTTGCTCAAAGTTTGGTTTAAATTAAGTTTGGAATTGAGTAATTGCAAAAAATCACTATTCAATTTTTGCAAGACTCGATCGATCGAAAATTAAATTCGATCGATCGAAAGTCGCAGATAAGTAAAAATCAGTAAACGTAAAAAGGCTATAACTTATCCGTTTAAAGCCCAAATCGCAATCTGTTTTTTCCAGTATTTAAAGGACATCATAAGGTAACCCTAGGTGGGGTTTTTATGGCTTTTTAGAGAGAGAAAAGTGTGCCTCTTTTGTATCTAGGGTTTTGTACCCATAAAACTCTCTCATGTCTTCTACCGGTATTATTCCTTGAAGAATCTCAAGATCGGGTGTTGTAGAAGTTGCTGCCTTCTCTAGTCATCCAAGGTTCTGATGATCTAAATCTTCAAGGTGGTCTTGGAGTCACAAATAAGAGAGTTTGTGTTTTTTGTCACAAGTGTGGGTGCTTGTGTTGCAAAGGCCAAGGAAAGAAGTAGTCCGTGGACTCGGAGCTATCATGGGTTCGTAGTGGTAAGTTTTTTACTCGAGATAGTAATAGAATGTTGGTGGTCTAAGTTCTATTGTACAAACTTCAATTCTTTCATAGTGGATTTGTTTTTTCCCTTGAGGATATTTAGGTTAAATCCTCTCCAGGTTTTTTACAAGTTTGGTTTTCCTGGGTCATCATATCATTGTGTTTTTTATATTTTCGCTGCTTTGCATGATATGATTGTTTTGTTTTAACCTAGATCTGAATAATAAACCTAAGTATTCACTTGGTTAATTAATTAGATTAAACAAACTAGTTTACAAGGATCTAAAAACGTACAGTTATATATGTCATTACTTATCTGTTCTGTTATATAATGAGGGTGATGTTTTCAATATATAGTTAGAGACTCACAATAAACGTAAACTCACTTGAAAATCAATATCAATTACATTAAGCAATAGAGCTCATAGCAACTTTCAAATTAATATACCGTTTACTATGATCCAACCACAGGTAATTATAAATTTTTTTTGCCATGTCTAGCTAGCAGGTTTAAATGAATTAAGCAAAAAACGATTAATCATACTCATTTTAAAAATTTATGGAATTTTCTTTAAAATGTCTGCTTATGGACTTAAATTGGACTTAAAGCGATTAAGATATCGCAATTTGTTTTTTTGAAAAACTGGCAAACCACTTTGCCTTTTTTGAGAAAGTATCATAAAGCCCAAACGATGTTAGATTGACTTAAATGATATACCATTAAAAGGATCTAATGATAAACTTTGATTTGGCATGTTCAAATTGTTAGAATTATTTGCCCTCAAAAACAATACTATGCAATTTTTATTTAATAATAAAAAATTTATTTTCACATTCATAATTTTATAGGTATATTTCATTGTTTAAATGTGGCATGTGATGTCACCTCTGGAGAAAAATCATGTTAATGGTTAAGGAACCAAAGACAGGGAGTAATGATTTTTCATAGATTATTAAATTGTTCTAGGCTGTGGATATTAATTGAATATTACCACTGAAGCCTACACTTGTTGTGCTGCTATATGATAGGATGATTTACTCCATCATTGAGGTAGTGACTTTAAGCAGACAAGTGGGTGTAATGTAACAAGTACATACACTGAATTGGATCCGATCAAGGACACCTTATGGAGCGATTACTATTAATTAAAAGGTTGTCCTATCACAATTTTTCTATTGTCCTTAAACATGAGGGGTTTGTGTATATTTATTTATTATGCACATAACTTTGACAATGTCTATTGGTGATGCCGATTTTTAAAGGCTATATACAGACACGTTAGGTTATGTGTGTAATGAGTAAAATATATAAATGCTCAACAATGAATCCACCAGTCTCTAAAGAAGATAGTATATTCAGTTGATTTTCATATTGAAGTTGGACTCAAAACAAAACCGGCCGGTGACATTTTTCAAAAAAAAAAAAAAATGTTTTTCATATATATAATATTGTATATATATATTTAAAGAGTTTTTTTAAAGATATTTTGGAATCCAATAGAAATTATGAAATCAAGAAATTAAGGGTTACATAAGCTAGGGACATGACAGTGATATTAATCTAGTCCTAGTGGCTTGTGGGAATATAGTATGGTGGAAGGACATAGATATAAAATTGTAAGTAAGGGACCTCATTTGTAATTCTCTAATCTTCAGGGGTCAATTGCAATGTGTTGATGGACATTATTGCAATTTGTAGAAGTTCAAATATTTTCTTGATATGATTGAGAAAATTAAGGAATATTTTTGGAAAGAGTTTCAAGAAAAGTCAATAACGTTCAAAAAGGTTATTGATAAAATCCTACGGTTGAAGATTAGGATCCCTAAGGATCCCACGTCCAATCTCTCTCTAGGGTTTTAGAAGTCTACTATAAAATAAGATTTTATAATATTATATTTAGTGGTTGGCCATCAGAACTACTGAGTGATACTGCAGTTTTTTGAAAACTCAAAAAAAAAAAAAAAAAAAAAAAAACAGAGAGAGAGACGTGAATACCTTGGGAGGCAACACACTTGGGTTGCTAAGAGAGGTACGCAACTTTGTTCTATTTAGAATCTATGGTTGTGTGGTACAGCGATCTTTAAAAATGAAAATATAAATTTTTGTTCTATATTGCTTCTGCAAAACTTTCACAAATAACACAAATTCCACGAGTAAAGAGAAATCATAAAAATACTAAAGTGAGATTTTTAACCAAAACTTGCGTTTTGTACCATTTTTCTACTCTCATAACTTGCTAAATTCAAAATCAAAAGCTACAAAGAGAAAATTTGTGTTGCACACTTTAATTTCAATAATTTTTTGTTTAAGTCAAATCCAAGTTTGGAAGGCTGAGAAATAAGTTCGCATAAAATGACAAAAAGTGTGCAACCTTTTTTTTTTTTGGGTCCAAAATTAGCATGAGGAGCCAACTTTGCATACAAATTTAACACAAATCATGCTTGTGGTGATTCAAAAAGTTGGTACTTTCATAAACTAGCACGGTTCCATCCAATTGGGTGCATGGGTCTGAAATACGTGACTTGACCCACCAACTGTTTTGCCAGTGGCAGTAAGGTGTTAGTGAATTAAATTGCTTGTTTTTCAGGATAAGCTCTCTCATATGATATGTTAGTGTTGGCATAATTAAAACTAGTGAAGTTGAAGGATGTAACACTTAAAAATGTAAATGGGGTTATTAGAGAGAAGAAATTAGTAAACAACCATGATTAAAACTTTGGTATTAAGGTTGTAAATTACCATTACTGAAACTTTTGAGTGTGGTTGAGACTTGAGATTGAGAATTTGAGATATTGCAGGCAGTTGTACTATAAATCAACGTAACTTAAATAAGTAATTAATAATTAGTAGTGTACTGTATAAGAGCAAAGTCAGTCAACGTTCCTAAGCCCAGGGTTTTGAAATCCGGACTGTTTATTGAACTATAAAAGGGAGAGGGTCAAGGTTTTTAAGGTCGAACCGAGATCAAACCGAGGTTAAACCGTGATGACGTCATAATTAATAATTATTTTAAATATATATATAAATATTAAATTAGTAAAAAAAAAAAAAAAAAAATTAACTAAAATAGTCCAATTAAAACTATAAATCCATATTTTAACTATGTCTAATACATCTACCTCAAGCCCAAATATAAAATATCTATCCAATAATAATGATAACTATTTTTTTATTAAAAAAAAATTAAAAGCATCATTTGTACCAGCAAGTGGACAAAAGAAGATGGTAATCATGTCCTGTGGGGCTCAAGGTTTTGTAAGAAACAAAGCTTAGACTGTCTTTCCAACTCCACTTTCCAATGCCACATGACCAGCTCACATTCACAAACCCAAAAAAGCACTAAAATCAAAAGTAAATGAAATTAAAGGAAGAGATAAAAAAAGCAATACACATTGAAGCATATGAAACTAAAGGAAGAAAGCAGAAGAAGTCAGAAATGGCTCTAGAAGTCTCCAGTCTCCACCTTGGTCAGACCAGCTGATCTCTCTCTCATCTTCTTTTTGTCTCCACGCTGCAATGGTATCACTCCGATGCTGTCGCTTCCACCCCTTCCTTCCTCCAAATCTCTGATCGCGTTTACGACCTTCTCCATGGTCTTTATCTCTCTCTCTTATGGTCTTTGTTTGCTTGCCCAGAAAATTTTGCGTTCTGATTTTACTTTTGGATTTTGTTTTAATGACTGAAGTGGAACTAAGTTACTGTTTGGTTGATGAGATAATAAAATAGCGGGTGGTAACATAGCTCTATTTTATTTTATTTTTCTTTTCTGATTTCTTTTTACTTTTATTCAAATTCTTTATTGGTGGATTTTTTTTTCCGACCAAAAATAGTTAATATTCCGGTATGGTCCCATTTAAGGCTTTAATTTTTTTTTTTTTTTAAAGGCACTTATGAGAACCGTAAGAACCGTTCACGGTTCTCGGAACCATGAGGTCCGACCACGGTTCACACGGGTCCGTGCTTTTTTCACATAAAACGGTTCTTGAGGCTAAAAGAACCGCAAAAGTGAGCGGTTCGAGGTTTTTCCAGTTGGACCGTACGGTCCGGTCCGGGTTTGGAAACCATGCCTAAGCCCACAAATTATTTATTTATTTTTTTGGGGTAGTGTGTGAACGTAGTATAAAATGTCAAGACCTCGACCTTGTTGCTTTTCTAAATTGACAAGTGTTTTTTTTTTTTTTTTTTTAATGACCAAATTAACAATTGGTTGAACGAAGTTTTTATTTTTATTTTGGTAAAGTTGTTGTAGGAAATTTCTATGAAAAACAAAATTGCTATCTATTAATTAATTAAGATGATGATAACTAGCTCGCTGAAATGGACCAGACTTATCACTAACTTAAAGGCCTGTTTGGATGTTAAAAAAAATGAGGGGAGTAGAGTAGAGGGAGGAAAAGTAATTCAATTACCTTATTTGGAATTTTTTTAGGAAGTAGGGGAAGGGGTTTGAAGGGGTTTCAACTAACTCTAACCCCTTATTTTTAATTTCCCCAAATTAGAGAGATTTGGAGGGAGAATAAAGTAGATAAATTATTAACCAAATGAATTCTTCAATTTATCCTTTCTAAATTAACAAAATTACAAACTGATTGTATAAAATAAATTTACGTTATTATTCACGTTATTTCTCTTTTTAGTCTCAAATTCCTCTCAACTCTCTCAGCCTTGAACATTCCTCTGCCTCTCTCTCACACAATTTCTTCCACACTTCACGCTGTCTCTCTCTCACACAACTTCTTCATAGTCAACTATCTCTCACGCTTGGGTTTTTCTTTCAGAGATAAACTTTGTTTTTCTTTTTGTTTCATGGGTTTCTTTTGAGTTGGATCAAATAACTATGTTCTTAAAATTGTGAGTTTATTGGATAATTTCTTATTAATTGTGATTTTATGGGGTAATAACATGTTATTTGTGGGTGGGTTTTGGATCTGATTGCTTTTTTTTTTTTTTTTTTTTCCTCTTAAATTTTAAAGTTTCAAAGTATTGCTCATAACGTGTTTGATAAAGTGCTTGAGTGAGTCTAGATTGTGAACTTGCATAAATTTGTATATTGTAGCTATATATGGATTTGTGTTTCTTGTTTATTTTTATTGGGTAATTTCTTGTTTTTGGTGAATGGGTTTTTGATTTGGGTAATTCCTGTTTTTTTGTGAATGGGTTTCTGATTTGGCTCCTCCTAAGCCCCAACCAAAATGGTACTCTCTTAGCTTTGTGATGTTCAAGTTTGAATTGGAAAATGGATCTGATTTATGTTTTTGGTATTTGGGTTTTGAGAAAACTGTTAGCTTTTAGCTTGAAATCGTGTTTGCTTTCATTTTTCCCTGTTGTTTGGTTGTTGAGAAAATAATAAAGGAGAATTTATTTTGTTTGTTTGTTGTTTATATGATGTTATTATGCTTACCCATATGCTAGTTTTGCTTGAATCTGATGATTTTTTCCTGTTTGGATATTATTATATTGTTTTTTTTTGAAAATATTTGATTTGAAATCAGCTTAAGCAAACCAATTGTAACAGATGGTTTAAGTAGCTTAGAGGCTTTGAATCTATTAAAGATTTTCTGGGTTGTTTATATTTTGTTAGAATTTTTAATTGTTGAAGTAATATTAAAAGAAAATAGCTCAATCCTGTTTGAACAATAGTATTATAATATAGATGATTGTCTTCTTTTTACCCAGAAGACAATGGTTTAAGGTTTATACGTTTCGATGTGCTGTGATAGTGTGTATTGGAGTATAGGGTGGTTTTGTTTGTAATGGTATGGAGATCCTATAATTTTGGTCATGCTATGTTGGGTGGTAACAAAAGTTGTGATTCCAATTGGGTTGATATGAATAGGTTTAACCGATTTTTTGGGATGTGTACATTTTGCTTTTGAAAATGTCGATGCAACTTAAGAGTGGTAGTACTTGTGCACTGCTTTATGGGTCTACTTTGTAGTTTGATATCCTAGGCTGCTGTTTTATTGTCCTATTTTTGTGAAAGTATGTGTTGTAGTGGCTGATATTTTACACTGGTCCAAAAGGAAAAGTTTATCATGAAAACATGCATTAATGTACAAGAAGATGGACTGCTTTGATTGATTCCTTTTGATTTTCTTCATGCAGGGTGTTGCTGATCGTGTTTGTCTTGGTCTCATTCCAATAAGTGAGGGTAGTTGGGTCACTGCTGTAAGGGTAATAAGGGAACTGCCAATACTCTGTATATGGTTTCATTCAATCACTTGTTTTTTTTTGTTTTGCCATTGGATAGTGCTTTTGCCATTTATAGTCATTGCAATCGGTATAGCTCCGTCATTACTGATGCATTGGCCCTTTATGTAACCGAAGGGATACATACTAAAAGAGCCTAGAATTACTCTTATCCACAAACGTGTGCTTAAAGTACCACAGTAACCTAGAGTTACTGATGCATTGGCTATGAAGTTGTTTCTTTTATTTGATTTTAGTTTTAGTAATTACTATAACCATGAAGTGGCATTTCAGTAGCAGGCCAAATCCTTTCTAAGTTTTATATTCTTATATAATAGATTACACAAAACACACTGAATTGTAATAGCTTAGTGTATTTATGCATATCATGGATTGTAATAGCTTTGCTGTCATGGGATAATTTTATTAGATGGATAGACAAGAGAATAAAAGGAGATGTGTATTGCAAATTTGGGAATGGAGACATGGATTATGGGATTGGGAATGGAGACGTCGAATGGCAGTTGCTTATGTAGTTTTGATTGCGGGTAATCTTTCTTTTTCTATTGTTTTACATTATGTCTTTGTCCTTTAAGTTGCGTTGGCAACCTTTTGCTTTCGACTTGCTTACGTTTGCCTGCTTAGTTGTGTTGGTAAAATGAGTTTTTATTATTTCAACCATGGATAATGTGTAAATATGGCATTTTATAGGGGGACCGCACTTGGAAAGCGGGAGTCGTTGATAGTGAATACATTTTTCATAAGGGCATACAAACTTTGGTTGGGAGTGGACTGCCTGCAAAAAAGGTCTTGCTTTGCCTTCTCTCCCATTTTCTTGTTGATAGTTCTTTACTTTTGAAACATAAAAATTAAATTATTTCTGTTTCCAAAACAGCTTGTCTTAAATTTTGCAAGTTTGTTTGTTAAGATTTTTCATTCAATGGGCTGGCACATGACAACAAGCTAAATCTGATGGTTTTGCTAAATATATTTATTTGCTCAAATATTTTTTTTATAAGTTCAAATATGTTTTTTTAAAGGACTATTGATGATGTGGTTAAGAAAGATAGAGAATATTGGACAATTGTTATGGATGATGCGCTTATTGATGCACTCTTGCATCAACATCATCTAGGTAATAGAAATGATTCAGTCTTCACCACACATGCCTATGACAATATTGTGAAGGAATTGCAAGAAAAATTTTAAAAACCGATAGACAAGCAAAAGGTGAAAAATCACATTAAAACCATCAAGTATAATTGGTCAGACTGCTATGATGTGTTTAAGAATGGATTGAGTGGTTTTGCTTGGAGTCCAATCACCAAAATGTGGAGTGTTGAATTGGACAGCTTAAGAACAAACCAATTCCAAACTATGAAAAATTGGTTGAGTTTTATGGAAAAGATAGAGCAACTGGGGAACAATCTGAAATTGCATCGGAGATGAGGCAACGTGGGCTACTTCAACCGGAGATGGCTTTATAGAGAACATTGAAGATATTGATCATTTAGATGCTCAAAATGAAGTTACTTTGGAAAGCTTTGATAATGTGGGTGATAATAATGTGGGTGAAGCCTCCTCATTGTAAATACTATTTACTGTTTATTGGTATAGGTGCTAGTTAAAATTTTCTTGTTATTGTACAGCTTGTGTTTACTGTTTATTTTTAGGTTATGTCCCTAATTGTTCAATACTGTTTACTGGTATAGGTGCTAAGTTAAATTGTCTTGTTATTGAACAGGAATTTTAGCCCCTGGTTTAATCTTGTTTGTAAATGATTAGGCTCTCTTTTTTGGCCTGGTTTGGACTTGCCTTAGTTGTTGGACCACTTGAATCTTGATATTTTTTATTGAAAGTTTTAGACCCTATTCTATTAAAAAAAAAAAAAAAGATTTTGCTTTATTAATTAGATAGACAAGGCATTCTCAATGGGCTCTATGTTTGGTGAATTCTAGTATCTCATGTCATGATTCAAAGTGGCATTGGTTCCTAAACGGATAAGTATGGTTGTGAAAAAAAATGTTTCAGTGTGTGAAATTCTGCATTTTTTTGAGAAACTATTGTCATTTGTTTTGATTGAAATTTGTGTGCTATTACTCAATATTTAGCAGGGATATTCTCTTGAGGATTTTTTTTTTCTCTAAATAGTAAGTGGGTAAACACTTGAATTTAAATTACATAGTAGGATCCTATTTTTTGAGTTAATTCATAGAGTTACTCTCCCTAACTTTTTGTTTTTTTGGGTCTCAATTCTTCTCCGAATCCTCAAAAAATTAATTTCAAGTACTAAGCAAAATAAAAAAAAAAATTTTAAAAATAATAATAATAAATGAAAAAAATACTCAAAATTCAATATTTTGTTGATTTTTTCATTAAACAAACAAACCAAACATTTTTTTTCTTATTTTAATTATTATCAATTAAGGATGTTTTTTTTTTAGTATAATAATAAAGAAGAAAAAATATTTAATCATAGACCAATGTTGATTATTTAATTCACATTAGAAAAAAAAATTATCAAAAAATATATTGCATGCGATAGTCATAATTATTTAATTTAACAAATTAATCATAGACCAATGTTGCAAGTCCATTTTCTAATAGGGGTAAATTTGTCTATTTAAATTATTTCCTCTCATCTCTCTTCTAATTTTTAAAATATTCAAATAAGAGGAAGGGCTAATTACTCTCTTCCTCCTTACTAATTTTAAAAGCATTCAAACAAGGAGGAGGATAATTACTCTCCTCCCTCTCTAAACTTCCAAACGGGCCATAAGGAAGAAGAAGGGGAGAAAGATCCCATACCTAATTGCCTCCAGGATAGAGAAATGTCAAATTTAAATAGGACTTTTCAAACCAAAACAAAAATAATAATAAATAAATAAAAATTAAAATAGGACCAAAATGCATGGAACTAGCCATTCCCGCCTTAAGTTATTTATTTATTTATTTTTATAAATAATAATAATCAAGAAGAAGACGAAGAAGGTGACGATGATGATGATGCACGTTGATACCCAGCCTGAAGAACGAATGAGGAAGTTTCATTCTAAAATAAATTATTGGAAGCTTTTAATATGAACTAGTATTGTTCCAACAAATGGAGTGGACACTTCAGTCATTTCACTAAACTTGGTTGGAAGTAATTTCAGCCCCACAAATGTTCATAGGAGACTATTCTGATGTTAGAGTTGTGTCAAGGCCATGAGATGTTAAACTTTTTGATAGAAGAATTACGAAAAATAAGAGAAAGAATAAGGGAATTCAGAAGGATTTTTTCGTGAGAGCCTAAAGAAAAAAATTTTATATTAAATTTTTAGTTTTTTAACTTTTTCTAAAATTTATAATTAAAAAAAATTACGTATTTTTTTAAACACTAATGACATGATTTTGAACTGACATTAATGGGAGACAAAATTGAATAAAGTTCAATACAATATAAACTAATAATTTTTCCTCAACTTTTTCAATAAGTTCCATGAGGATAACATTATTAGAAAAATTTCAGATAGTCATAACCACATTGTTAGTTTCTAAATATTTAGAATTAAATGTTTAGTTTCCAAATTTATGTATGTTGGCAAACCTTGAACAAAAATATGTCTAGATTAGGTGTTAGACATTGTTCAAGTTAAGATTCAAGAACTATCAAGTTGTAGAAAAAAGAAGATACTATGAAACTTGACCGATCGAAACATAGGTTCGACCGATTGAAAATCATATTCTGCAGATTTTAAATCAGGCCCAAGTCCGTGAAAACGTTTAGAGTTTCAATCCAATACTACTAGGTATAAAAGGTAAACCTTAATTACTCTTTAGAAACTCTTGGAAGACTTATGAGTTACTTTTGTGAGATCTGTGAGGTTTCTATAACCTTTTAACTCTACAAGCGTCTATCGAAATAAGATCTACAATTAAGAATTGGTGGAAACAAGTTGCTGCATAAAGATCTACTACTGATGGTGATCTGAAACCTTTGAGTGAAATCTCAAAGTCACATACGTGGGAGTATGTGTTCAGCAAATTCAAGATAGAAGAGTCGGAGCTGCACATGGTCGTGTTAGTAAGTTCTACAAGAGGTAGCTTTAGATTTAAGGTTTAAATCTATTGTAAACTTCCAATTTATCATAATGGATTTGTTTACCTTAAGGATAACTAGGTTAAATATTTCCCAGATTTTTTACCTTGAAGCTGTTGGTTTCATTGGTTTTCACAAGTCATCATATTTCTTGCCTTCTTTACTTTTTTGCACTAAGTAATATAATTGCATGAGATTAACCTAGATCTGAATAATTAATCTAAGTATCTACTTGCCAATTAATTAGGTTAAACAAATCTGATTTATAGGGGTCTAAACAGAACAAACACACATCAACTGGCTAACTTTAATGCAACAATTCCAAAACTATAGATATCTGATTCCATACTTGCCCTTTGGATTGTGACGCATATTAAGTATATATAGCCATTGGTACTTACCAAATCAATAGTTCGTGATGCACTAGCAGTCCATAAGCCTAGCTAATAATACAAAATCCCCAAGTTTGGCATTGAAATTTAAATCAAACATATTATTGCTTGATTTTATATCCTTATGCAACACACAATGTTCCCATCCTTCATGCAAGTAAAGCAAGGCCGAGGCTATGTCTTGTACAATTTTGTAGCTCACTTCCCATATCAATAAGGTATCTTCTCTGAAAAGATGTGAATCTAAGCTTCCTTTGGGCATGAAATCATAAATGAGTAATAGTTGTCCTTTGCTTTTTTCATGGCACTATCCAATGAGTTGCACCAAATTCTCAAGCACTTCATTACAGCCATTTACCGAGTAGCAATGGAGAATGAACCGGCAACAATATACCATTAACATTGTGAGTACAAGACACAATTTTATAGGCTCTGTAAATAACCAGGGAGACAAAAGAGGAGAAATTGTGGAGTTTTCTTTCCACACAAATGGTAATAGTCTAAGATTTCATCTCAGTTTCCATTAGTCGTAGCATAGTACATATAGTCTTCTTCCTGGTTATTTCATTACTTATCTATACTGTTATATATTGATTTAACGATGAGAATAAAGTATCTTAATGAAAATATTAAAACTATTATAATATAAAAGATTTATAAACTGACTTGTTAATAATGAATGTGATTAGTACCACATCAATAACATAACAAATATATTTCTTAAGTACATTTTTTGTTTTGTACATTTAACGGTAGCATCATTGTTATCTTAAGAATATTCTGAACATTATTTTAAGGGCAACATCTTTTGTTTTCCAAACAACTTCGGGTTGCAAGGACTGCAAAAAAATTTTGACATGTTTCGACCCACTTTTTTGAGGGTTTACTGAAATGGGTCGAAACAAACACGGTACGTGTGGGTTAGCATGGCTAGTTTATTTCAAGGGACATTAAGACACTCGAAATAGACCACTCCACCCGTTAAAGAAAAATTATATTGCAGCCCATACTGGCCTCCAGCTCTATCAAACACTTCAATGGAACCATACCAAATTAAACGGGCATGTTGGATATGTTTAAAATTTTTAAAACCCTTTTCCTAGAAGCCCAGGTGTGTCTTTAACTAGCCCAAGCCCATGATAAAGGAAGTCAGCCAGCACGTGGAGAGTTAGCAGAAACAAATCCCCAATATCATCTATTCCCTTTTATAAACTTCTGATCTGGGCAGCTCCGGTGTCAAAGGGATGAAATTCCTGAAATCACTCCTTTGTTGGTAGAATTTCCTAAGTCTACCATCCTTTTCTTTCCTTATTCACTCTTGCAAAATTCATTACTTTCAACATTCAAAAAACTACTCGCTGCAATTGAGGACTTTTCTATGGAAAGTAAATCATAAATGGAGCCAACCAATTGTGTAAGTGTGGTTAATTTTTTTTTATTAGCTCTCCTATATAATACTGTCCCAAAAAAGGATCAACATAACCCCTCTGATATTTTCTACGCTTATTATTATATTGGAAATTTTCTCTTTGGGCATTTGAGACGAGTTCGAAACTCTGTTTGTGAGTGTACACTAACAGAGTTGCCGTTGTATCCTGGAGAGCGACGGCCTGAGCCATATGCACTCTAGTGGAGGCGAAATCGTTTCTTAAGGACAGCGGATTTAGTTCCGTGCCTCGGCAATAATTTCTTGTTAAATCTAAATTCTATATGCTTTTACTCTTGTTGATTTTACTCTTCCAAATTATATTTCCAACAATCTTAAGAAATGATTTATGTTCTTATTGATTCACAAAATGTGTGATGTTCCTAATATTGTCTCAGAATCTGAGGCAGCACTTGTTTCGGAAATGAAGTTAGTCAATAACATGACTGATTGGGTAGTGGACACTGGGGCCACTAGAAACATTTGTTCTAGTAAGGAGTTATTCATTAATTATGAGGGAGTAACAGATGAAGAGAATGTCTATTTGGGAGACTTTGGTATTGCAAGAGTTGTTAGAAAGGGAAAAGTACTCCTGAAATTAACTTCTGGTAAGTTTTTAGCCTTGCATCTTGTTTTTCATGTTCCTAACATGTGTAGAAATTTAGTTTATGGGTTCTTACTCAATAAGGCAGGCCTAAAACTTGTTTTTGAATCTAATAAGATTGTCCTTAGTCGAAATGGTGATTTTGTGTGCAAGGGTTTTTGTCATGAGGGCTTATTTGTGCTTGAAATTGACTGTGAGAACATGACTATATCTAGCAACTCTTCTGCTTGTATTGTTGAGTCTTTGGATCTTTGGCATGGTAGGCTAGGGCATGTGAATGTTGTAGCCATCAAAAGAATGAAACAAGTGCACCTAATCCCAAACTTAACTAATTCAGAGCATTCAAAGTGTGAAATATGCGTAGAAGCAAAACATTTCAAAAAACCTTTCAAAACAGTTGAAAGGAGCTTTGAACTTTTAGAACTCATTCATAGTGACTTAGGAGACTTCAAAAATTATATGAGTAAAGGAGGTAAAAAATGTTATATGACATTTACAGATGACTACTCCAAATATACAATAGTATATCTTTTAAGTAGTAAAGATGAAGCTGAAAACATGTTCATAAAGTTTAAAATAGAAGTTGAAAATCAGAAAAATAAGAAATTAAAAGGCTTAGGTTTGATAGAGGAGGAGAATATGGTTCAGCTTTGCTTAAAAAATTTTGTGAAGAAAATGGTATTATTTATGAAGTCACTACACCCCGTACACCTGAACAAAATGGAATAGCTGAGAGGAAAAGTAGAACCCTAAAGGATATGATGAATGCCATGCTCATTAGCTCTGGTCTTCCTTCCAACGTGTGGGGGGAGGCTATCCTTTCTGCATGTCATGTATTAAATAGAGTCCCACATGAAAAACTCCATATGAACTATGGGAAGGACATGCACCAAACTTAGGGTACTTTAAGGTAAGGGGTTGTTTGGGAAAGGTTGGAATTCCTGAACCACATAAAGAAAAGATAGGTCCTAAAACCAAAGATAGTGTCTTCATAGGATATGCACAAAATAGTCCTACCTATAGGTGCTTAGTTTTGGAGGCTAACACCATAGTGGACACTAGGGACTCTGATTTCTTTGAGCATATTTTTCCTATGAAGAGAACGAGGCTCACTAATGAATCCTTATCAATCATACCTCAAGTGAGACCAAGTTCAAACTATGATAGTCACTCAACACAATAGTTAAGACATAGTAAAAGACCTAAAAGTGGAATCAACTTTGGGCTTGACTTTATCACTGCTTTTCTCATTGAAGATGACCCAAAAACTTATCAAGAGGCCATGAAATCAGTAGATGCAACATTTTGGAAGGATGCAATCTATAGTGAGTTAGAATCAATAATGGCTAACCATACATGGGAGTTAGTTGAACTTCCTAGAGGATGCAAGACCATCGGTTGCAAATGGGGTTTTAAAAAGAAATTAAAAGCAGATGGGTCCATAGACAAATTTAAAGCTAGACTAATGGCAAAAGGGTATACTCAAAAGGAAGGGATAGATTATTTTGACACTTATTTACCAGTGACAAGATTAACTACCATTAGAATTTTAATTGCTATGGCTTCAATACATATATTGATTGTTCACCAAATGGATGTCAAAACAACCTTCTTAAATGGTGATTTAGATGAAGAAATTTACACGGACCAACCTGAGGGTTTTGTGGTTCAAGGATAAGAAAGTAAAGTGTGTAAATTTAGAAAATCATTATATGGTTTGAAACAAGTTCCCAAACAATGGCATGAAAAATTTGATAACACTTTAACTTCTAATGGATTTGTTATGAACGAATTTGATAGATGTGTGTATCATAAATTTTCTTGTGATAGTGGTGTTATTATATGCCTGTATTTGGATGACATGTTAATTTTGGGAACTGATATGAATGTTGTGAAAAATACTAAAGACCTCTTATCTTCAAACTTTGATATGAAAGACCTTGGAGAGGCAGATGTAATTTTGGGAATAAAAATCATTAGAAATAGTGAAGGGATTACACTTTCCCAATCACACTATGTTGAGAAAGTTCTTAAAAGTTCAATCACTTTGATTGTGACCCTGTGAGAACTCCATATGACCCAAGCGTACATTTAAAGAAAAATAGAAGGTCTCCTATTGCATAATCTGAGTATGCTAAAATTATTGGTAGTTTGATGTTTCTAATGAATTGTACACGCCCTGACATTGCATATGCTGTTAGTAGACTCAACAGATATACTCATAATCCTGCCCATTGTAGGGGCCTTTTTTTGTGTGTTTGGGCTGGGCTGCCCCCTGCAAGTGATGGGCCCTAATATGTTCTGAGTAGGGAAGTTGAGACCGGCCCAAATGCAACTCACTTTGGGCCGGCTTGCGCACAAACTTGGCCTAGTCCGTGAGAAATACCCTTACGGCAAGCAGGGTTATTACAATGAAATTACGGCAGGCAGATATAATGATAATAAAAGAAACAGAGTACGATAGTTTTTTTGTTAACAACAAGGACCGAATGACACAGTAGTGATAATGACAATGATGATAACGGCTTTTATAAGAGAGGACAATTGACTAAATGATGAGTTAATCAAAATAAACGTCGAAACCAAAACTGAGACCGTAATGGCAAAACCAAAGAGGAAGAATGCTTCCTCTCAATGAAACTAACCTCCTAGGAGAATATCCTGCCGTAGGGATTAATGACTTTGAGGGAATCGGACCTAAATAATAAATGCTTGAAGAACGTTCTTATTGCTTAGTTGTTCCTTAGAGAGTGGGATTTTGAGGGGGAGAGAAAGGAAAAGATCTATTGGTGCATGCCCGTAATCCTCACTCTTTGTTTTCTTCTCTTTCCTTTCTTTTCTTTTCTTTCTTTTTAATTTTTCTTTCTATGTATTTCTTCCTCTGTTTTTCGGTCCCTTTTACAGGGCATAACGAGGCTTCTTTTATAGGGCCTGCTGCGATTGTTCTTTTACCATTTTACCTCCTAACGGCCTTTGTCTGGTCTGGGCATGCTTGCCGACCACCGTCTGCGCATTGCTCACCCTCGCCAGACAAAGACAGGTTTGTGTTGTTTCTGTCCGCCGTGGCACTGCTCTCTGCCGTGGCTTTAAATGCTCTCTCTCTCTTCCTATGGCATGCACCCAACGTTCCCTCTCCAATCTTACCTCTTTTGGGCGGTCTGTCATCCCAGCAAGACGTACCTCCAAAAGGGTTTGGACAGGGAACGTAAAATAAATCTTTTCCCCCTTCCCCACCACCAAACCACACCCCCCCTTACCTCTTACCACTGACCCATGGCCCCACCATGACCTATATTGGCTGGGTACAGGCTGGTGGTACCTGGGCTTTGCGCATGCTCCCCTGTTACGTACGTTCAAAGCCTGCCTGCGGCTCATGGAGCTTTGTTTGCATTCGTCTGCCATATTTCTTGGTTCTTTCATGTGGGCCGTTTGTACTCCCACTGCCTCCCTTTGAGATTGGGCTTTTCTTAATACATCTCTCTTGGCCCATTTCTCGGTTTATGCTTTATGTCTTGTTTCATTACTTGGCTCTTCCTGCCATGATAACATTTTCCTGCTAGGCCTCTTTCAAACCCGTCGTTTCACTTCTTCCCCCAGTGACTTAAGAGAGTCTGCTGGTGTCCTTACTTTATGGGCTTCATTGTCCCTTTCTTTTTTCCCCTTGGGCTTGCGGCCCTTTTACTTTCCTTGGACTTCCTCGGCCCATTTACTGACTTTGTATTCCCATGGGCTTTTACTAACTTGATCGGGCTTCCTCGGCCCAATCTCCTCATTCTCATCCTTGGGGTTCATGGGCTTGCCATCAACCCCTACTTTCTTTGTTTACATTGCCTTGGGCCTGCCGTGGCCCATTCTTACTTTTTCATAGCATACATTGCCCATGGGTGTCATTTCTCTCTTTCCGGGCCCTTTGGGCCCATTTGCTCCCTCAAGACCCATTTACTCATGTTATGGGCCTGTGTTCTGTTATTCCTGCCGCTCGGGCTTAATAGTTTAATTTTGTTCCTGCCACTTTTATTGCCTGCTTTGCTGGGTTGGGCTGACTTTACAAAAATGACTCTTAACATTTAGCCCCCTGAACATATGGAGCGTTCTTGCGGTTCATATGTGAACGAAGGACTTTTTTGTATTTTTCACTTTTTCTTTTCCCTCGCGGGCTTTTTGAAACCACGAACTCTTTCCTGCACGTATGCCGCTCCTCAGCCTCCAGCAAGTGCTATTCCTGCCAGCAGAACACGAGGCAGTAAAAGGAAGACAACCCCCCATCCTGTGTCTGCCGCTCAGCGAAGAGTAAGTCTCTAAAACTCTTTCTTGTTTTGTCTTCCAAGTACACGTATATATGTATATATATACTTCTTTCCCTTTTTTTTCTGACTTCTTCTGAACCTTGGCTGTCTTTTTCTTTGACTCACTTTCTTATCCCTTTTGCTTTTGCAGTCTAAGCAAAAAAAGGATACGTTAGCCGCCCGTCCTATTATGCTTGAGGAGCCTGAATCAGAGGTATGTTTCTTCTTGCTCCTGCACTTGTCCAATCTACTACATTTTGTTTTTGGTTACTTCATTCGCTCAAAGCATTAATTCGGCCCTCACACTTCTTCCCTGCTTTGTCTTTCAGGATGAGCTTGAGCCTCTTTCCATATATCGCCCTACGGCTGAGGAGCTTTCTGCCCCCATGGGCACTCCTACGGCAGGCTCTTTTGATGGGGGCGAACTTGCAGCATCTGCTCCTCCTACGGCCACTACCTCCCCTACTGGACCGGTACCCATGGATGAGGGTACTCATATTGGGGAGGTTAGTGAGGCCATTCCCACTCCTTCCATGACACCTCCTGTTCAAAGGGGAACCACCCCTCTTGCTGTTACTGAGACTGAGGTCACTCCTGCTACTCCCCTGGTCATCTCCACTGGTGACCCTTTTGCCACTCTTTCTCAGGCAGTGCAGGGTGTTTCCTCTTTGGTAGTCACCCCTTCTTCTATCCCTGTTTCTGCCACACGTGGGTCTCATGCTAAATTGTCCTCAGAGAAGTCTGAGGAGATCTTTGAGGATCCTGAGGATGAGCCTAGCCTGGGGAGGAGGATTTCTGAGTCTGAGGAAGAGGATGTTGTTCCACCCGAGACAATGGGTATGCACTTTGTTCCTTAACTTTTTCTTCTTCCTTAGTTAAGCTTTACTCATTTTCCGTTTTCATTTGCATGTCTATTTTTTTTTCTGCTTGTAGAGACTTTTGGGGAGTTAGGCATTTCAGTGGGGGTGGGGGTGTCTGCGGCAGCTTCTCCTGCTATGCCTACAACACCTATTCCTGCCATATTTACAACTTTTGTTTCTGCAGTTCCTTCCGTTCCTGCTTCTGCTTTTCCCACAGCCCCTATTACTGCTAGCTCTGGTAAGTTTCATATCTCATTCCTTCATTTCTTCTCCGTGGGCTTCTCTTTCTCTTATTCTTACCAAGGTTCTTTATTTCAACCTTTGCATTTTCCGGCAGGTCCACTTCCTACAGTGCTTCCTCAATTTGAGGTGGGCAATAGCTTTGCCACCCTTCCAGATCCTGCGAGTGAGGTTGCGGCCTTCTTTGTGCGCTTTGATCAGTCCGAAGTTAACGACCTTGATCTTGCTTCTTTCTAGGGCTCCGGACCCCTTTACATAGACTTTCATGGCTTCAGAGTTCTTGCGGACTGCGCTCCTCATTTGGTGATGATTTACGATAGTCGTGGGGACTTCATGGAGGGATTTCGACTTGGCCGATCAGTCAGGGAGCATTTCTTGAGGATGCTGGGCAGCGTGCTGAATGACATCGAGCACAACTTTGTGGATACTATCTCCACCGAGAGGATCCTGCAGTGGAGGGCTGCAGTACAGGAGTTTATCAGTGTTGGCTTCGCAGTGGAGTTCGTCTTGGATCACCTTCGAGAGATTGCTCGAGCAGTTTTCATGAGGAGAGTCCAGCCTACCATTGATGGTATTGATTCTCGCCTTGCGGTTCTGAGGAAAGAAGTGGCAGATTTGGAGGGCTTCTTCTTTCTGGTGTAGGAGGACTTGGCCGTTTTGGGGATCAGTCACTTATTTCCGGACTTTATTGATGATGATGCAGTTTTTTCCCTGTTTTGTAGTTTTTTTCTTTTGCCTTATTACTCTGTTCAGTACATTATGCTCTCTATAGCACATATTTGGGCTTGCTTGCCACAGTTTGGGGTTTTGTAATCTAACTTTATGATGCTACACTTATGATGCTATACTTTGCTACTTTGCTATGATATATGATAACAAGATACTTCGTGCTTTTCATTGCAAGAAAGCAAGTTACAGAGTTTGATTTTGTAACATAGTCATTTTTTTTTGAAAGACAAAGAACAGAGTAAAAGGAAAAACATAACAGCTTTTGATAAAACAGAAAAGGTAAGGGATAATCACATTGCTTTTCTCTTTAGGCGTAGTAGTGTTTCAACCATTTCCCATTGATGGGATCCATTAAGTCCTTCCCATCCATCTGAGTTAAACGGTAGTATCCACTTGGATGCACTTCTCTTATCACAAAGGGTCCTTCCCACTTCGGTGCGAACTTCGATGGTCCTGCCAGGCCTCTCCTAACGTAGTCTACCATTTTTAGGACCAGTTGTCCTTCCGCAAATATTCTTTCTTTAGTCATCCTGCTGTAAGCTTCAGTCATTTTTTGCCTGTATCTGCGGCTGTGTTCTTGAGCCTTTTCTCTCTTTTCATCAATTCCTTCTAAGTCTTCGCACCTTTCTGCCGCAAAGACTTCTCCGTCATTCTCATTTTCCTGCATTTGCATGACTCTCAGGGATGGGGTTATCTTTTCTGCGGGGCTTACTACTTCAGTTCCGTAGACCAAGGAAAAAGGTGAAAAACCCGTGGCTGACTTAGGTGAGCTCCTGTAAGCCCAAAGAGCGTCTGGCAGATGCGTTGCCCATCCTCCCGTATATTCTTGGCTCATTTTACTGATGATTATTATGAGAGTTTTGTTGGTTGCCTCCGCTTGCCCATTTCCTTAAGGGTAATATGGTGATGACCGGTGATGTTTAATTTGATAAAACTCTAGCATTTTTCTCACTTCGCTATTAACAAAAGGTGTGCCGTTGTCACTGATGATCCTGTGAGGAACTCCAAACCTTACGATTATGTTTTCTTTGATAAAATTTGCCACTGCCCCTCATGTGGCTTTACAAAGTGGCATTGCCTCTGCCCACTTGCTGAAGTATTCCGTTGCTACTAGTATCCATATGTATCCTCGCGACGGCGGATTCACCGGTCCAACTAAATCAAGCCCCCAAGTATGGAACGGCCATGGTGTGACCATGCTATGCAAGTTCTGTGGGTGAGTGTGAATCAAATTGGCTTATACTTGGCAACTGTGGCACATTTTCACAAATTCTGCTGCGTCCCTTTTCATGGTAGGCCAGTAATAGCCCATTTGCAGCAGGCACCTGTAAAGCCTTTTCTTTCCTTGGTGTTCTCCACACTCCCCTGAGTGTACTTCTTTTATCATTTCTCTTGCCTCCTCAGGGCCCAAACGCCTCAAGGGGTCTCCCTCATACTCCTTTTTGAAAAGGACCATATTGTGCAAAAAATAGCGCGTTGCTAGCCTCCTGAGCTTATATTTTTCGCTGTGCTTCTGCGGCAAGATGCCTTCTGTCAGGTACTGTATAAATGGGTCCCTCCAGTCCTCGCTGACGAACGCAGCGTAACTCTCTTCTCTGTCTGCCGCAAGTTGGCAGTTTTCACACTGGGTTTGGACTTGGTCTGCGTCTTTGCTCATGGTTGGCCAATAAAAGCCCGCCCTTTGAAGTCTACGGTAAAGGCTGACTTTTCCGCAGGATCTGCAAGTCTTTTCATGTACTTTTTTCAACTTTCTCTGGGCCTACTTTTGCCCCACACATCTGGACAAGATTCCGCCTGGCATCCTGTGGTATAGCTCTCCCTTCATCAGGGCGTAGTCCTTGAGTACTTTTAGTTCCATGGCTTCTTCTCCTCCCATCAAAACTTCCTTCATGGGTATCCGCCAATCTCCTTCGCAGTGTTTCTCCTGAAACCTTTCTTTTAACACTTCAATTATGGATTCTTCCCTCTTGCTGATCTCCACTCTGGTGCTTTCCCCTTCAAACATCACTTGCGAACCCAGTGCGGCCAATGCATCAGCAAATCGATTCTCGTTTCTTGGGGTATGTTCTATTTCGAAAGTTAAGAGCTTTTCTTCCATTTTCTGGGCCATTGCTCTGTACGGGGCAAGATTGGGTTCTTTTAGGGAAAAACTCCCTTTGGTTTGGTAGACTACCAAGTTGGAATCACCTAACACTTTCAAATGCTTAACTCCCATCTCAAGAGCTGTGGCCAGCCTAGTTAAGTAAGCTTCATATTCTGCCATATTGTTTGAACAGGGGAACTCCAGTTTGAACGATAGTGCTACTGCTTTATCTTCTTCATGATACAAAACTACCCCAACCCCTCCAGACTGGGCGGTAGAAGATCCGTCAAACTTCATTACCCACTGTTCCCTGAGTTCCTCTGCCATGGCTACTTCCCCTGGAACTTTGTCGTCCAGTGGAAATTCTTCCTCCCCTGGAAACTGTGCCAACAAATCTGCTATAGCCTGGCTCTTCATTGCTTTGGGCGCCCCCATTCTCAAGTCATACTGCGATAGTTGTAATAACCATTGTGATATCCTGCCAGAGAGGATTGGTTGCTGTAATAAAGCTTTGATGGCGTGGGACTTAGTCATCAGCTATACTTCATAGGCTAAGAAGTAATGGCGTAATCTTTGTGAGGCATAAACAATAGCCAAACATGCCCTTTCTGCCATCGGATAACGAGTTTCTGCGTCTTTCAGGGCGCGGCTGATGTAATATACTGGTTGCTCGATGCCACCTCCATCTTCTTGAGCAATTAAGGCACCGATGGCATATGAATTGGTAGCCATATAAAGCAGTAATGGCTTTTTGTGTATTGGGGCTTGTACTGTAGGGAGGTTCATCATGATCTACTGCAGCCTCTTGAAGGCCGCCTGCTGCGCTTCTCCCCATACAAAACTTTGCCATTTCCTCAGTAACTTGGTAAAGGCCGAGGTGATTGATGCCAGCCCAGGGATGAATCTCTGGATGTACGAGACTTTCCCCAAGAAACTTTTTAGTTCCTTCACCGTGGTTGGAGGTCTCATAGTTGCAATGGCCGTAGCCTTTGCTGGGTCAACATCTATCCCTCTGCTGTGTACTAGGAAGCCCAAAAATTTCCCTAAGGATACACCAAACGCACATTTGAGGGGATTCATTCTTAACTTAAAGGCTCTGCACCTTTCAAATACTTTTTTCAGCACATGGAAATGTTCTTCCCTCTTCCTTGACTTAACTACTATATCATCCACATAGTCTTCTAACTCCTGATGCATCATATCGTGGAATATAGCCGTCATTGCCCGTTGATAAGTTGCACTTGCATTTTTTAACCTGAAGGGCATCACGGTGTAGTGGAAGTTTCCCATGGGTGTTCTGAAAGCAGTTTTTTCCGCATCTTTTGATGCCATTCTGATCTGGTTGTATCTGCTGAAGCCATCCATGAATGAGAACATAGCGCTTCCTGCCGCAGAATCTATCAATAAGTCCATATTGGGCAATGAAAATTCGTCTTTCGGGCATGCTTTGTTGAGATCCCTGAAATCTACGCAACACCTGATCTGGCCATTCTTCTTTTTTACTAGTACTATGTTGGATAACCAGCGAGGATGTTGAATAGGCTTAACGAATCCTGCGGCTAGCAGTTTCTGTACTTCTTTGACTATCTGTCCTTCAATTTCTGTGTGAAATACTCTGGTAGACTGAGCTATTGGCCTGGCCTGCGGGTCCACATTTAACGTATGTGCTACCAACCCAGGGTCTAGCCCTGGCATTTCACTGTAGTCCCATGCAAACACGTCTTTGAATTCTCTTAGTAACAGTACCAATTCTTTTTTCTCATCTTCTATCAAGCTCGCACTAATTGAGATGGGTCTCGGCCCTTGTGAAACAGATCCCAGGTCAACTTCTTCCATTTCCTCTTCTGCCATAACCTGCACCTCATTTTCGGCTACAACTCTTTCGTATTCCTCTTTGTTACTTCCTTCCTCTGGGCTTTCTTGGACTCTACAGCACATCAAGCCCTTATGCTGTTCTTTCAGGGTGGGGCCCGTCTGGGTTTCAATCGTGGGCCCCACGTGCCTTCATAATTTGTAAATGATTCTGCCATCAGAGTCTCGGACTCTAATGCATTGGGGCGCGTCTTCAAATCCTGCGGCGGGCGCTTCTTTCCTTCGTTTCTTTCTTGCCAATAACTCCCTTAGATCGAGTTCTGGGTCATTCTGGACATCTTCCCATCTAGGCACGAAAGTACCTAGCGGCCTTGACACTGAACTCTCCCTAGAGGGAGCCCATTGATCATAGAACATAGTCTCTACTAAGTGAGCCTCTGCTCATTCGAATGGTGAAGGATTCGCGGCTATGTGTACCATCCTGCCGTTCAATCTTCCTTTCACACATTGGTGATAGGTGGGTGGGATCAGCCGGTGTTTATGCAACCATGGCCTCCCCAGAAGCATGTGGTAGGATACTTCAGTCTTTACCACGTGGAACTGTGCTAAAGAGGCTATGGGGCCCACCGTCAACCATAGCTGAATGTGGCCCGCTGTGTACTCACCCCTTCCATCGAACCCTGTTACTTCCATTGGGCATCCCTGAATCTTCCTTTCTGAAATTCCTGTTGCTTGCAAAGTGCTTAATGGAATGAGGTTCACAGAAGCGCTTGTGTCCACTAAAGCTCTCTTTATAGGGATTTGATTTATGGATGCTGCCAAGTACAAGGGTCTCTTGTGGTCCGGGTGCCCCACTTCCATATCTTCCTCACTAAAAGTGATTTCAGTTGACTCTTGTAAGAGAGCCCTTTCATCTGATATTTCTGCAGATAGACATTCTACCCCCACACCAGAGGCAATGCTCACCAAAGCCTCTATGGCTACCTTTCTTTCCCTTACTGAGAGTCCCAGCTGGTCAAACAAATTTCTGAACTTAGAACTCTGCTGTAGAGTGGTAATGGCCGCCACAGGCAAAGCCATGTTTTCTTCTTCATCCTCTCCTGGGTCAGCACAAATTACCACCGCTGCTACACCCATCCCTTTATGGTTTGGGAGTGGGTTTCTTTGGACTTCCTGCTGGAACAATTCTAAAGTCCCCTCCTTTATCCTGCGGTGCACTAGTCTGCGAAGCGCCCAGCATTCTGCAATAGCATGTTGGACATAATTGTGTAAACGACAAAAACGTGGGTCCCTCCTTTCTTCCTCCGAGGGCTTCCTGGCAACCTGGTTAGGTTTGAAAATTTCATCTGCTATCCATTTGTCTAGCAGCACGTCTAATTCTTTTGAGGTGCATGGTATTGGCAGGGGAGTGTCATATTCCCTCCTCTCAGTCTTCCTTCTCCGTTCTCCAGTGGACACCGCCATCGCTTGTGGGGCGTTTCTCTTGTCTGAGCTTGGCTTCACAGACTGGGCCGTCTTTCTTGCTTTCTACAATAGCTGGGCGAATTGGGAGATTTCCAAATTTTCGAGTACGGCCCTGTACTCCCTAATCATGTTCGTCATACACATCTCAACCAGCGTCCTTTCTTCACAATGGTCATAGCAGTCAAGTGCTATGTCCCTGAATCTCTTGATGTATTCCATCAAGTCTTCACCGCTTCTTTGTTTGGTTGCTTGCAGGGTTACAAGCGTCACCGTTTCTTCTCCATGGAAGTACTTGGTACAGAATACATCCACCATATCATCCCATGTTGGGATAGTTCCTGGCTTTAACCCAATGTACCAGGTGTAAGCCCGGTCGCACAATGATTTAGAAAATTCTTGAAGACATAA
This sequence comes from Quercus glauca, assembly GCA_023736055.1. Lineage (NCBI taxonomy): Eukaryota > Viridiplantae > Streptophyta > Magnoliopsida > Fagales > Fagaceae > Quercus > Quercus glauca. The sequence goes on along the minus strand of CM043325.1, from coordinate 57,826,374 downwards.
GTCCTCGTCTGCGGCATAAGGGCCAAGTGTATCGATGAATTTGCTCACGTGTTCGACAGCACTTCCCCTTCTACCATCGTATTGCGCAAAAGCTTTCGGTTCATACCTCTCAGGGTATGGTTTGCTGAGTACCCTCAGTGGGTAAGGAGGCCTTCGTGCATAGAACCTCTCCTTAGGTGCCCTGACCTTTTCCTGCTCCAAGAGGGCGGACACCTCAGCCATAGTAATGAAACGTTGCTCTGCATTGTGTGGGACACCTCCCACCGGTGTTTCTTCTTTGTCTGTGGCATGCCCCGGATCATGCTGGCTTCCTTTTTCTTTCGTCTTGTCAGCTTTCAGCTGATGGATTTCTTCCATCATTTGCTGCTGCGAGTGTTGTAATAACTGCAAAACTTCGATGAAAATGTTGGCATTGTCGGTAGGCATTCTTGGTGGCGGTTGGGGGTCAGCCCCCGTTCCGTTGGCACCTTCTGCCTGGTTAGGTGGCGGTTGGTGAGGCGTTGTCGGCCTGGACTCTGCTTGTGAGGGTACAGCACTCATATTCCGAGTTGTCCTGGACTTTGGAGGCATTTGTTTGTGTGGGCTCTCGTCCCTGTCTATTTCTCAACTCCCCAGTGGAGTCGCCAATTTAATGTAGGGGCCTTTTTTTGTGTTTGGGCTGGGCTGCCCCCTGCAAGTGATGGGCCCTAATATGTTCTGAGTATGGAAGTTGAGACCGGCCCAAATGCAACTCACTTTGGGCCGACTTGCGCACAAACTTGGCCTAGTCTGTCAGAAATACCCTTACGGCAAGCAGGGTTATTACAATGAAATTACGGCAGGCAGATATAATGATAATAAAAGAAACAGAGTACGATAGTTTTTTGTTAACAACAAGGACTGAATGACACAGTAGTGATAATGATAGTGATGATAACGGCTTTTATAAGAGAGGACAATTGATTGAATGATGAGTTAATCAAAATAAACATCGAAACCAAAACTGAGACCGTAATGGCAAAACCAAAGAGGAAGAACGCTTCCTCTCAATGAAACTAACCTCCCAGGAGAATATCCTGCCGTGGGGATTAATGACTTTGAGGGAATCAGACCTAAATAATAAATGCCTGAAGAACGTTCTTATTGCTTAGTTGTTCCTTAGAGAGTGGGATTTTGAGGGGGAGAGAAAGGAAAAGATCTATTGGTGTATGCCCGTAATCCTCACTCTTTGTTTTCTTCTCTTTCCTTTCTTTTCTTTTCTTTCTTTTTAATTTTTCTTTCTATGTATTTCTTCCTCTGTTTTTCGGTCCCTTTTACAGGGCACAGCGAGGCTTCTTTTATAGGGCCTGCCGCAATCGTTCTTTTACCATTTTACCCCCTAACAGCCTTTGTCTGGTCTGGGCATGCTTGCCGACCACCGTCTGCGCATTGCTCGCCCTCGCCAGACAAAGACAGGTTTGTGTTGTTTCTGTCCGCCGTGGCGCTGCTCTCTGCCGTGGCTTTAAATGCTCTCTCTCTCTTCCTATGGCATGCACCCAATGTTCCCTCTCCAATCTTATCTCTTTTGGGCGGTCTGTCATCCCAGCAGGACGTACCTCCAAAAGAGTTTGGACAGGGAACGTAAAATAAATCTTTTCCCCCCTCCCCACCAGCAAACCACACCCCCCCCTTACCTCTTACCACTGACCCATGGCCCCACCATGACCCATATTGGCTGGGTACAAGTTGGTGGTATCTGGGCTTTGAGCATGCTCCCCTGTTACGTACGTTCAAAGCCTGCCTGCGGCTCATGGAGCTTTATTTGCATTCGTCTGCCATACTTCTTGGCTCTTTCATGTGGGCCGTTTGTACTCCCACTACCTCCTTTTGGGATTGGGCTTTTCTTAATACATCTCTCTTGGCCCATTTCTCGGTTTATGCTTTATGTCTTGTTTCATTACTTGGCTCTTCCTGCCATGATAACATTTTCCTGCTAGGCCTCTTTCAAACCCGCCGTTTCACTTCTTCCCCCAGTGACTTAAGAGAGTCTGCTGGTGTCCTTACTTTATGGGCTCCATTATCCCTTTCTTTTTTCCCCTTGGGCCTGTGACCCTTTTACTTTCCTCGGACTTCCTCAGCCCATTTACTGACTTTGTGTTCCCATGGGCTTTTACTAACTTGATCAGGCTTCCTCGGCCCAATCTCCTCACTCTCATCCTTGGGGTTCATGGGCTTGCTATCAACCCCTACTTTCTTTGTTTACATTGCCTTGGGCCTGCCGCGGCCCATTCTTATTTTTTCATACCATACATTGCCCATGGGTGTCATTTCTCTCTTTCCAGGCCCTTTGGGCCCATTTGCTCCCTCAAGACCCATTTACTCATGTTATGGGCCTGTGTTCTGTTATTCCTGCCGCTCGGGCTTAATAGTTTTATTCTGTTCCTGCCACTCTTATTGCCTGCTTTGCTGGGTTAGGCTGACTTTACAAAAATGACCCTTAACACCCATGAACATTGGAATGCACTAACTCGTCTCTTGAGATATTTAAAAGGTACTATGAATTTGGGCCTTACATATACAGGTCGACCAAAAGTATTAGAAGGCTATTGTGATGCAAATTAAATATCAGATAATGATGAGATCAACTCCACTAGTGGTTATGTTTTCACCCTAGGTGGAGGAGCTATATCTTGGAAGTATTCTAAGCAAACCTGTAATGCTAGATCAACTATGGAGTTTGAGTTTGTTACTTTAGAAAAGGTAGGTACTGAAGTTGAGTGGCTTAGAAATCTACTTGCAGATATACCCAAATGGGATAAGCCATTACCATTAACATCAATATCATAACATTGTGATTCCCAAGCCGCAATTGCGTGTGCAAAAAATAAAATTTATAATGGGAAGAAGAGGCATATACGCCTAAGGCACAATATAGTGCGGCAACTCATAAGTAATGGCATAATTGCCATGGAATTTGTACGGTCAGAAAAGAATCTTGTGGATCCTCTGACCAAAGGGCTAACTAGACAATTGGTCTGTGATACATCGAGGGGTATGGGACTTAAGCCTATTAAGTCAATCACCCATGATGACAACCCAACCTATGTCAACAAAAGGTTCAATGGGCATCATGGAGAGATTCAAGATAGCATTATCAACTGAGAATGAGATCTCACTGTCCCTCCTTATGGTGTAGATAGTGCTTACTACCAAACTAGTGAGGTTGAGTTTTATGACGCTTAATGAATTCATAGCTTTTATAGGTGGTGTGTGGTAGTACACACTTGATGAATTCAACTATGTGAGTGTGGAGGTAGGGCCGCCTCCAATGAGAGTAAGGGAAAACTCTCTAGAGCACTCATGAAAATCCAGGTAGGGTGCATGGCTGAAATGTGCCAAATCAAGAACTTGTCTAAAAATTCACAAGCAAAGGTGTTCATATTCTTGTGGTTCATGAAATTGGTTCAAGATCTTGTATCACCAAGATTTTGTGAACTCTAGACTATGAATGCTAGGTGTTGATTCAAGTACACAAGACATTAACACTAATTCATCTTATGACTGCCCATTTTTTATAAAATATAAATTTTTAAACATGTGGGAGATTGTTGGATATGTTTAAAATTTTTTAAACCCTTTTCTTAGAAGTCCAAGTGTGTGTTTAATTAGCCCAAGCCCATGATAAAGGAAATCAGCCAGCACATGGAGACTTAGCAGAAACAAATCCCAATATCATCTATTCCCTTTTATAAACTTCTGATCTAGGTAGCTTCAATGTCAAAGGGATGAAATTCCTCAAATCACTCCTTTGTTGGTAGAATTTCCTAAGTCTACCATCCATTTCTTTCCTTATTCACTCTTGCAAAATTCATTACTTTCAACATTCAAAAAACTAGCTACTTGTTGCAATTGAGGAATTTTCCTTGGAAAGTACATCGTAAATGGAGCCATCTAATTGCGTAAGTGTGGTTAATTTTTTTTTATTTATTAGCTCTCCTATATAAAACTGTCCCAAAAAAGGATCAACACAACCACTCTGATATTTTATACTCTTACTATTGTATTGGAAAATTTCTATTTGGGCATTTGAGAAGAGTTCGAAATTCTGTTTGTGAGTGTAGACTAATAAAGTTGCTGTTGTATCCTGGAAAGCGACCACTTGAGCCATATGCACCCTAGTGGAGGTGAAATCGTTTCTTAAGGACAGCGGATTTAGTTTCGTGCCTCGGCAATAATTTCTTGTTAAATTTGAATTCTGTGTGCTTTTACTATTGTTGATTTTATTAAGTTGATCTTAGCATATTCTTGTTTTATTGTATTGTCATATTACTGATATTGTTTTATAACTTTGTTAATCAATTTGAGCAATCTTCCAAATTATATTTCCAACGGGACATTCTCAAAGATCAGAGGGGGAAGTCTTGGCATGTTAGACTGCAACAAAGTGATGAGCGCTTGTGTTTTGATAATGGCTGGCATCACTTTGCAAGTGAACATTCTATAGAAGGTCTTTGTTTGAAGTTTAGATATGCAATAAAACTGGATGCAGGAAGGACGATGCTGAAGGCTGTTGCCATTGTTAAGACCCTTCCATTTCTGACTTTGGAAGGAGATTCTGAGCTGAGCAGGGCAGACTTGAAACAGGCACACTTGTGCTGGCAAGCAAAATCATTTGAAAGCAGTCCTTAAAAAAAAAAAAAAAAAAAAAAAAGCTTATGGTTGTGTTATTAATCCTCATCATTCCCAACTAATTGGGTTTCTTTCATTTTTGGCTTTGTATAATGTGAATGAGTATTAATACATTTAGAAAGTTGTTTCGCTTACAGGTTCATCTGAAGTTACTCGACAAAATTAAATCAAGAAGAATTGCTGAAACAAAGTCTTAAAGAATGTGAGAACCCTGGAGTTGCCATATATGTTGCACCGAATACTGCACTTTGTGGTGTCCATCACTGAATACATGCGATGCATGTGTAAGTGTTTTATTTATTTATTTTTAAAATCATTGACATTTTTATTTTGCATGCAGTTGCGCCTCTAGCAAAGTTGCTTATTGGGATGTACCAAGATACCTATGCTTTAGCTTTGATTACTAAAATTAATTCACTTGTATACTCTCTTTTAGTCACGGTTGGTCCAATAATTTTTATTTATTTACTGTTGCTGCTGCCTCATCCATGATTTGTCCACTAATGGTTTTATATGCCATTGCAGGCAACTGAGGAGAGGTACAAATTTAAGGGGCATACATTATCCTGGAACCTCCTAATTTTGATAATCCAAAATTTCATACTTTTGAGGCAGTTCTCAATGATAAAGCTATGGAATATTACTCATTTGTACAATTATTAAAAAAAAAAAAACATTTATAATTTTTAGTTTTTACTCAAATTTTTTTACCATTTGACGATTTGAAATAGGTTAAATAATATTGTGTTTTGGTATAATCTTTTTGTAATATGTGGTTCTTTAAAGTATATGTACATGGTCCTTGAAAGATTTCTCATTTGGGTCTGCAATCGCAAAGAACATTCTTGTCGATTTGCCTTATCAAAATAGTATGGTCCATATACTATATTTCGAATCTTAACTCATCTGTCTAACATATGGAGTAGAGCTTGAGTCCTGTGGACCATCATTTATGCACAACTTCTACAAAAAAAAGAAAAAAAAAAAAAAAGAAGAAGAGTTTTCTAGTCTTTTAGAAAAAACTGAAATTTAGGGGTTTTAGGTTATACTCACTTTCCAAAATCTTCTATATGCAGGTACCAAGAAACTTTTAGCACAGGCCCATCTTCATATCAGGAGTCCAAACATCTCAGTAACAAGGAAGTGGACAACAGGGATTGGCAGTTACTCATCAAGATTGATGACCATAGACACAGGAAGACTAAAAGAGTTGGGTATACCTTTGAAGCAATAAACAAGGAAGGAAACAAGATCTTTTTGGGATGCAATAGCAATGGCAAAAGCTCACCAGCCTTAGCAGTTCAGGAAGCTCTGGTGAAGGCACTTTTGCAAGCCAAGGAGCTAGGTTTTCTTCACATCGTTGTGCTCACAGGGAAGCAAAAATCTAGAGAAAATATGCAATAATAGGAGAGGACCACGTTGGCAAGAACAACCTATGTTTACTCGCCTGCAGTACCTAAGACAGCAAGGGATGAAGTTTAAGATAATGGTGGTTCCTAGAGTGAGATGCAGTTGCAATGGCCTCTCTAGCAACTAAAATATGCCTATTCACCATCACTGGATCAGGGTACGTACACCTAGGATTTTGTAATGCTTAACCTAATGTACTTTACTTTGGCAATAGTATCGAAAAAAAAAAAAACCCTCCTCTTTCTAACATATGGAATAGTGCATGAGTCCTATGGACAGTCATTTACGAACAACCAGAAAAAAGCTTTAGACGTTGAAACTCTTTTTAGAGAAAAAAAAAAAAATTTAAAAAGGGTTTCTAGTAGCCAAGAGTTTTTACTTTAAGTTTTATAGTCTTTTAGGAAAAGCTGAAATTTAGGGGTTCAGGTCTCTCCTTTGCATGCAATGTCAACACAAGCACAAGCTGATTCTTGTAATATGTCTACATGGAATGGAATGCAATGTCCTTGTAACTTTCTTGTAGGAACAAGCTTGCGGACATTGACTTTCTTGCATGCACCTTGGCTGACATTTGGTGATTTTTCTCCCTGTATATGTTAGATGCAGATTGTTGTAAAAAAAGGAGAGAGGAGTGGTGCGGCAATTGCGGAGAAGAAACATAACTTCTCTTTGAATTTGTGAGAGATTGTAGGATTGAGTGTATTGGGGTTTGGATTTAGTGAGAGTGTCATTACATGCACCACTTGTATTTTCTATAATTATTAGTGAAACTTACGGTCGGTGGGTGTAGGCCAAAAGTCGAATTTCATAAATCCTTGTTCTCTCTTGTGTGTGCATGTGTATATTTTCTTTCAAGTTAAATCCACTCTTATTATTCATTTTTTAGAGATCTTTCTAAAGCACATAATATTTTCACAATCAATCTTGTATATGAGTGCAATTCGGCAGCATTTTTCTACAACAATTTGATAATTGAGCTTCTGCTATTACAACATAAGATTCAAGTTATACTAATCAAGAACTTTAAAGAACTCTTTACTATAATTTTCTAATTGCTTAAAATGATAAAAAAAATGATTTAAAAATAAATATGACAAAAACTCTATAGCTATAGTTAGTGATGAACCCACGCTAGGGCCCAAAGGGGCCTAGCCCCTTGAGATTTCAAAAAAAGAAAAACAAAAAGTAATAGTGTAATCAATGAGTCAATTCTACAAAGTTTTCTCTGTAGGCATGAATACTCATTTGAGCCATCAAATAGTAGGCTAGTTTTAGTTTGAATTTATTCCAAACTACATATTTTGTTGCCCTTGGAATATATAAATGAATGTGCCCCTAATTGACTGAGGACTTTGTGTCTAGTTAGGGAGTCAATACCGAAAACTGTGTAGGCCATTTACTTAGAATAAGTATTGAGAGAAGGCTTTTCACATCCTTCTATGAATGGAATAATGCTGGTGTTACCAAATGTGTCTGACTCATAATAATTTCCAAATTTTTGCCCGCTGGAGACGTTGACAAGCTACATAAAGAATGGCAAACATGGTTCTTATAGCTTTTATGGCTTATTAGAAGAATATAAAGTGAGTGTCAAATACGGCAATAGAAGAGAAAATTCAACATTCTCCCTCTGTCGAGGTGATGAAACTAGACATTAATTATAACATCCAATTGCAACCCATGAAACAAATTCATAGCATTATGACTTCCTGTAGTTTGTTTTGTACATCTCAATTACTGGACTAAGCAAAATGTAGCTCTCATTATTTTTATAGGAACTAGTCGATGGCTTGTGCAATATGCACATATGTTGTAACCTCAATTTGAAATGTTTATAAAAAAAAAATTCTTTATAGTCCATATATAATACTCGTTATATGTAATAATATTTGGAGAATTAGTTTCGATTATATTACATTGCATATTTACACGTTAATCAAAAGAGAGGAACGATAAATTGTTAATATAAACCTACTAAACTATATGACATATTAATTGAATTATTTATTGAAATTTTACTTTAATATAGTATATATCAATAAAGATCCAATTAGATCTTAGGGGATTACATAAAAAGCCTGACGTATATATCATACTTCAAACTAGGTCATGAGTTTTACCTTTGTCAAATAGTCCCAAACTTAATTATGATATTTTTTAAATTTGAAACCCCTATCCAAATCCATTATTTGTTCTTCTAAAGAAAAAAAATCCGTTATTATTTTTTTTTTCTCATTATTATGGATAGTAATGGAGTAGAGAAAAAAGGATAAACCAGTGATAAAATTTTGTATCTCATAGAGTTAACCAAATTCGATTTTCAGTGAACCACTTTCGCTATTTATTCTATCAAATGGCTAACAATTGATTATAAACAAGTCTTAGGGGAAACAGAGTTAAATATATGGTTTCTTGCTTTTCTCTACTCCATTATAGCCCCTAAATAATGAAGATGGATAGAGACTTCACATTAAAATGATTTCAAAAATTTGGAACTTTGAGTGAAAAAATCAAAACCTTGGGACCCAATCTGAAATGTGGTATAAACTTTGGCCATTTTTATGTAATTTTCTCTTAATTTTAATTGCACTCTAATTTTACGTCAAATTTCCCAATTGGATTTCAAATCTATTTTACTTTTGTGTCAGTTTTCTGAAAATTTAACACTACTTCCAACCCATTTAAAATTTATTAATTTATCTAAAAATCTCACTTATCATCAATGCAAATACAAAATTAAAAAAAAAAAAAAGGCAATAAAAAATTTGGACGAATTGTTTATAATTTTGTCTCTGAACTTTATTTATTTGTCATTTCAGTTATTAAAAATTATCATGTTTTTGAAATTTAGACGATTCAAAGAACCGTAATAGGAAGAGATTTTAAGTTGTTAAGGTTGGATTGAGGTTCCACTATGATGACATTATAATGAATTTAATAATTATTTAAAATATAATAAATATATTAAATTAATACAAATAGAAAAATTGACTAAAATAGTCTAAATAAATATAAAGCCCATCTTTCAAATATATTTTTCATATCACAACATTCATTATAGTGTTTCAAAAATCAACGCAATATTATCAATTGTTAAAAAAAAAAAATAAATAATAACTAGCCTCCGAGCACGCGCATAAATTGTTAAAAAAACATAATAATAATAATAATAATAATAATAACTAGCCTCTGAGCACGCGCATAGGCTCTTCTATTTTTTGAATAAGGGTTAATTTAGAGCATTTATTATAATTTGGGATTACTATATTTTCCAATCACAAAAAAAAAAAAAAAAAAACTTAGGGGTGTGATAAAAAATTATTTCACCGCACATAATACTCATCACACCCCTAGGTTTTTTTTTTTTTTTTTGATTGGAAAATGTAGTAATCTCAAATTATAATAAATGTTCTAAATTAACCCTTATCCAAAAAATAGAAGAGCCTTTGAACATGCGCGTGCTCAGAAACTAGTTTATAGGACGCGCTTATGTATTTCTAGAATTCATATCTAGTTAATACAAATTTGATTAAAAATTAAAATCAATTCTTCCCATTAGTGAATTAATAGACAACCAAAGTGACATATTTTGTAGTACTTTATAAAAATCTGATGGTACATAACAAAATATTATAAGGATTTGCAACAAAAAAAAAAAAAAAAAAAAAAGATTACAAAAAGGGAAAAAAAAAGAAAAGAAAAGGTTAATCTGATTAGCTGTATTCTCACCACTACTAAGTTGGGCTTCATTTTGCACAATTGATATTTTGCGACCCAAACGACGAATATGTGTAAGCTGATTTATGCCTACCACTTGCACAGGGCCTTCATTTAAATTTATTTGATTTGTCTCTAAATCAGTTTGACTGTGATCAATGTCTGTTGTTCCACGTTCTCTATTATTTATAGGATGCGCTTGTGTATTTCCGGAACTCATATCTAGTTAATACAAATTTGATTAAAAATTAAAATCAACGCTTCCCATTAGTGAATTAAGAGACAACAAAAGTGACATACTATACGGATTTGAAAAAGAAGAAGAAGAAGTAATAGATGGACTTTAAATATTCTATGAATAAATAGCAAACACTAATTTTTTTTTTTTATAGATTAAGATAACATGAAATTTAGTTTGTTTTTTATTTTGCACATAGGAAAGACATCCATTAACTATTTAAAATTTAAAATACTCAACTTCTACACAAATGCAAACTTCCACCACCACACACACGTTCTCCCATTTGAATTGGGCAATTCAAGCTGTACTCTTAGTCTTAACTTCTAATCCTTATCTTCTTTTTTTTTTTCTTTTTTTTTTTTTTCTTTTTTTTTTAAAAGTTTTTTAATAAAATAAAACTTTTAAAATTGTTTAGAAATTTCTCTTACTCGGTTACTTCTTAACTAAATTTTAAAATTTTAGATAAGCAACAACTTAAAAATCTTAAGTTTTAGCTTATCTAGAATTTCTTCCTCAAAAAAAAAAAAAATAATAATAATAATAATAAAAAAACTTATCTAAAATTTAAGTGTTTTAACTGTTCATAAACACATCTGCTGGTGTGAACAAAAAAAAAAAAAAAAAAAAAAAATCCTTACGCCTACACGTTGAAGACTTAATAAAAATTGGTGAGGATAATCAATTATCACTTTTAAAAAAAAAAAAAAAAAATTAAAAAGTCACCCGAAATACATGTTTCTTACTCGGTTACTCCTTTTAAAATTTTAGATAAGTAAAAACTTAAAAATCTTAGATTTTAACTTATCTAAAATTTCTTTCTTAAAAAAAAAAAAAAAAAAACCTTATCTAAAATTTAAATAGAAAAGGAAAAGAAAGAAGAAAAACGGAGAGTTAGTCCGGCATGCACCGATAGATTTCTTTCCCTATCTCCCTTTCAAAATCCTGCTCTCTGTCAAAAGCAAAAAAAGGGTTCCGTCGAGCATTAACCATTTAGGTCCGTTTCCCTCAGGATGATCAATTTCCACGGCAGGATTTACCTAGGAGATTAATCGTGTTGAGAAGAAGCGTTCTTTTCCTTTTGGGGTTTGCTCCTATGGGCCAGATTTTAACTTGATTTCTTTTTCTCTTTTGATTAACTCATATATTACTCTGCTCCTTTTTTGTTCTCTTAGTTATCATTATTGCAGTTACGTTGCTTAAATAGAGGTTATTTAGTCATTTCTTATTAGATAGCCAGATTACTCTATTTTGTTATTATTATCATATCTGTCTGCCACAATCAGTCTGAAACAGCTCTGTCTACCGTAAGCACGCCCCTAACAGATGAGGCATAGTTTGCGCACAAGTCGGCCCAAATTGAGTTGCCATTGGACTGGTCTCAGCTCCCTTACTCAGAATACTCGAGCCTACTACTGCAGGAGGCTGCCCAGCCCAATACAAGAAAAAGACCCCTACATTAAATTGGCAACTCCACTGGGGAGTTGAGAAATAGATAGGGACCAAAGCCCTTGCAAACAAATGCCTCCAAGATCCAGGGCAATGCGAAACATGAGTGCCGTACCCTCAGAGGCAGAATCCAGGCCAACAATACCTCAACAACAACAGCCAAACTAGGCGGAATGTGCCAACGGAATGGGGGTTGGACCCTAACCTCATCCAAGAATCCCTACCGACAATGCCAACACCTTCATTAAGGTGTTGCAAGCCCTGCAACACTTGCAACAACAAATGATGGAAGAAATCCATCAGCTAAAGACAAACAGAACGAAGGAACAAGGAAGTCAGCATGACCCAGAACATGCGGCGGACAAAGAGGAGACACTGACAGGAGGTGTCCCACAAAATGTGGAACAACGTTTTATTACTATGGTTGAAGTAGCGGCTCTCTTGGAACAAGATAGAGCCAGAGCACCCAAGGAGAGATTCTATGCACGAAGGCTTCCTTACCTACTAAGGGTGCTCAGTAAACCATACCCCGAGAGGTATGAGCCACAGGCTTTTGCACAGTATGATGGTAGGAAAGGAAGTGCTGTTGAGCATGTGAGCAAGTTCATTGATACTCTTGGCCCTCACGTCGCAGATGAAGATTTGAGTCTTCGAGAGTTTTCTAAATCACTATGTGACCGGGCTTACACTTGGTACATTGGCCTAAAGTCAGGATCGATCCCAACATGGGATGACCTGGTGGATGTATTTTGTACTAAATACTTCCACGGGGAAGAAACAGTAACACTTGCAACTCTGCAAGCAACCAAGCAGAGGAGTGGTGAAGACTTGATGGAATACATCAAGAGGTTCAAGGACATAGCACTCGATTGCTATGATCATTGCGAAGAAAGGACCTTGGTAGAAATGTGTATGACAAACATGATTAGAGAGTACAGGGCAGTCCTGGAAAACTTAGAAATCTCCTAGTTTGCACAATTGTTGCAAAAGGCCAGAAAAACTACCCAATCCGTGAAACCAAGCACAGACAAAAGAAGCGCTCCACAGGCTATGGCAGTATCCATTGGCAAGTGAAAAAAGAAGACTGAAAGGAGGGAATATGATACTCCTCTGCCAATACCATGCATTCCAAAAGAGTTAGATGTGCTGCTAGACAGGTGGATAGCAGACGAAGTTTTTAAGCCTAATCAGGTTGCTAGAAAGCCCATGGAAGAGGAGCGAAGGGACCCATGCTTTTGTTGTTTACACAACTATGTACAACATTCTACCGTAGAATGTTGGGCGCTTCACAGAGAAACCCATTCCCAAACCATAAAGGGAAGGGTGTAGCGGCGGTGGTAATATGCGTGGATCCGGGGGAGGACGAAGAAGAAAATCTAGCCTTGCCTGCGGCGGCCATTACCACTTTACAGCAAAGCTCCAAATTCAAAAATTTGTTTGACTAGCTGGGACTCACAGCAAAGGAAAGAAAGATAGCCACGGAGGCTTTGGTGAGCATCGCCTCTAATGTAGGAGTAGAATGTTTATCCACAGAAATCCCAAATAATAGGGCTCTCTTATAAGAATCAATCGAGATCACTTTTAGCAATGAGGATATGGAGGTGGTATACCTAGATCGTAGAAGGCCCTTATACTTAACAGCATCCATAAATCAAATCCCCACAAAGAGAGCCTTGGTAGATACCGGTGCTTCTGTTAATCTCATTCCATTGAGCACTTTACAAGCAGCAGGAATTTCAGAAAGAAAGATTCAGGGATGCCCAATGGAAGTGACAGGGTTCGGTGGAAGAGGCGAATACACCGTAAGCCACATTTAGCTGTGGTTGAAAGTAGGCCCCATAGCTTCTTTAGCTTGATTCCATGTGGTGAAAACAGAAGTATCCTATCATGTGCTTTTGGGAAGGCTATGGTTGCACAAACACCAATTGGTCTCATCCACTTATCACCAGTGTGTGAAAGGAAGATTGAATGGAAGGATGATACGCATAGCTGCAAACCCCTTACCGTTCGAGCAGGCAGAGGCTCATTTAGTGGAAATTATGTTCTATAATCAATGGGCTCCATTTGGGGAAAGCTTAGTATCAAAGCCACGAGGTACCTTTGTACCCAAGTGGGAAGACATCCAAGGCGACCCAAAACTTGATCTAAGGGAATTGTTAGCACGAAAGAGGAAAAGAAGAGAAGCACCCGCCGCAGAACCAGATGACACACCCCAATGTGTTAGGGTCTGAGGCCCTGATGGCAGGATCGTGTATAAATTATGAAGGTACGCGGGGCCCACAAATGAGATACAAGCGGGCCCCACCCAAAAATGGCAGCACGAGAGTTTGGCGTGTTGCGTGGTTCAAGAAAATTCAGATGAAGGAAATAAGGAAGAAAAAAATGAAGAAGTTGTAGCAGAAAATGAGGTACAGGTTGCGGCAGAAGAAGAAATGGAGGAAGTTGACTTAGGGTCTGTTTCGCAAGGACCAAGACCTATCTCAATTAGTGCAAGTTTGACAGAAAAGGAAAAATCAGAGCTGATACTATTGTTGAAAGAGTTCAAGAACGTCTTCGCATGGGACTACAGCGAAATGCCAGAGGCCAGGCTAGGCCAAGCCAGTGGCCTAGCCTGCTAGGATATTCCACACGGAAATAGAAGGGCAAATTGTCAAAGAGGTACAGAAATTGCTGGCCGTAGGGTTCATCAAGCCTATCCAACACCCGTGCTGGCTGTCCAACATTGTACCAATAAAGAAGAAGAACGGTCAGATAAGATGTTGTGTAGATTTCAGAAATATCAACAGGGCTTGTCCGAAGGACGAGTTCCCCTTACCAAACATGGATTTGCTAATAGATTCTGCAGCAGGAAGCGCCATGTTTTCATTCATGGATGGGTTCAGCGGGTATAATCAAATCAGGATGGCGCCAAGAGATGTGAAGAAAACCGCTTTCAGGATGCCCATGGGCGATTTCTACTACACTGTGATGCCTTTTGGCTAAAAAATACGTGTGCTACTTATCAGCAGGCGATGACGGCCATATTTCATGATATGATGCATCAAGAACTAGAAGACTATGTGGATGACATAGTAGTAAAATCAAAGAGGGGAGAAGAACACTTCCAAGTATTGAGAAGGGTATTCGAGAGGTGCAGAGCTTTCAAACTAAGGATGAACCTTCTCAAATGTGCATTTGGAGTGTCCTCTGGGAAGTTCCTGGGCTTCCTAGTTCATAGCAGGGGAGTAAACGTGGATCTGGCCAAAGCTACAGCCATAGCAACCATGAGACCTCCAGACACGGTAACGGAGTTAAAAAACTTCTTAGGGAAATTTTCATATATTTGGAGGTTTATCCCTGGGTTGGTGTTAATCACTTTTGCTTTCACCAAGTTGCTCAGGAAAGGGCAAAGTTTTGAATGAGGAGAAGCGCAACAGGCAGCCTTCAAAAAGCTACAGCAGATCATGATGAACCTCCCTACAGTACAGGCCCCAATTCATAAAAAGCCACTATTACTCTACTTGGCCACCCATTCGTACGCCATTGGTGCGTTAATCGCCCAAGAGGATAGAGGTGGCGTTGAGCAACCCATGTACTACATCAGCTGTCCTTAAAAGATGTAGAAACTCGTTACCCAAGGGCAGAAAAGGCGTGCTTAGCTATTGTGTATTCTTCGCAGAGGTTGCGCCATTACTTCTTGGCTTACGAAGTGTGGCTGATGACCAAGTCCCGTGCCATCAAAGCTCTATTGCAACAACCAGTCCTCTCTGGCAGGATATCTCAGTGGTTGTTACAATTGTCACAATACGATTTGAGAATAGGGACACCCAAGGCGGTAAAGAGCCAGGCTATTGCAGACCTATTGGTGCAGTTTCCAGGAAAAAAAGAATTCTCGCTAGATGATGAAGTTCCAGGGGAAGTGTCCATAGCAGAAGAGATCAAAGAACAATGGGTAATGAAATTTGATGGGTCTTTTACCACCCAATCTGGAGGAGTGGGAATATTTTTGTACCATGAAGAGGATAAGACAGTAGCACTGTCATTCAAACTGGAATTCCCCTGTTCAAACAATACTGCAGAATACGAAGCCTACCTGACGGGGCTGACCACTAATCTCGAAATAGGAATTAAGCACTTAAGGGTATTGGGTGATTCGAATTTGGTAGTCTGCCAGGCTAAAGGGAGCTTTTCCTTAAAAGAACCTAGCTTAGCCCCGTACAGAGCAATGGCCAAGAAAATGAAAGAAAAGTTCTTAACTTTTGAAATAGAGCATGCTCCTAGGAATGAGAATCGGTTTACGGATGCGCTAGCCGTACTAGGCTCACAAATAATATTTGAAGGTGATAACACCAAAATAGAGGTCAGCAAGAGGAAAGAATCCATAATCGAGATGCTAAAGAAGAAGTTCCAAGAGGAACAGTGCGGCAGGGATTGGCAGATCCCTATAAGGGAAGCCTTGATGAAGGAAGAAGATGCTGCAGGACTAAAGGTACTAAAAGACTACACCCTGGTGAGGGGAGAATTGTACAGCAGAAGGCCAGGTGGGTCTTGTCTATATGTGTGGAGTAAGAGGAAGCCCAGAGAAAGTTGAAAGAAATACACAACAAGACTTGCGGATCCTGCAGGGAGATTAGCCTTTACCGCAGACTTTAAAGGGCAGGCTTTTATTGGCCGGACATGGGTAAAGATGCAGACCAAGTCCAAACCCAGTGTGGGACCTGCCAACTTGTGGCAGACAGAAAGGAAAGTTACGCTGTGTTCATTAGCGAAGACTGGAGAAGCCCATTTATACAGTACTTGAAAGAAGGCATCCTGCCACAAAAACACAGCAAAAGATACAAGCTCAAGAGATTGGCAACACGTTACTTTTTGCATAACATGGTCATTTTCAAAAAAGGGTACGATGGGGACCCTTTGAGGTGTTTGGGCCCTGAATAAGCGAAAGAAATGATAAAAGAAGTACACTCAGGAGAGTGTGGGGAGCACCAAGGAAAGAAAAAGCTTTGCAGATGGCTGCTGCAGATGGGCTACTACTGGCCTACCATGAAAAGAGATACGGCAGAATTTGTGAAAAGGTGCCACAGTTGCCAAGTACAAGCCAAATTGATTCACACTTATCCGTAGAATCTACATAGCATGGTCACCCCATGGCCCTTCCACACTTGGGGGCTTGATTTAGTGGGACCCGTTAACCCACCATCGTGTGGATTCATATGGATACTAGTAGCCACGGAATATTTTACAAAATAAGCAGAGGCAGCGCCACTCCGTAAAGCCACAGGAGGAGCAGTGGCAAACTTCATCAAGGAGAATATAATTGTGAGGTTTGGGGTGCCTCGCAGGATCATCAGCGACAATAGCACACCATTTGTCAATAGTGATTTAAGAAAGATGTTAAAATTCTACCAAATCAAACACCACTGGTCATCACCTTATTACCCTCAAGGAAATGGGCAAGCAGAAGCAACGAACAAGACTCTCATAAAGATTATCAGTAAAATAAGCCAAGAGTATACAGGAGGATGAGCAACGCACCTGCCAGGCGCTCTTTAGGCTTATAGAAGTTCGCCTAAGTCAGCCACAGGTTTTTTACCTTTTTCTTTGGTCTATGGAACTGAGGTAGTGAACAGAGCAGAGATAATGACCCCATCCCTGAGAGTCATGCAGATGCAAGAAAAAGAGAAAGAAGAAGAAGTCTTTGCTGCTGAAAGGTGTAAAGACCTAAAAGGACTTGATGAAAAGAGAGAAAAAGCCCAGGAACACAGCCACAGATACAGACAAAAGATGACTAAAGCCTATGGCAGGATGACCAAAGAGATGGTGTTTGCAGAAGGAAAACTTGTGTTAAAAGTGGTAGATTACGTCAGACAGGGCATGGCAGGACCATCTAAGTTTGTACTAAAGTGGGAAGGACCCCTTGTCATAAGGGAGGCGCATCCAAGTGGATATTATCGTTTTACTCAGATGGATGGCAAGGACTTAATGGATCCCATCAACGGGAAATGGTTGAAACATTATTATGCCTAAGAAGAAAAGTTATGTAGCTGTCCCTTTCTTTTTGCTTTGTTAGAAAGCTTTTATTTTTCCTTTTACCTTTTTCCATCTTTCAAATGACTATGTCGCAAGAAAAAAAAAAATTTAACATGCTTTCATCAGAGTGTGATGAAAAAGTACGAAGTATTATTATCATATGTCATAGCAAAAGCAAAAACAGTAGCAAAGTGTAGCATCATAGGTTACAAACCCAAACTGTGGCAAACTAACCAAATAAGTGCTATGGGAAACATAAAGTGTACTAAATAGAGTAATAAGGGAAGGGAAACAACGAAACAAAGAGAAAGCTGCATCATCATCAACGGAGTCTAGAAATGAGTGGCTGATCTCCAAAACGACTGGACCCACCAACGCTAGAAAGAAGGTGCTCGCGACGGCCCTCCAAGTCTGCCATTTTCTTCCTCAGAACCTCAAGGTGTGAGTCAATAGCATCAACAGTAGGCTGGACTTTCCTCATAAAAAGGGCCCAAGCAATCTCTCGATGGTGGTTCAAGATAAACTCCTCAGCAAAACCAACACTAACAAGCTCCTGCGCTGCAGCTTTCCACTGTAGGATCCTCTCGGTGGAGACAGTGTCAACAAAGTTATGCTCAATATCGTTTAGCACACTCCCCAACATTCTCAAGAAGTGCTCTCTGGTGAAGCGGCCAAGTTGGAATCCCTGCATGAAATCCCCACGATTGCTATAGACCGTCACCAAGTGAGAAGCACAGTCCTTAGGGATTCTGAAGCCATAGAAATCTACATAAGGAGGTTCGGAGCCCCAGAAATCCGCAAATCCAAGATCATTGACTTCAGGCTAATCAAAGCGTGCAAAAAAGGCTCTAGCCTCGCTCACAAGATCTAGAATGGTGGCAAAACTGCTACCCACTTCAAACTGAGAAGGCACCGTAGGAAGTGGACCTGTCAAGGAAGCACAAGGCATGAAATGAGAAACCTTGAAAAGAAGACAAACTCGTGGGGAAGAAATGAAGAAGGAGATAAGGAAAAAGAAAACTTACCAGGGATAGCAAGAATGGGGACTGTAGGAGCAGCAGAAACAGGCACAGGAGGGATGGCAGAAATGGGCACTGTAGGAATGGCAAAAACGGGTGCTATGGGTGTGGCAAGAGGAGCTGTCGTGGGCATCCCTACGTCTGCTGCAATGCCCAACCCCTCAAAGGTCTCTGCAAACAGGGAGATAGGCACACAAATAAAGGGGGGATCACAGCGAGGAGCAAGGCAAACACATACGCATAAAAGAAAAATGGGGGAAGGAGAAGAGTGAACTTAGCAAAAAAGAAAAAGAAAAAGGGCACATACCCATGAAATCAGGTTCGGGTGGAGCACCTTCCTCATCTTTAGACTTAGAAATCCTCCTCCTCAAGACGAGCTCATCATCAGGATCCTCAAGAATATCCTCAATGGACAACTTAGCATCAGGCCCACGGGTGGCAGAACTAGGAATGGAGGAGGGAGTAACTATCAGAAAACAACCGTCCTTCACAGCCTAAGACAGAGTTGCGAAGGAGTCACGGGTGGGAATGACAAAGGGTGTAACAGGAGTAGCCTCGGTTTGAGTAGCAGCAGGAGGGGTGGCTCCCCTTTGAACAGTGGATGTCTTGGCAGGAACAGGGGTGACCTCACTAACCTTCCTAGTATGAGTACCCTCATCTATGGGTACCGGCCCAGCGAGAGAGGGAGGAGCCTCAACAGAAGCCCCATGTACGACAGAAGGGGCAGGTGTCTGGAATGCTGCACTGGCACCCTCAAAAAAGCCTACCATAGGTACACCCATGGAGGCAAAAAGCTCTTCAGCTGTGGGTTGGTACACAGAGAGAGGCTCGGGTTCATCCTAGAGGACAAAAAAAAGAAAAGAAACAAATGTGAGGATCGAGTAAATTTCCCTTGGGTGGATGAGGTACAAAAAAGCATACGGCAGATGAAACACATGCAAAAAAAAAAAAAAAAAGGATGAAGGGAAGTAAAGAAAAAGGAAAGGAGGATGTACCTCGAATTCAGGCTCGTCAAGCAGTATGGGACGGGTGACAAACGTGTCTTCTCTATGCTTAGATTGCCAAAAAAAAAAAAAAAAAAAAAAAGGGAGAACAAAAGACAAAGTCAAAGAAAGAAGTCCACAAGCATGTCAAAAGTAGCCACCGAGAAAGTAAAAAAAAAAAAAAAATATATATATATATATATATATAATATGCAAAGTACGAGGCAGGATTAGAAATGACGTACTCTCCGCTCAGTAGCAGGTGTAGGGTGAGGGGTTGTCTTTCTCTTGCTACCCCATGTCCTACTGGAAAAAGAAGCATCCGTAGGTGACCATGGAGTGGCAGGCTTGGATTTGCTTACAGACTTAGGCTTAGCAGGACCTTTCTTACTCGGTGCAGGAATGTTCAACACTTTAACTTTTTTCTCCCAACCTGGAGGATAATTACCAGTGTGCCAATACCACCCTCTTTTCTCCTTATCATATTCAAAGATGGCAGACCGGTTCTGTTCCTTGGCATATGGACTTGGAAGGCAGGAGCAATCGAGGATTAGCCGAAATAACGATACTAAGCCCATCCGAAGGAATAAGGGAGAAACCTCGACTACCCACCAACTCTTGCTCGAACGAAGTCATCACTGCCTACTAATACCCATGCACGGCAGGAGTGCAAAGGCCCTCCCTCTATGAGCCAGGAATGGTAACTGCACTGAAACGTTGTCTCCAAAATTCAAAGGCGGTGTGCTGCAGAAAGGGTCGAACCGAAGTAGGGGATTCCATAAGAAAAGAAATGTCATAAGGAATGTCCTAATCCAATCCAAACTGTCTTTTCACTCGGTTGGCAGGATAATGAATGAACCGGATGCCTTCATTAGCTAAGTAAGGCAACCATCCGACAATGGTGGCCGCCAAATAAGTAATCTCTGTCTCATCAAAACCGGCCAACGGAGTGGTAGTCCCAACAATATCAGCAAACAAGCCCATTGCAGAATCTATGCATGTATAGCCCGTGCCCAAATTTCTATAAGCTCTCCAACAAAAACCAACACCTTCGTCAAAAGACTCAACAACAGAATAATCAATAGGCTTTAAACTAGACCAACGGAAAGCCAACAGAAAATCGGACTCAAATCTGCCGCAGAAGTCAGTAATTACCCTCAAGCAGGATTGATACTTCTCTCTAGCAAAGCAAAGGGGTCTACACGTTGCCAAGTGTTGGGCATAACGCTCAAATAACAACTGTTGCAGAATTGTATTATGAACGGATGAGGTAACTATATGGCAGGAGCTTACCTGGCTCTCATCACTCCATAAGATGTCTAGTTGGACATACAAATGCCCTAGGAACATAGGAGTCAGCGGCAGACTAACTCCAGCAGATATTTTGATGGCTAAACGGAAGTATAAGGGCTTTATGGCATAATGGGGGTGGGACCTAAAAACAAACTTGCAAAGCCAAAACGCAACAACAGCTGCACGGCGGGCAGCAACAGAAAATTTAGAAGAAGAACTAACCCAATATGACAACTTGGCATTCCCGGTCATCCTCTTCTTCAATTCGACCTCAATGGCCTTTTTCTCCGGCGAAAGCTCCAGAGTGGCAGGATCGGTATCACCAAGAATGGGTAAGAGTAACTGGTTGGCCACGTCTTCCAGGGCCACGGTGAGTTCGCCGCAGGAGAAGAAGAATGTATGGGTGGTGGCGCACCACCAGCGGACCAAGTGACGAAGGTTGTAGAGGTCTCGAAAATTGGATAGGCTTCGGGATAAGATGACGGCCTTCAGAACACCGGCCTGCTGTAACAAACCCATGAAGCCCGTATCGGATAACTCCCTATCAACCTACTCCCTCCAACCCAATGCGATACCTGACCCAAATTCGAAATGGATAGGCACGGGGAGCGAAATTCCTTGGCGAATAACTAGATCGGGGATTGAGGAGGCCAACGGGGCCCAAGAAAAATCGGGGTTTCGCCGAACAAGGGCGAGCCACACACATCCCGGCTATGGCAGCGCGTAGTCACCAGGAATCTTGGGGAAATGAGGATGGACATTATACCAACGGTTGAATAGAGGGGCGCACTCACTGTTTGGGTCACGCCGCACCTCTTCTTCATCGGAATGGTCCGACTCGGAGTACATAGCCTCCTCGCCTATCTCCTGTTTGGCAGGAGGATCGAAAACGGCCTTTTTCCCATTGCGGCGGGAAGAGCTTTGGCTTTTCACCGGCGCCATAGCGTGAGGGCTCGATCAGAGTAAAATAGGTATGGGTGTTTGAAAAGAAGAAAATGGTGGAGGAAGGGAAACAGATAAAGTATTTTGGAAAAGAAGGAGTTTGTGTTTGGATTGCAAAGGGACTCTCTTCTTAAATATCGGGGTCATTAATACCGGCATGAAGGGACGCGATGGATCAGCCATCAAGAAGAGAATGAAATTAATGAAGCGGTGGTTATGTCTTAAAATAACTATCATTCTGGGAAATTCGAAGAGTCACTACTGTTCACGGCAGGAAAAGAAATATATATATATATATATATATAGGAAGGGGTCTATTGTTTAAAAAAGCCCACGAAGGAAAAGAAAGAAGAGAAGAAGAAAGGACAAGAAAGTCTTTTATTCACATATGAATTGCAGGGGCGCTCCATATGTTCAGGGGGCTAAATGTTAAGGGCCATTTTTGTGGAATCCAAATAGGAGAAAGAAAGCCCAACTCAGCAACACGAGCAGCAAAGGAATGGCAAACATGAAGTAAAACTATTAAGCTCAAGCGACAGGAATAATAGATCATAGGCCCATAATATAAAAAAATTGGTCTTGTGGAGGAAAACGGGCTTAAAGAAGCCCGGAGAGAGAGAAATAACACTCATGGGCAGTATATAATATGGAAAAGTGAGAAGGGGCCACAGAAGACCCAAAGCATTGTAAATAAAGAAAGTAAGGGATTAATGGCAAGCCCATAAACCCCAAGGATGAGAAAAAGGAAATTGGGCCAAGGAAGCCCAGTGAAGTTAGTAAAAGTCCAATGGAATGTAGAGTTAGTAAATGCGCCAAGGAAGCCCAAAATAAGCAAATAGGCCAGGGATGCCCAAGGGAAAACAAAAGGGACGCTGAAGCCCATGAGTAGGAACATCAGTGGCCATGCTAAGTCACTGGGGGAAAGAATAAAATGGCAGGCCCAAAAGAGGCCCAGCAGGAGTAAGTCATTACGGCAAGAATGATAAGTAATGTGGCAGGAAGTCAAAACAATTAAGAAATAGGCTAAAAGGAATACAAAGCCCAGTACCAAATAAAGCCCAGTTCCTAGAAGGAGTGGGAAACCAAAAAAGTAGCTCACATAAAAGGTCAAGAATGGACGGCAGACAATGCAGGTAAGCCTTCAGACCACGGTGGATGTGTGAGCAGCAGGCAAACTTTGGACACATGTGGAAGGCAGGCACGCGCAAGGCCCAGACCTTACCAGCCTATATCCAGCCAATATGGGACATGGTAAGGTCGTGGGTCAGATGTAAGAGGGTGTGGTTTGGTGGTGGGGAGAGGGAAAAACCCTATTCAGGGTTCTTGCTTAAACTCTTTTGGGGATATGTTCTGCTGGAATGACATACCTCCAAAAAGAGGCAAGGCTGAGCTGGTACCACTAGGTGCATGTCATGAGGGATAGAGAGAGAGAGAGAATCAGCACCGTGGCAGGAAAAGGTGCCACAGCAGACTAACAAACAAAATAATTGTCTTTGTCTGGTAATGGGGAGGGGCACGTAGACGAAACAGTGATGGTCGACAAGTACACCCAAACCAGACAAAGGTGGTTAAGGGGTAGAACAGTAAAATCCGATCACGGCAGACACTATAAAAAGAAGTCTTTACCGTGTATAGGGACATGGATAGAGGGGGAGAAAATTCCATACACAAGGGAGTTATAGTCGAAACAGAGAAAAATCACAAAATAGAAATGGAAAAGAAAGATGGAAAAAGAAAACTAAAATAAAGAAAGAAGGAAAGAAAGAAAGAAAGAAAGAAGGAAAAACGGAGAGTTAGTCCGGCATGCATCGATAGGTTTCTTTCCCTATCTCCCTCTCAAAATCCTGCTCTCTACCAAAAGCAAAAAAGGGGTTCCATCGAGCATTAACCATTTAGGTCTATCTCCCTCAGGATGATCAATTTCCATGGCAGGATTTACTCTTGATTCTTCGAAGAAGTCAAAAGTTATATGCCGAGTTTAATTGCTTAATTTTTCACCTATACTACCCTTTAAAGAAAGATAAAAATCATAAAATCAATGCGGCAACTTGTCTAAAATGAACAAAGTATGACTATAAATATGATAGGGTAACAAGTACAACCAACCATAAAAAATGAATAATGCTATAGAGAGATCTAAATTATTTTACAAAATTTTTTACAAACTCCTGATGTGGTGAGTGATTATTAGTAAATGAAAAAAATGATATTAATGGTGGGCTTAGATAAGAACCAATAAGAGGTTTGCTACATCAATATTTTGTAAAACTTTTGTAAAATAGTTTGTGCATGTGACATTACTCATAAAAAATTGACATGTGCTCATACCATAATCATTCAAGTGTGGTTTCATAAGTCGTGTGCAATGCATGAGTATATATATCATATCAAATAACTCTAAAATCAATTTCATTTATTACACAATTTAAAATAAACACCTTACATTTATTCTGCACTCACTCAACATATAACACTCTTACTTAAGTTCAATAAAAACAAGTTTAACTTGTAAAAAAAAAAAAAAAAGCAATGTTGGTGGATAAGCAGCAAAGTGTGCTTTAAACTACAAAGAATTGGTGTTGTCATCCTGTAGAATTAGTAGCACCATTGGAGGTTGAAAGCAAAGCTACAGCTTCATTCATTGTTGGAGTACGATGTAATGACTGAGGGGTATCTAATTGAAGAAGAGGCAATGGAGCTTCAAAATTGAGCACTTGAATTGCTTCCCTTATTGAAGGCCTACGATCATATTCAAAGTGAGCACACCAAAGCCCTACATTCAACAAACACTTCATTTGTTGTTCGTCGAAATTTCCACCTAACCTTTGGTCAGCCGCATTAAGTACTTCTCCTCTTCCATGGAGCTCCCGAACCCACTCCAACATGACTACTTGATCTTCTGGGGCCTCGTGGATGACTGGTTTTCTTCCACAGGCTAACTCCAATGCAACAATTCCAAAACTATAGATATCTGATTCTTTACTTGCCTTTCGGGTTGTGACACATCTTGGGTCTATATAGCCCTGGGTCCCTGCCAAATCAGTAGTTAGTGATCCCCTAGCATGGTCCACAAGCCTAGCTAATCCAAAATCCCCAAGTTTAGCATTGAAATTTGAATCAAGCATAATATTACTTGATTTTATGTCCCTATGCAACACGCAACTTTCCCATTCTTCATGCAAGTAAAGCAAGGCTGAGGCCAAGTCTTGTACAATTTTGTACCTTGCTTCCCATACCAATAAGGTTTCTTCTCTAAAAAGATGTGAATCCAAACTTCCATTGGGCATGAAATCATAAACAAGTAATAGTTGTCCTTTACTTTTTTCATGACACCATCCAATGAGTTGCACCAAATTCTTGTGTCTCAATTGACCGATAATTTTTACCTCAGATACATACTCTCCTATGCCCTGTTTAGACCCTTCTAATACCCTTTTGATAGCAACAATAGAGTCTAAGGCCCTTAAAAATCCCTTATAAACCCCACCAAATCCTCCTTGGCCAAGCTTTTCTTTGTCGCTGAAATTGTTAGTTGCACGAGCCAATTCATCGTACGAAAACCTCCTAGGTCCAACTTCCCTTTTAAATTCTTCATCAAGGGCATGATCATCTTCATTACCCCTCCATTTTCTCTTCCACAAGGCAAATAGAACTGTGGCCAACCCACCAACCAAAATAAATACACCGACAATGACTAACACGGGAAATTTCCATGTTCTGATGAACCTAGAGCTTGGGAGGACTGGATTGGGGTCATTTGGGTCGGTATTGTTATTGTCAATTTCCAAACTTGAACTAAAATTCCAAGAATGAATGGCATGTATAGCATAGTTATGGCCTGTTTCGGCTGAGAATCCAAAAGTAACCCATTCAGGCAGGTAGATTCTCAAATCAACAGTATAAGAAAGTGACTGATTTACAAAAACATTGTTTTTAAAAACAGTGAAGACAACACTCAAATTAAATGAGCTAGAATTGTAACTAATCCAAGCTTCATTTATTTCCCCTTCCATAATAGTAATATTACTCAACCATGACGCATTAGCAAAAGATTTCATAGAGTTGATATCAATACCTACATGTAACCCAGGCGGATCCCATTCATTGCTCCAAATATCGAACTCCACCGCAACAAAATGATCACTCGTTGAGTCTAGGTCATAGAGACCCAGATAGCCACTTTCGGTAGATATAGATGTTTTGGAACCGTTAGGTGCGAGGAAGAAGGCCATCCCGTCTGCATAGTAAGGTTGATTCTGCGAATCAATGACAAAGGAAAAATGCGTAGTGAAATCTGTGAGGTTTTTAGAGTTCTTGTCCCACAGGTGCATGGGTCTGAAATACGTGGCTCGGCCCACCCTCCATGCCTCGTTGCCCGTGAGTTGAATGACTTGGTGTTCATCAGCGTAAGCGCTAGCTTCATATGATATGTTAGGGTCTGAAAAACTAAAACTAGGAAAGTTGAAGGACAAAGCACTTGCAAATGTAAATGGGGTTAGCACACAGAAGAAATTGGTGATCATAAATAGAGAAAAGAGGATGGAAAGCTGTCGAAATCGGAAATGTTTGATCGTGAGGTTGTGAACAGCCATGAATGAAACTTTAGTGGAAAACATCTGTTAATGGAACTTTGAGGTGTGGCTGGGGTAGATATTGCATGGATTCTAATACATAGTAAATATTATCTTTGGTATAATACTTAATTAATTGTTGAGATTAAAAGTTAAAAAAGTTTCTTTTAATCTCAACCATTAAATAAAATATATTATAAAAATTAAAAAGTTAAAGTAGAAAAAATTAAAAAAAATTAAAAAAATTACGAAAAAAGTAAAGGTTGGTGTTGAACCTTATGTGAATCCGACATTGCAGTTGTATTATAAATCAAAGTAACTTGCGCATGTATAGAGTCTTCTAAGAGCAAAGTCAGTCAACGTTCCCTGTAAAAAAAAGTCATTCCAGGGAAAAAGACAAGAAACTCCCTTGCAGGAACATGTTGCTTTTATTATTTTTTAATAAAGAAAAGAAGGGTATGGATGAGTAGAGGCTTCACCATACCAAGTCAGGACAAGCCGTAAGTATAAGAGAAGGTACATGTTGCTTTATTATTACAAAACAAGTGCTTGTTACTTAAAAAAAAAAAAAAACACAGAAAAAGAAGTGCTTGACAGCTTGTTGCCACGTTAAAAAATGCAGTTAAATTAGCACTCAGTTGAATCATTCCGTTAAACTATAATTGAAAAAAAAAATGGAAAATATGGAGAAATTTGACATGCATCCAAGGCATGTATATATTATTAAATTCCATGTTTATACTGCTTTGTATTAAATATATTATTTTATTCACATATTCATGCTGCTTTGTATTAAATATATTTGTAGGGTTGAAATTTGATGGACTAGGCACTAACTTTCCGTATTGTGAGCCCAACAAATCCCCAACAATAAATTTGTAGAGAATGGGTTAAACAGCTGAGCTGATTATGGATTTAGCAATGGCTCATGCAAGCAAACGAGGGTAAAAAGAAATTCAGACAAATATTTAATAAAAGTTTATTCAGTCCGAAGAGGCTTTGCATTTATCAACTTAGTGAATACAACTTTTTCTCTCCCCTTTCTCCAGAGTCCTCTTCCCCTTATATATTCCCCCCCTTCTTCATCTCCACCGTACATTTGTTTTTCATTCAAGCATCCACTTGAGTACACGTCACGTCAGGCATCTTCTTTAGTACACCGTGAGTGGTGGTAGCTGAGGCTGAACTGTTCAGGCGTCTTCTCCACATAAATGCAGCCAGAAAAACTGCTACAGTGCATTAAATGCGGTGGTAGCAGCTTTTCCTTTAAGATATTTTTATGTCTTCCTCATCCCCAGGCACTTCCAGGATTTGCTCTCCTCCGTGGAATCAGTTGGGAAGGTCGCTTTTGCCCCCGGCATATTTGATTGATTAAGTGCTATGATGATCAGACGTTGGAACCTCTTCGGACAAGCAGGATAGCCTTCGGACGTATCCAGGTGTCCTTCTGCACGTATTTTCACCAAACGGGCCCAGCATTGACCTCTTTTACCTCTTCGGACAAACAATGGTATACAAATTGGGTCCTAGGCCCAATTCGCAGCGTTGGGCTTGTCCCCACAATATTATTTTTATTTTTCCTTAAAAATATTATTTTATTCAAGTGTTCACACTGTTTTATAGTAAATATATTATTTTATTGTGTTGTTTATATTATTTTATTAAATTGTGTGTACACACTGCTTTATATTAAATATATTATTTTGTTCAGTTATTCACATTGCTTTGTAGTGGATATATTATTTTATTGTGTTGTTTATATTATTTTATTGTGTTGAAAGCTAAAATAAAACAATTAATATTTGGTGTTTTGTAAAGTGAGAAGATAAAATAGACAAAGTAGCTTTTTGTGGAGCCTTATTGCTAAATTTTTTGCTCAACTAATGTGGATGCTTTGAGTGCTTGTAATAGCTTCTCAAGAAGTACAAATACAAATATTTTGTTCAATTTTTTGTGTTTCACTTTATATTCCACCAATCACAACTTGTTACATATTCATTTGACATTCCTTATGAAATAATCAAACTTTAAATTGGTAAAAAATAAACACATGACATACCGTGATTTTTGTTGTTGTTATTTTATTCAAAGACAGAATTCTACTCTGATATAATCTATATGTATGTGTGTAAAGTTCACTCTTAGAGATTTGAACCCGACTCTTACCCTACACTCCATAAAATACTTATATTTGTGGAGTAGCTATTACGCTAAAGGTGTACAGTGGTTATGACATGCCATTATCAATAGAGGACAGAGTACAACACAAAAAAGAACTTAATATTTGTTTTAAGAAAAATACTGTACATCATTGCGTTAATAAATGCCAAAAATAATTAAATAGGACGAAAATGCATAGCACTAGCCATTTTATAAAAAACAAGTTGATGACCCGCCGGAAGACATGAAATAATTTTATTTCATTCTAAAATAATGTTAAGGATACAAAATTTTTAACATTGACAAGTTTTGATTAGAACATTGCTTTCATAAGAGAATTCACATTAAAGATGTTACTGCTAAAATGCTATTTTAGAACTCAAAATAATAAAATAGGCTCTATATCAAAAGTGTTATATTTTAAAAAATATAACTCTCAGCTACAGAAAATTGCTAGCTGAAACTTAAATTTAAAAAAAAAAAAAAAATTGTGGCATGGTACGTCTCCTCTTCTCTTTTTAGTTTTTTTATGGTGTTTATTGTATAAGTTATATTATTTTATTATGTTATTTATATTATTTTAATATGTTGTATGCTAAAATAGAACATTCGAAATTTGGTGTATTTTAAAGTGAATTGTTAAAATAGATAAAGTGAATTTTTAAGTTGTTTAAAGCTATGTTTGATGTGAATGCTCTAATAGGCCATTAGTGACATCATTTTTATTAGCAATAATCACAACATATCACCTTAGTTGTTATGAAAATTTTTGTGTTTTCAGGTTTATTGATTTCCAATATATTTCCAGTGTCATCTATAGGACAGTACATGCTCAAAATTAGGCATTTAAATAAATTAAATGTATGAAATTAGTCATCATTACAGCCATTTACCGAACAACTATGGAGAATAAACTGCCAAGCAATATATTATTAACACTGTGACTTGAAGACATATTTTTGTTCTAGGCTCTGTGAATAACCAAAGAGACAAAAGAGGAGAAATTGTGAGGATTTTTTTTTCCAAAACTTGTGTTTTATATCATTTTTCTATGCTCATAACTTGCTAAATTCAAAATTAAAAGCTACGAAAGAGAAATTTGTGTCGTGCACTTTTCAGTAAATTTTTGCTTGAGTCAAATCGACGTTAGGAAGGCCGAGAAATAAGTTTGCAAAAAACGACAAGAAGTGTGCAACCTTTTTTTTGGGTCCAAAATTAGCATGAGGAGCCAACCTTGCATACAAATTTAACAAAAATCATGCTTGTGGTGATTCAAAAAGTTGGTAATTTAATTCATAAACTAGCATGGTTCCCCATCCTTGGGTGCATGGGTCTGAAATACGTGACTTTACTCGCCAACTGTTTTGCCTGTAAGGTGTTAGTGAATTAAATTGCTTACTTTTCAGGGTAAGCTCCCTCATATGATATGTTAGTGTTGGCATAACTAAAACTAGTTAAGTTGAAGGCTGTTACACTTGTAAATGTAAATGGGGTTAGTAGAGAGAAGAAATTTAGTGATCATAAAGAGATAGATGATGGATGATGAAAAGCTATGGAAATAGGATTAATGTTTTATCGTGAGGTTGTGAACAACCATGATTAAAACTTTCGTTTTGAGGTTGTAAATACCCATTATTGAAACTTTTGAGTAGTTGAAATTGAAAATTTGAGATATTGTTTGCAGTTGTACAATAAATCAATGTAACTCAAATAAGTAATTAAGTAATACCCGTTTGCCAAAAATTATTTTTGTCAATTTATTTTACTATTCAGCTTATTTTTGCTATTATTTATGGGTCTCACTGCATTTTTTGGTATTATTTATAGGTCTTATTATACTATTTGAACTAATTTTTACCTTTATTTACAGTACTTTTAGCAAAAATTTTTCAGTTTCAAAATAAGCGAATCCAAACGAAACCTAAGTGTAGTGTACGGTATAAGAGCAAAGTCAGTCAGCGTTCCTAAGCCCACTATTTTTTTTTATATAGTGTGTTAACATAGTGAAAACGCTAAGTGGTTTTTTATTTTTTTATTATTTTTTTATGACCAAATTAACTAGTGGTTGTACGAAGTTTTTATTTTTTATTTGGTAAAGTAATTGTAGGAATTTTCTACGGAAAAAAAAATTGCTATCTATTAATTAATTAAGGTGATAACTAGCACGCTGAAATGGACCGGACTTATTACCAACTGAAGGAAGAAGAAGAGGGGAAGATTCCATATCTAATTGCCACCAGGATAGAGAAATGTAAAATTGAAATAGGACTTTTCAACCAATTAAAAAAAAAATAATAAAAAAAATAAAAATAAAAATAAAAAAGACCAAAAGGCATAGAACTACTCATTTCATCGACCTTGTTGCTTGTCTAAATTGACAAGTGGTTTTTTTTTTTTTTTTTTTTTTAATTTTATTTTATGACCAAATTTACAAGTGGTTGTACGAAGTTTTTGTTATTTTTTTGGTGAAGTGGTTGTAGGAAGTTTCTACAAAAAAAAAAATTGCTATTCATTAATTAATTAAGGTGATAACTAGCACGCTAAAATGGACAGGATTATATGATAAACTAACCTATTGTGACCACTCTAATAAAAATGCTGACTACTTTAACATGAGAATTACAAAATTTTGAGTTCAACAAAAGTAAGAGTAATGCTATATTCATAACATTTTCACAATAATTTCATAACAAAATCAATGTTGTAAGTTATTACTGATTTTAATTTCGGCCCAAACTGATATTTTTTTTTTATCCACCAATAACAACTTTTTGTATAAGATTTATTGTAAAAAATTTATGGACGTAGCATTACTCCAACATTTTTCCCCACCCCCCCCCCCCCCCCCCCCCCCCGCTCTCTCAAACATAATCCTTAATCTCCTAAAAAAAAAAAAAAACTTAAATAACAACAATAAATACTAGCCCAAATAACAACAAACATAAACAATACAAGACCAAGTGAACAAATTATTCAACAAAATGCTTATTAGAAAACAAAAAGATAAAAATCGTTAATCATTCAAATTTAAAGCTCATTCAACCTATTTAATAAAAATAATCTCTAATTTCATTTTTCCTTAAAAAATGGTTTCAAGAAAAATATTGTGGTTTTGAGTAAGGAAGTCAATATCGTACCGAAGGCTGTACCGGTTTAACCACTGGTACGATATATTTTGGATACCGATCAATACCGGTGTACCGTTTCGAGTTTACCATTATTTTATATATTTTATATATATATATATATATATATATATATATATATATATATATATGTATATAACTAACAATAAATGTAAATTTCAGGATTACGACTACTTAAAAAATATATTTATATATTAATAATATATATTGTAGGGTCCAAATTTGTTGGGCCAGGCACCAACTCTCTGTATGGTGAGCCCAACAAATCCCCAACAATAAATTTATAGAGAATGGGTTTAAATAACTGGGCTAGTGGTGGATTTAGCAACGGTCCAGATAAACAAAACCAATAATGAAAGAAAAAAGGATTGAGTCAAGCATTCAACAAGAAAAATCCCTTTAGTCCGAAGAGGCTTACTATTTAAAGACTTAGTTAATACAATTTCCCCCCCCCCTCTGTGAGACTTGCTTCCCTTATATATACACCCTTTTCCCATCTTCACCGCACACTTGTCCTCTATCTAGGCGCCCACTTGAGTACTAGTCACATCAGCCGTTTGCTTTAACCCACAGTGAGTGGTGGTGGGTGAAGATACACTGTTCAGGTGTCTTCTCCACATAAATGCGGCCAGGAAAGTTGCTGCAGTGCATTAAATGTGGCGGTGGCAGCTTTATTGGTAAGATATTTTATGATAGCTACGCATTTAGACATGCCCGAAGCTCAGCCCTGGCAGGGAGATCTTCAGCATATCTACTCGATCAAGTTCTGGGCAGCTCCGTTGGGTAAGGTCCCTTCGGCCCAACTAGGTTGTCTTCGGACGGAGCGTCTGTCCCTTATGGGTTGCACTTCCACCAGGATGGCAAAGCATTGATACTTTTAACCTCTTCGGACAGAGAGTCGTATTTGAACTGGGCCTCAGGCCCAACATATGGCGTTGGGCTTTCTCACCCACAATAGCCCCTCAAAATTTCACTTTTTACCTCGCATCCGAAGAGAAAAAGTGGGGTTTTGATCTTTTGACAAATGAGGGCACTGAACTTTGACTCCACACGTGTGTGCGCATGAATTTAGGCGCCTTCTTTATAACCGCTGCTGTCGCGCCGTTTCCGAGGCGTCATTAATTGCTCCAGGCGGCGTCTTGTCCCTGAAATCTAGCGGCTCACTTCAAATCAACGGACAAGATTCTCCTCAAAATTTCGGGCGGGATAAGTCCCACCACTTTACCTGCCACTATATAAAGTCCCAGAGGTGATTGTCTTCTCATTTTGCAAACTTCAGAACTCCCAGCGAACTCAAGCGCTCAGACTCTCAAAGCCCTTCCTGTCATCTGCTTCAACCCGTTCCAGAATCCGCTACGATCTCCCCGCGAGGCCAAGACAAACATTCTCCGATTCAATCCTACGTAAGTCCCTTTCTTCGAGATTTTTTGAAATCTATTCCGATTGCCTCTTCGGCCATTGGTAGATTTTCTTCAGTCGCCGTTCCGCGCTTCCCCCGCTTTAACCTTATTAATAATGGGTAGATTTGAATACCTAGTGGACAGTCCTTCCCAGATAGAGAAGTTTAGGGAGACGTATCGCATCCCTCGGGAGGTAGGCTTGAGGTATTGCTCCACGGAGGGGTTATTACTGGACCGAGAGGAGGGTGAGGTGATAATCCCCATTATCGCCTTCCTGGAGGGAGGGATGACCATTCCCATGGGTCCAGTCACCAGAAGTTACCTTACCGCCCATAGGCTTAGTCCTGACCAGTGCGCACCCAACACATTTAGAATCTTAGGTGCAGTTGATGACCTAAACCGCCATTTAGGCTTGGGATTAACCTGGCACGATGTGGTACACATGTACGAATGTCGTACCAAAGAAGGGGCGGGATACTATTTAAGGTCCCGATCCGATGTCGTCAGACTCCTCTCCGATCTTCCCAAGTCCAACAAAGGGATGAAGGACGATTATCTGATCGTCTCGGGTGCCTGGCATGATGGGATTCATTGCCCAACCACGCCAGGAGCGCCAGGTGGGACATTCCCCCTTGAGTTTTTCAAACTTTTTTGCTTCTAGCTATTCGGACTTCCTTTCACCATATTGCAATCGTCTGACAGTTCTACTGCCATGTTTACAGATAGAAGGTACGTAACTCCTCGGCTGAGTCTGACGAATACTGCGGCCTTGAACTACCTTCTTCGGTTGGAGATTTTCGTGAGTGAAGACGGACAGCTTAGGTCTGTTCCCCTCATCCTCGGCTACACTCCGAAGTCTGAGCTCCAGCCGAGAGGCAACGCAATAACACTCGGGGATCGCCGCATAAACCGCATTGACGTGGCACGGAAGAACTTTCTAGCCCCCTTTGACCTCGCCCCGGTGCCCCATCCTAATCCGCAAGGTATACCGGTGCTTGTTCAGCCCGTTCAACAAGTTCCTCTTGAACCGGTAGTAGGGGAGGAAGGAGTTTCTTCTACCCCTTCGCTTGATCAGCAGATCGACCAGTTTAAGTTCGAAGAGGAAACCTCGGGGGAAGTCGAAATTTTGGCTGCCGAAGAGGTGCTCGATAGGCACTTAGCTGCTCCACTCATAAATCTAGCTCTGCCAGACGATTCTAAAGAAGAAGACATGCAGAGCCTATCGAACTTGTTGAAAAACCGGAAGCCGAAGGATGTGGCCAAAGGCACTGGCACTTCCCAGCCTAAGGTCAATCTTCCACCACCACCCCCTCCTCCTCCAGTCCCAAGAGATCTTGGGCTAAAAGCGCTACCCGATCTGAAGAAGAAAAGGGTGGTGACAGAGGTGACTGATGTTGAGGAGGGGGAAGTGGTCCCTCCGAAGGGCCCAAAGCAGCAGAAAACGACCCATGATACTAGGGGCAAACGGGCGTCTTCTACGGAGAGCCGGGAAGAGAACTTGGCCGCAGACGTGCGGCGAAAGACTCGGGCGTGGTCTCCAAAGCTCACATTGGATGGCGCCGCCATCCCACACGATGCGTCTCTGCGAAACTACGCTGGGGGGAAAGCAGGGCGCATAGCAGAAGCGTTGGAGAAGCCTCTCCTCCTCCCGAAGGACATGGAGTCCTATCGGCGCTTCACCGAACAGGAGCTCTTTCTGTCCCTAAAAAGGGATTTAGGCATGGTGAGATAAGTAATTATTTTGTAACCTTCATGTGCTTTCGTGACTTAACGCAAAATCTTTTGGTTGCCATACAGATCGCCCAGCAAATTTTTGTAGCCGAAGAATGGAACAAAGATAAGGATATTAAAGTGCAGGCTGAGGCTCGATCTAGGGAAGAGGTGGAGAAGGCATTGGGCAAGGCGAAGGACGACTACGCCCGCATCTCCGAGGAGCTAAAGGAGGAGGTGAAAGCAAGGAGGAATGTAGAGGCAGGCCTAAAGAATGTCGAGAAGCAGGCCGAGGATCAGCGACAGCAACTATTCGTTACCGAGACCAATCTGGAAACGGAGAGGGCGGTGGTGAAAGAGTTGCGGGCTGAGCTAGACAAAGCCAGGGATGCTACTAAATTGGCCAAGGAGGACGCTCAGTTGGCCAAGGAAGCAGTTGAGGCCGAGAAACAGGCTGCCTACATGCTGGGGGTGCAAGAGACCCAATCTAGGCTGACCGAGGAGTTTGCCAAAGTGTGTAGAGACTACTGCGAAATAACATGGGGCAAATGCCTTGATGCGGCTGGAGTCCCCGCAGAGTCTGCCCTAAGGCAACCCGAGAGCATCTATTATCATCCTGATATATGCGACCTGCCAGATGCCTCGGAAGCTCCCTCGGCCGGTCAGGATCTTCCAGCCCCAGCTGAGACAAGCCAGGCACCTCTTCAGACCGGAGATGCGGGTGAACTGCCAAAGCCTAATCCAGTGCCTCAAGACAAGGTTTAGGATGTTTAGTTTATGTAACAGCTAGGACCCTTTGTCATCCATTTTGTAACGAAATTATCTTTTTAATGAATGAAATGGATTCTTTTTTGCTCCTTGTTGCTTTTGTGGTGTTTGTTAGGTTGTGCCATTACGGCCGACAATCATAGTTTGATAATTAAGGATAAATCAGAATCATGGTAATCTTTTATACGTGGCTAAACAATACCTAATGGCAATAACAGTTAACGTAATTTTGCTTAAGTTTGCATATTCCACCAAACACCAGATTAGACGAGTAACGTGAACGTGTCGGCTAACCTAAATCATCTGGTCCGAGGACAACACGTATGAGTGGATTTAAGTTTAAACCCTTGAGAGATCGTAAAAGGTGTTAACTAACCCAAATCATCTGGTCCGAGGACTACAGGCATGATTGGATTTAAGTTTAAACACTTGAGAAATCGTAAAAGGTGTCAACTAACCCAAATCATCTGGTCCGAGGACTACAGGCATGATTGGATTTAAGTTTAAACACTTGGGAAATCGTAAGGGAGTGTTAACTAACCCAAATCATCTGGTCCGAGGACTACAGGCATGATTGGATTTAAGTTTGAACACTTGAGAAAATCGTAAGGGAGTGTTAACTAACCCAAATCATCTGGTCCGAGGACTACAGGCATGATTGGATTTAAGTTTAAACACTTGAGAAAATCGTAAGGGAGTGTTAACTAACCCAAATCATTTGATCCGAAGACTACAGGCATGATTGGATTTAAGTTTAAACACTTGAGAAATCGTAAAAGGTGTCAACTAACCCAAATCATCTGGTCCGAGGACTACAGGCATGATTGGATTTAAGTTTAAACACTTGGGAAATCGTAAGAGAGTGTTAACTAACCCAAATCATCTGGTCCAAGGACTACAGGCATGATTGGATTTAAGTTTAAACACTTGAGAAAATCGTAAGAGAGTGTTAACTAACCCAAATCATCTGGTCCGAGGACTACAGGCATGATTGGATTTAAGTTTAAACACTTGAGAAATCGTAAAAGGTGTCAACTAACTCAAACCATCTGGTCCGAGGACTACAGGCATGATTGGATTTAAGTTTAAACACTTGGGAAATCGTAAGGGAGTGTTAACTAACCCAAATCATCTGGTCCGAGGACTACAGGCATGATTGGATTTAAGTTTAAACACTTGAGAGAAACTATCATAACAAAATGCAATCATGACTGAGAGAAGAATTCATTTAATAGTAATACCTTTTGAGGTTATTTACATTCCACGGCCTGGGCACTACATGATTATCCAGGTCTTCTAGGAAGTATGCTCCAATGCCGGCCCTCGAGGTGACGCGATATGGACCTTCCCAATTCGGCCCCAGTTTTCCCCATGCTGGATTCTTTGCGCTACCTACCACCTTCCTTAGGACCAAATCACCAGGCTCAAGGGGTCTCAACCTCACATTGGCGTCATAGCCCTGTTTGAGTTTCTGCTGGTAATGCGCCAGTTGGACCATTGCGTTTTCCCTTCGTTCTTCAATCAGATCCAAACTCTTTTCCAGCTGCCCATCGTTGTTGGCTGGGTCAAAAGAGCTAGTCCTGTAGGTAGGGAATCCCGTTTCGAGAGGTATAACAGCTTCAGCCCCATAGGTCATTGAGAAGGGGGTCTCCCCAGTGGACCTACGAGGCGTAGTCCTATATGCCCACAATACGTGGGGTAGTTCTTCTACCCATCTACCCTTCGCATCATCCAGCCTCTTCTTTAGCCCATTAACAATGACTTTATTAATAGCTTCGGCCTGCCCATTTCCCTGGGGGTAGGCAGGGGTGGAGTATCTATTTGTGATTCCCAGCTCATTGCAATAACTTCTAAAAGCTTTGCTATCAAACTGAAGCCCGTTGTCCGAGATGAGGGTATGTGGGACTCCAAATCTGGTGATGATGTTTTTCCAAATGAACTTCTTCACGTTTACGTCCCTGATATTTGCAAGAGGTTCAGCTTCTACCTACTTGGTGAAATAGTCCGTTCCGACCAGCAAGTACTTCCTGTTTCCTGCTGCCTTAGGGAAAGGGCCTACGATGTCCAGACCCCATTGAGCAAAAGGCCATGGGCTGGACAGTGGATTGAGGTTACCGCCTGGCTGATGTATGTTCGGCGCGAACCGTTGACATTGGTCGCACTTTTTTACGTATTCGTGGGCCTCTCTTTGTATATATGGCCACCAATAACCCTGTGTGATGGCCCGGTGGGCCAAGGACCTACCTCCCGTATGGCTCCCACATATCCCTTCATGCAACTCTTCCAGTAGTGACTCAGCCGCTTCAAGGTGCATGCACAGTAAGTACGGACCCGAATAGGAACGTTTATAAAGTTTCCGTTCCTCGGATAGCCAGAACCTTGTGGCTTTTCTTCGTATTTTGTCCGCTTCCCCTTTTTCTTCGGGCAACACATCATCCTTCAAGAACTTGATGATGGGATCCATCCAGCACGGGTCGGTTCTGACGCAATGAACTTGGAGTGACTTTTTTCTTACTTCTGTAGGCTCTTGCATGTCCTCAATGAGGATAACCCTCGGCAATGCCTGTGCCGAAGAAGTGGCGAGGGTGGCTAAAGAGTCTGCATGTGTGTTGCCACTTCTGGGGATGTGCTGTAGGTTAAAATATTCAAACTTTGATTGCAGGGACTTAACTAGGCTCAAGTACCCCTGCATCCTCCCGTCCTTCGCCTCAAATTCTCCCTGTACTTGGCCGACGATTAATCTTGAGTCCGAGAATACTTCAACCGACTTTCCCCCCATCCTTCATACCATCCTCATTCCCATCAGTAGAGCCTCATATTCTGCCTCATTATTCGTTGCTGAGAAATTCAGCCTTAAAGCCTTTTCGATGGTAATTCTTTCTGGGGTTATCAGCACAAGCCCCACTCCAGAGCCCCTTTGATTTGATGCGCCATCAACGTACACCTCCCAGGGCGAGGAGCTCCGTGAGGAGACCATGCCAACGGTCCTACTCTCAGCGGCCAGCGTTGGGGTTACTTCGTCTAAAGGGGGCTCTGTGAATTCTGCGACCAAGTCCGCAAGGACCTGGCCCTTCACCGACGTGCGGGGCATGTACTTGATATCAAAAGCCCCAAGCATTGTCCCCCATTTGTCAATTCTTCCTGTGTAGTCCGCACTTCGGAGTATTGCTCTAAGTGGGAGCTGGGTAAGGACTATGACGGTGTGAGCTTGAAAATAGTGGGGCAGCTTCTTAGTACCCAGCACAACAGCCAGAATGGCTTTCTCTAGGGGCAAATAACGAGTCTCAGCTTCCTGCAGCGATTTGCTCACATAATAGACTGATTTTTGCACGCCACAGTCTGTCCGGATCAGTACCAAGCTTACAGCACTAGGAGCCACAGCAATGTAGGCAAACAAGACTTCATCTGGCTCGGGGCTGGACATGATGGGAGGTCTAGCCAGGTAGTCCTTAAGTTGCTGGAAAGCAATAGCACATTCCTCCGTCCATTTGAAGTCCTTCCACTTATTGATTAACGAGAAAAAAGGCCTACACCTGTCGGCTGATCTGGAAATGAACCTGTTAAGGGCAGCGGTCATCCCAGTCAGCTTCTGGATTTCCTTGGGGTTCCGCGGAGCTCACAAGTCGTTGATGGCCTTTATCTGGTTGGGGTTAACTTCGATTCCCCTGTGAGTGACCATATACCCCAGGAACTTGCCTGATCCAACACCGAACGAACATTTGGAGGCATTCAAGCATAGTCTGTGCCCCCTCAGAATTTCAAAGATGTCCCGAAGGTCCCCAATATGTTCCGTGATAACCTTACTTTTAACCACCATGTCGTCAATATAAACCTCCATGCTTTTGCCTAGCTGTGGCTCAAACATCCTGGTCATCATTCTCTGATAGGTAGCCCCGGCATTCTTCAAACCAAACGGCATTACCTTGTAGTGGTAATTTCCTACAGGGGTTACGAAAGCCGTTTTGTTCTGATCGGCGAGGGCCAGTGGTATCTGATGATAGCCTTGAAAGGCGTCTAAGAAACTCATCCGAGGGTGCCCAACAGTAGCGTCAACTAGTTGATCTATCTTTGGCATGGGAAACGGATCCTTCGGACAAGCTCTATTGAGATCAGTGAAGTCCACGCACACCCGCCATTTCCCACTTTTCTTTTTTACCACCACTGTGTTGGCCAGCCATTCGGGGTAAAAAATTTCCTTAATGGCCCCTGCCTGCTTGAGCCTCGTTACCTCCTCCCTGACTGCATCTGCGTGTTCCTTCGATGGTCGCCGGAGCGGTTGTTTCTTGGGGACTATGGTGGGATCTACGTTTAGATGGTGACAAATGAAGTCTGGGCTTACCCCCAGGGCTTCCGTAGGGTCCCATGCAAATACATCAACGTTTCCCCTGAGGAATTCTATCAATTCTCCCTTCTCCCGAGGAGGCAGCATAGATCCGACTTGAAAGAACTTCTCTGGATCGTTATCAACAACTATCCTTGCTAAGCTTTCGCACTCTGCTTCTCCGGCCGAGGCTCCGGTGTCCAGCGCCGAAGGTTTTAATTGCTATAAACTCTCCTTGTTACAGTTTGAGGGCTCGGCATGCTGCTCGTGCTGGATGGCTGCCACTAGACATTGCCTGGACATAGCCTGGTCCCCTCGGATTTCTTCAACTACCCCCTCTGAGGGGTACTTAATCTTCTGGTGCAGTGTGGAGGATACAGCCCCAAGGGTATGAAGCCAAGGTCTGCCTACAATAGCGGTGTAGGGTGAGTAAGCATCCACCACTATGAAATCTACCTCCACAATCTCAGTACCAGTTTGCACAAGCAGTCTGATCTGCCCCCTCGGAGTGATCACATTTCCATCAAAACTGACTAAAGGGGAACTGTACGGAGTCAAGTCTTCGGGGGACAAGTTCAGCCCCTTATACAGGTCTGGGTACATTATCTCTGCAGCGCTGCCCTGATCCACCATCACCCTTCTCACGTCGTATCCGCCTATTCTCAGAGTGACTACCAGGGCATCATCATGCGGCTGTACAGTTCCTATTTTGTCCTCTTCCGAAAAGCCCAAAACTGGGACGTCTGTCCTAGGCCTCTTCGGCTCTCTGTTACCCCTATCCGAGGGCACCCGAGCAACTGACAATATCCTGGATGGGCAAGACCCTGTCCTCCCTGGTGCAGCAAAAATAACATTGATCGTTCCCAAGGGAGGTTTTACAAAATCACCCCTCCTGGGCCCCGTGC
Organism: Quercus glauca; assembly: GCA_023736055.1. Lineage (NCBI taxonomy): Eukaryota > Viridiplantae > Streptophyta > Magnoliopsida > Fagales > Fagaceae > Quercus > Quercus glauca. Next base: position 57,785,686 of record CM043325.1, on the reverse strand, counting down.
TGGTTTGATTTCCCTGACCATATGAGTGGTGCAGGAGGTGCTTTAACCTGCCTTCGCCGACCAGCTGATCCAAATGATCCCACAGGCTCCTGCAGTCCTCAGTAGTATGCCCATGGTCCAGGTGATACTGACAGTAAAGATTGTGGTTGCGCCTTTCAGGGTTTCCCACCATCTTGTTCGGCCTTTTGAAGAATGGTTCATTTTTTATCTTATCCAGGACTTGGTGCACTGGTTCGCGAAAAACTGCATTGACCGTCTGGAAGTTCGCTGTGCTTTGTCCGGCCCAGTCCTTCCTCGGCCTGTTGTGATTCTGCCTGTCCGACCTGAAATCCCTGCCCTCCTGAGGGATAACCTTCTCCTTTCCCTTACTCTGCTGCTAATCTTCCTCAACTCTTTTGTACTTATCGATCCTGTCCATCAACTAGCGTATACTGGTGGCAGGCTTGCGCGTCAGGGACGTTCTCAAGGGATGTTCAGTGGGGAGGCCCAGTTTAAAAGAGCTAAAAGCCATCGATTCACAGTCTTCCTCTACCTCATTGTATGTTTCCCAAAATCTATCCGAATACGACTTCAGAGTCTCGTTCCCTTTCATGCTGACGGACAACAGCGAGGCCACGGACTGAGGAACCCTCCGGCAAGTGATGAAACGGGACCCAAAGGCCTGGGTTAGCTCTTGGAAAGAGCTAATAGTGTTTGCTTTCAGACCATCGAACCACCTCATGGCTATTGGTCCCAAACTGGAGGGAAAAACTTTACACATCAGGGCTTCGTCCCTAGAGTGAACTGCCATCCGCTAGTTAAAATGGCTCACGTGTTCCACTGGGTCGGTCCGGCCATTGTAGATGGTGAATGTAGGTTGGTCGAAACGCCTGGGAAGTCTGGCACCCTCGATATTACGGGTAAAAGGAGACCTGCAGATCTGATCCAGAGCTTTGCTCATAGCATCGTTCCCTGCGCCCCTCGGTAAGGGATGCTGGGGGTTCCTCTCGTCATGACGCATTTCCTCATATGTAAAGGATTCGCTGACCGGCGTTCGATGTTTCTGTTTGTAGCCAACATCCTGTTCGTCCTCAAAATCTTCGTCAGAACACGAGGGACTGCGCTTCCTCTTCGCATGGCGCAACTCCCTTTTGAGCCTGTCTATTTCCTCCTGCATGTCTTTGTTCTTCTCTGCATGAGACATGTGGCTCTCCCCATGCGACTGGTTTGGGTCGTCACGTGCGGTGTGTACACTTCCCTCACGATCTTGCCTCCGCTCCAGATGAAGAAAGGGATCGGTGTGCTTAGACGACCTGGACTCAGCTGGTCGTTGCCTTGGTTCAGCCATCTTTTGAGGTGTTGCTTCCACCTTCGCTCAAGCTGTTTCCCACAGATGGCGCCAATTGTAGGGTCCAAATTTGTTGGGCCAGGCACCAACTCTCTGTATGGTGAGCCCAACAAATCCCCAATAATAAATTTATAGAGAATGGGTTTAAATAACTGGGCTAGTGGTGGATTTAGCAACGGTCCAGATAAACAAAACCAATAATGAAAGAAAAAAGGATTGAGTCAAGCATTCAACAAGAAAAATCCCTTTAGTCCGAAGAGGCTTACTATTTAAAAACTTAGTTAATACAATTTCCCCCCCCCCCCTCTGTGAGACTTGCTTCCCTTATATATACACCATTTTCCCATCTTCACCGCACACTTGTCCTCCATCTAGGCGTCCACTTGAGTACTAGTCACATCAGCCGTTTGCTTTAACCCACAGTGAGTGGTGGTGGGTGAAGATACACTGTTCAGGTGTCTTCTCCACATAAATGCGGCTAGGAAAGTTGCTGCAGTGTATTAAATGTGGCGGTGGCAGCTTTATTGGTAAGATATTTTATGATAGCTACGCATTTAGACATGCCCGAAGCTCAGCCCTGGCAGGGAGATCTTCAGCATATCTACTCGATCAAGTTCTGGGCAGCTCCGTTGGGTAAGGTCCCTTCGGCCCAACTAGGTTGTCTTCGGACGGAGCGTCTGTCCCTTATGGGTTGCACTTCCACTAGGATGGCAAAGCATTGATACTTTTAACCTCTTCGGACAGAGAGTCGTATTTGAACTGGGCCTCAGGCCCAACATATGGCGTTGGGCTTTCTCACCCACATATATTAATTACATGTTTATAAATTTAATTATTTGATAAAAACCCATATAAATTCTTACAAATGCAAATTTCATACCTATTTCAATATGCCACAACCCATTTTTTATTAAAGACTTAGTGAGGGTTTGGATACCCAGTTTAGTTGCGGTACGTTTCTCATTGCGTTTTCATTTTTTTTTTTTTTTTGCTTTCACGCGGGTCAGGAGACAAAAGTTACTGTGCAGAGACAAAAAACACTGTTTATGTACTGTTTTGGTACTGTTCATGCACTGTTCATGGGTCCACAGCTACTGTTCACGCATTAAAAATATTAAAAATGGGTCCTGCGGTACTATTCATACATTTAAAAATTATTTTGCTACAGTGTTTTCAGTTTTCAACAACTTTCAGCAACAATAAGTTATATCCAAACGGACATTTAGAGTCTCAGCTCAATTACAACCATAAAAAAAAAAGTTACAAGTTTAAAAAAGAAAAAGAAAAAGTGAAGTGGGGAATGGGGAAAGCTGTTGGTAAAACCATAAAAGGAAAAGGAATTAATCCATTTTGTATTTGATGGGCATGGGTGACAAAACCAAAGACTGGCTGCTTTTTTCAATTTTTACAAGTTCCAACGTTTTCTTTTTTCAAATTTACACGAGTTCCAACCAATTTTTCTGCTGCATGCACAGTATTGACTGACTTATCAAGTCTTACTCCATCAACACTATTTATCTTCATTTCAGACTTTACAGCTCTCTCTCTCTCTCTCTGTGTGTTAAGCTCTGCATAGCAACTCCATTAAGCATCATCTTTGCCAACGTGAAGCTCATAAAATGATGGCTCAAGGAGGAAAAAGAGACAAGGAAGGCCATACTCGACGCGAGGAGGAGATAGATAGTCACTGCGATGGTGTTATTGGGTCGTTTGGTGCAATTTCAATTCCGGCCAGGTAATCATTATCCGGCCGAAATCCAGTATGTATCGCGGTATGGCCGAAACAACGCCGGTACAGTCGGTATTTAAACCGGCACAAAATTACTATGTTCCGGTACCGGTTTAGCCACCGGAACGGAAAATTTCGGCCGTACCAACTGGTACGGTACGAAATTAACTACCTTGGTTTTGAGTTCTCCTTGATGGTGATGATAGTTATACCATTTTTCGATTTGTAGTCGCAACAATTTTGTTCTCCTTATTGACTAGACTCGCAGTTGTAGCAAATATTCAAGTTATCGTTTTATTAAATTTTGTATAATTTAAATTTTTTAGTGACCACCAAAAAAATTCCTAAAGCCGCCACCGGACTTTTCAACCAATATATATATATATATATATATATTGAAATAGGACCAAAAGGCATAGAACTACTCATTCCCTTAGGTTTTTTCTTTTCTTTTTTTGAATAATAATAATAATAATAATCAACAAGAAGAAGATGATGATGACAACGACGACGATGACAATGATGATGATGCACGTTGATACCCAGTTTGAAGAACGAATGAAGAAGTTTCATTCTAAAATAAATTATTGGAAGCTTTTAATATGGACTAGTATTGTTCCAACAAATGGAGTGGACACTCCAGTCATTTCACTAAACTTGGTAGGAAGTAATTTCAGCCCCACAAATGTTCATAGGAGACTATATTGATCTTGTTAGGTCAAGTATTTCTTTATTGAAAGGAGATTACTGAACATTTATTCTATGGAGGCACATTTAACCACAGTTTGACACAATTAATTATAGATTGTCAAGTGTCTAAGTTGTGTCAACACTACAAAAAAAGCTGCATACAACACTTTTTTTTTTTTTTTTTTTTTGTGATATTTGCAAAAAACGCCACTATAGGTATTTTATAGTGGCATTTTCTAAAAATGCTGCTATAGGCATACCTATAGCAGCATTCAAGGGGTTTTATAGTGGCTTTTCAAAACACTAGGCCTATAACAACGTTTCCAAGGGCCTATAACAGTGTTTCAAAAACGCCACTATAGGTCCTGGTCGCATATAGTGGCATTTTATATAGGTCATTTATGAGAAAGCGATGCTAGGGTTTAGATGTCTTCATTTAAATAAAACCCAAAACGACGTAGTTTTGATAAAGGAACTTTATAAAAAAAAAAAAATGATAAAAAGCTAATCTTTTAAGGAACTTCATAAAAAAATGATAAAAATCTAATCAAAAGATTTGAACCAGGGACAAGAATTTGGAAAATACACGTGGCACACGTGTTAGCCACCAAGGCAACATACATGTATTAAACATATTTTGCCTATAATAATATATATCGGTTGGTTCGGTATTATTTTCACTAAAATTGAGACCAAACTGATCAATTTCGGTTTTTTTTTTTAAATTAAAAACGAAACTGAACTGAACCGAATAGGGAAAAAATTGAAAATTTGAACTCAGTTTTGGCAGTTTCAGTCTGTCCATTCGGTTTGTCAATTTTCTTTACAGCCCTAGTCTCCACGCCTCTTGCATCTTTCTTCTTTTCTCATTTTTTTTCCCTTTCTCTCCCTTATCTCCACACCGCTGCATCTTTTTTTTCTCCCTTATCTCCAAGCCTCCATTTTTCTCCCCCTTTTCTTTCACTATTCTTTTCTCTTCCTCTCCATTTTGATTTTATTTCCCCTATTTTATTTGTGGTGGTATTAATGTTAGTGGGTTTTGGATTTGCAAATGGTGTTGCTGCTAGTTGATTTTGTTCAAATTTGTAGATGGTGCTACTGTTATGGGATTTGTGATTGAAGAAGTGCTATTGTGTTTGATGCCATCGGTTGTATAGTTGAAAATAAGCATTTTTTTCTTAATTTTTTAATTATTGTTTTGGTCTATTCCTTTTTTTGATAATCGTTTTGGTCTATTCCCTGTTTGCTATCAACTTTGCTTCGTGGGTCTCTAAGATTTCTGATTGATTTTTGTGAATTCTTTGGCTTTTTATTATTGATAGGTATAGAGATTTGAAGTGTGATAATATCTTTGTTAATAGAACCAAGAAAGTAGTGAAAAATTCGAAGTCTATTTGATGATTTCTTTTTACAGGTTGGTGTTTGGCGGTTGAATGTGATGGGTTTGTTGGATAAAGAGAGACAGTGGATGAGCTTTGTGATACACAGGTTGCTTAACTGAGGTGTAGGGAGTAAGAAAGAAAAGAAAATAGAAGTACAGTGGGCTCCCTCTCTAGCTCTTCTCTTGGATTTTCTCTTAATATTTCCCAACCCCCTCTCTGTTGCAGCCTCCTCCTCTTTTATGTCTATGATCCTTATCCTTTCAAGGTGTTTCCCGAGGCAAATCTGGTGGGAGGGGCATCTCGGATTAAAAAGGGAATTGGTTGCCCTCAATCCCATTCTTTTCTGTTAAAGGGCCATCCATGCTTATTACCTTGGATAAGAGTTTTGGTATTGGTGGCCAAGTCGAATATCCACGGGAGCTGCTTCGGTGAGTTACTCGTGACTCTTTAGATGCCTTAGCTTGTATCCACATTGATGGGCCTAACCACTTTCTTCAAGTATGACCTTCTAGCCTTCGGGCCTCGGCCTGGAATCAAGTCCTCCCCACCCCCCCCCCCCCCCCCGGCGGCACATTTATTATATTTTAAACAATTATTAAATTAATTATAATGTCATCACAATGAAACTTCAGGCCGACCTTAAAATCATTGAACCTTTTCCTTTGAAGGTTCTTGGAATGGTATAGATTTCAAAACTATGATAAAATTATAAGAACTAAAATGACAAATAAATAAAATTTAGAGACAAATTTAACAATTCATCCAAATTTATTATAGCTAAAATTTTTAAATCAAATTTTGTATTTTCATTGCTGATAAGTTTTGAGATTTTGAGATAATTAATTTATTTAATTTTAAATGGATTGGAAATAGTTTTAATTTTTTAGACAACTGACACAATTAAAATAGATTTTTGAAATCTAATTGGGAAAAGAGAATGAAATCTAATAGGGCATTAAGATCCAAGCCTGTGACAAATAAGAATGAAAAAATAAGCAACCATTAACAAAGCTAGCAAATGAGTTCCAAAACTATCCAATTGTCATACACAAAAATTATGAGTTCCAGTTCTGCTATTGTCACTCAATTATGTCCACAAGAACCTCTCTCACGTAACATGTGATCAAGGCACGGGGCTACTCAGGCCTGACCACTGTTCCCTTGTGAAGTCACAACTCACAAGATGTGTCATATGACCATATAGGGACTGTTATAGCAAAGCATGGATATGGAAACCACCCAACATATAGAGAAGAGAACTATGGAATATTCTAGGACCTTATCTAAGGAAAAGACCTTATCCAAGGACAAGAGCTTAAATGGTTGGGAAGCTCCAGAGGAGGGATGGATTAAACTCAATGTGAACGCTGCTGTGTCTGAAAATGTCACTGCTTTGGCGGTGGTGGCTAGGAATAAAAATGGAAAGGTTCTTAAAGTTTGGGCTAAATTGCATGAATGGTGCTCACCACCTCAAGCTGAAGCTGCAGTTGTGCTCTGGGCAATCCAACTGGCTCTAAGTGAAAACTGGTAGCATATCATCATCGAAGGAGATGCTAAGTCCTGTTTTGACCCCTTAACCATATTTGAATTGTAGCCTAATTGGTCCATTGCTACTATTATTAGTAATATACTTGATCTTCGTAATTTCTTTTTGAATTGTAATTTTCGTTGGGTTAGAAGATATTGCAATACTGCTGCCCATGAGGCTGCAAAGTATGCAATCAGGTTTTGCAGATCATTTTATTTTAGTAAGTGTAGTCTTCCTATAGTCATTGCAGATGCTTGTAAGGCTGACAACCATCTTATTTGCTAGTTGAATGATAATGTTGTTATTTAGCAAAAAAAAGCATGGATGTTGGTCATTTCTGAAGGGTGGATTGTTGTGACTTCACCATCCAGTTTCTCAATTCTAACTCTTCAGGTAAATACTAAAATAGTTCTTACTAGTTACCAGTAAGAGAAATGATATGTTTACAATATCTTTACAATATTTTTACAACAAATCCTAACTGGCAGGTTGTTACTGGTTATTATTATTAGGGCAAAAAAGTAATCTTAGTGTTAGTTTCAAATTTGAACCAATAACAACTAACCACATGTGATTTGTTGTAAAAATGTTGTAGAATTGTTGTAGACGTAGCATCTCTCTACCAGTAATGTGAATGATATAAAGTTTTTAACCCCATTGGCATGAAAAGTTGTGATTGAAACATCACTTTTACATGAGGTTACTATTGACATCAATTTTATTAGCAACAATCATAGCATGCCACCTCAATTGTTATGAAAATTTTGTGTTTCTATTTTTGTTGGTTTCCAAGATATTGCCTTATGTCTCATCTATAGAACAGTAGTACTTATCAAACATAAGTTTTTGTTTGTTTGGTTGTACAGAATTCCAACGACAAGCAAATTAATATAGAAATTACAAGCGCTTCGTGACAGCCATTTACTGAGCAGCAATGGAGAATAAATCAGCAACATATTATTAACACTGTGAGAACTGAGTACAAGAAACAACTCTGTTTTAGGCTTTGTTGATAACTTAGGAGACAAAAGAGGAGAAACTGTGGAACTCTCTTTCCATACTAAAGGCAATATCTTAAGACTTGAATTCAGTTTCCATTAATAGCATGGTACATTTACTATACTGTTATAAAGTGATTTAACGATGTGAATGATCAAAATATAGTATCTTGATGAAAATATTAAAATTATTATAAATTGACTTGTCAATGTGATTGGTGCCACATAAATAACATAATAAATATATTTCTCAAGTACATTTTTTGTTGTGTATAAAAATTGACACATAAATTTATAAGGATTATATGGTAAAATTTGGAATAACCCAAGCATTCCTATTTTCTTAAAAATATTCTAAGGGCAACATCTCTAATTTGTTTTCTAGCAAAGGAAGCGTGTAACAATCCATGTATCAGATGAACATGGAGATAAGTTGCAAGGGGCAGCTATTAACATAGAGAAAGTCTTGAAACATTTCCCATTTGGTTCTGCAATTGCAAAGACTATTCTTGGCAATTTGTCTTATCAAGTAAGTAAAGCTCTTTATAGAAAGGAAAAAAAAAAGTGTGCGTATTAGCCAAGAGCTTTTAATTTTTTATATTCTTTTAGAAAAAGCTGAAATTTAGAGGTTTAAGGATTCATGCTATTAATCAAGAACTTTCTAAGTAATATTTACAGTAATTTTCCAAAACACAAAAGCTCTACAGCTATACTTCCAACAGTAATGTCAAATGGACACTTATTTCATTGAAAAATGCTAAATTTACTAAAAATTTTATTTCAAAAAAACTTACAACTTGTCATGACAACAAATGTGATTAGTGTCATATCAACAACATAATAAACAAATCTATATCTTACTAAAAGCTGAAGCATAGCATTTAATGTTACTACGCTCATGTTGAGCCACGTCAGCAGCCATGTTATTTCCATAATATTTTTTTGTATTTTCCCATCAATTTAAAAATAGATTTTATCAATTTTAAAATAATAAAATAAATCTCACATTTATCTTCACCACAAAGGCCACTTCTTATTAAATTAATTCCCACCACTATCTCCACCATAATTCCCACCACTATATCTATATATCTATATCTATGCCTATATCTATATCAGTTTCTCTCTTCATCTTTGCCAAAACCTGTAGTTTCAAACTCTTAATCTAATTCTCACTAGCATTTTCCCTTAAAAACCAGCAAACACAACATTTTGGCTTTAGGAAGTTACAAATTTCACCTCTATCTCCACCATAAAGCCCACTTCCTATTAAATTTTAATTCCCACCACTATCTCCACCACTATATCCACCATAATTCCCACCACTATATCTATATATTTATATCTACACCTACATCAGTTTCTCTCTTCATCTTTGCCAAAACCTACAGTTTCAAACTCTTAATATAATTCTCACTAGCGTTTTCCCTTAAAAACCAACAAGCACAACGTTTTGACTTTAGGAAGTTACAAATCTCACCCCTATCTCCACCATAAAGCCTCTTATTAATTTAATTCCCACCACTATCTCCACCATAATTCTCACTACTATATCTATATATCTATATCTATATCTATACCTATATCAGTTTCTCTCTTCATCTTTGCCAAAACTTGCAGTTTCAAACTCTTAATCTAATTCTCACTAGCAATTTCCCTTAAAAACCAACAAACACAACGTTCCGGCTTTAGGAAGTTACAAATTTGTACCTTTCATATTCCTTCTCCCTCAACTTCTTTCTTTATCTCTCTCTACGTTCTTCTCTATATCCCTCTATCTAAAATGCCAAAGCAACCTTCTCTCATTCTACAACCCTTCCTTCTTCTTACCTCTTGCCTTTCTTTGAATCTAACAACAATGAAGAAGCATGATGGTTGAATCTGAACTGTTTAAATTGGAGCTATTGACAACGGTGTTGTTGAAGGCGAGAGTGGCCTTGATGATCACCTCCTAGGCTATTTGTTTCTCCAACCCAGATGACTAAGTCATCCTACACAATGATTTAAAGGCTTCCCAATAGGTTTATAACTCCAAAGATCAAAACTTTTTTTTTTCTTTTTTGTTTGGTGGGTTTCATTGAAATTTACTATATGAATGAAATGTTTTATTTCTGAACGTGGGATTTGAAGAATTTTTACTTATTTTGTAGTATTACATAAAGCCCAATTTGTGGAAATGCAAATCAAAACATATGGGAAGAATAGAAAGTAGTTTTTTTTGGATCAAGAAATGGAAGTGTGAATATATATGGAGACTATGGCGATAATTAGTTGGTTGATAAATCTTTAATTTGCAAATAATTTGGAGGCCATGCTTAGCAAGTTGTTATATTTAAAGTTGTTTTAATATGTGGTTAAATGGTATCCTTTATTTTGAAGCAAAGTGGTTGTGTTAGATAGTGATTATTTAGAGTTTTGTTGTTACATTTGAATTATGCACCAATTCATAATTTTTGTGCTACGATTTAAACCCCTACTCTAAACTTGGATAAATTTCAGTGTTACATGTGCACAAATAGTTTGATAAAATTCTTAAGTGATGTTTCATTGGCCTTTTTTAAAAATGGCATTTTTCAAACAATATAACAAAAGTTGCCAGCAATTTTTTTTTTTATTTGGATTATGTTTCTCCAACTTAAAATGAATTACTGGCTTCTATGGATGGCACCTATGCTTTGAACTTGATTTTAGGTTTCTTTTGATTCTATTCTTTTAGAAAACATATACATTCTCCAATTGTAAGTTTTGGTTTGGTTGACAGATCTTGAATTGGCAAGCAAGCAGAAGCTACCTTTAATAGTTTTAAGATTGGTAATCAAAGTCATTCATTAACCTAGCAGATGTTCAGGATTGTGTTTGGTTCTAAAAGGGTGGTTTCTCTCTCTACTATTCGATGAAATTTGTTTTTTTTTTTTAAACATAAATTTATATTTTATTTTATTTATCTTGGGTCTCATACTATTTTTCTCATTGTTTAACAAAATGCATAAATTCAGTTTAATTCAAGGTCATCAAAGTTGTTGGCCAATATCCTGTACTCATGGGCCTATCTGTTGGGAATTTAATTGCTTGATGAGATGAAATGGTAAGTGTTTTTTCTTGAAACATCTTTTTGGGTTGCTTTGAATTAATCTATTCTATAGGTGTTCTTTTGGCGTTGCATAACATATGCTCGATGAAATCTCTTTTAAATTTGATGTGAAATCTTTCCATTCAAATTTTTTCCCCTTCCTCATGTTGTGATAAATCTAAGTAGCTATACTATGGTTGTAAAAAATTAATTTTTCTATGCAAATGATTAATTTGGTTATAATAGAAATTTCCCTAATATATTTATTTAAATAAAAAATTAATTTGATTGTAGACAACTTAACTACTTTTATGACTCCATGAATTGACTAATATGTCATTTACTATGATATACAACAAATTTTGTGCATATTGTTTATAGGTTTACTTTTCTTTTTTGCTTGCTTTGCACTTCCTATGAATGGTTTAAAATTTTCTTTTGTTGCTTGCTTTGACTGATTTTGCTTATTGTTAATTTCATTAAAGAGCAGTATTATCAACAAAATAAAGAAAAAAAGAGAAAGGGAGAATTGAGGTTATGGGTCATAATAGGTAGGCTTTTTTATTATTATTATTTTTTTAATTTTTAAATGTACTATTATGATTTTATGAGATTGTTATACCCCTATGTAAATTATTAGCCATTTGCTCTAACCTCTAAATTTGGAATGATGTCCTAGGACTATATAACGGTTGTTGGAGCATCAAAGCTAGCTGCAATGGCTGATGCTGATAGGTTTTCTAGTATGAAAAGGTAGAATGTTGGTGAGTTTTATTTAGTTTCAATTTATTTGTAATGTATAAATTGTGTTTCACATCTCCGACTTTATGAAGTTTGACGAGTCCAAACAAGTTCCTATAAGTACACTTTAGTGAGATTTTTTATCTTCAAAGAATTGGCATAACAATTATCATGAAATTTATTGTAGCATAGGAACTATAAAGCAATCTGCTATACATAGCCATGAATTTTGAATGGGTAAAATACTATTTTAGTCCCTCAACTTTGACAAAAATTTGTTTTTCATCCCTAAACTTTAAAAAGTTCTTTTTTCATCCCTAAACATTGTAAAAAGTTTTTTTTAATGGTTTAGAGACAAAAATAGGGATGAAAAAGGAACTGATTTCAATAATCTAGGGATGAAAAGTAAAGTTTAAGGACATAAATAAAACATTTTCAATAGTTTAGGGATGAAAAATGAACTTTTCAATAGTTTAGGGACGAAAAATGAACTTAAAGTTTAGGGATGAAAAACAAATTTTTGATAAAGTTTAGGGAGCAAAATAGTATTTTACCCATTTTGATTCTATATATCTATTATACCAAGCAATGATTGATGCTTATGAATGCTTCAGATTCTATCCACAATTTGTTCGATTTTCATGGATAATCTATTGTTTCAGGTTTAGGTTATTCATGATACTCAGATTCATAGTTTGAACTTTTGGATTAAGTTTACTGTAAATGATTGCATCATTGTGGTGTCCTTCATTGCTTTGAGAAGTAAAATTTTGACTTGAACTAATAAGATGAACTAAAGTATATATGAATGAAATAAGATGCATGTGGTTGTGTTGTCAATTGCCATTACTTGTATTCTATACCATATATAAACTCTACAATGACGTAGCTCTTCATTATAACGAATGGTCTTGGTTGATGAAAGTGAAAAATCACTGCAGACAAAAATCAAAACTGCTATCTTTATTTTGAACTCATATGTGCTCAATTAGGATTGATATATATTGGTCATGGCGAGCAAAGAAAACAAAACTTATTTTTTATTTTGCACACATGCATGCAATGAATATATGAACAAGATGGCTTCAGTTTGTTTGGTAGATAATGTCTTCCAACTCTTTTTCACATTGCTTCACAAAATTAACATCTCATGCTGATGGTGTTTGATGATGTGTAAGGCTATAAGATGTTGAAACATAAGCAACTCTAGGATCTTTTGTTTTTGGTTTTGCATAGTAAGAGCATGCAATTACAAAAGGCAATACCCACCCACACTCCAAAAGGAGAAAAAAAGGGCACTTAAATTTAGGCAAAAGTGACTTTTTTTACTTGAAATCATTGGCTGAAACTATTTCACTTAAAATTGTTCATATGCGCGCAGGTTTAAAGAAAAGAGATGAGACTCTAGAAGGAGGATGCTTGGGTGAAGATTGTTAGGTGAATGGTCTCCAAAATCATATAAGTGTAGAATATATTTATGTAATAAGGTTTATTTATATGTAATAATTTATAATAGAAAATAACGTTAATTTATATGTAATATGAAGTCGTAGAGATTTGTTGGTGCAAAAATGAATGTGGATTTTGCATAAAATTCTCTCATTGCCTTGATTTTTTTATTAAAAAAAATTACCATCTTTATTTTTATGTTGTATTCTCTTTTTTCTTTTAGTTTATTTTTGCTGGGCTAATTAGGCTCTTATTGATATTTGATTTCCTTTAAGCTCATATTCCATGTTAATTAGAATTTAGAGGTGCATGTTTAAGAAAAATAAAAAGAATAGATGGGATTCTAGAATGATATTTATGTTAAAATTTGAAAATCCTTTTTTTTTTTTTTTATGATGGCATAATAGTGTTTTAGGTCTAACTATAGTAGATAGCATGTTTGATCCTAAGAAGTCACAATTATCATTTTTTAGACCTTAACAGTATCAAATTGGTCTTCAATTTTTGGGAAATTATTCTAAAAGCCTTTCTAAGCATTTAGATTCATTTATATTAATTTATCTTTAATGCAGTCACACATTTGTTTTATCTTTGTTATTATAAATATAAGTGATTTTAAATTTAACTATCCCATGCATTGCATGGGTTAACGACTAATTTCTTAATAATTTTTGGTCTTGTGTTTAAAATTTGACACAACAGTTTATGAAACTTAGGTGGTAAAGTTGATAGTATCTCTAGCGTTACTCCATTCCATGGTCCGTCTGTCTAAAATGCTTAGCAATTTTATTATTAGCACTTTCAAATGGCAAACTAAAACAAAGACTCTCATCTTGTTTCAAAATTGGTTTGTTAAGCGATTCAATGCAGCTGTCTTTGAAAATGAACACAAGTGGTATGCCACAAAACCTGACCAAGGGCAAGTAAACTACACTATAGCAGACAATATGTTGGAGTTTATTCGAGCTAACCAAATCATTGCTAGAGGCCACAATATATTCTGGGAGGACCCCAAATACACACCACAATGGGTGCGTGACCTTACAGGACCTGAATTACAATCATCTGTCAATTCGCGTATACAAAGTCCAATGAACAAGTACAAAGAAGAATTCATGCACTGGGATGTTAGCAATGAAATGCTTCACTTTGATTTCTATGAGCAACGACTTGGCCCTAATGCCAGATTGCATTTCTATGAGATAGCACACATGTCAGATCCATTGGCAATCCTCTTTATGAATGAATTTAATGTGGTTGAGACTTGCAGTGATGTGAATTCCACAGTTGATACCTACATTTCAAGGATGAGAGAACTCGAATGTGGTGGTGTTTCAATGGATGGGATTGGTTTAGAGGGTCATTTTACAATACCAAATCCTCCTTTGATGAGAGCTATTCTAGATAAGTTGGCCACATTAGGGCTTCCTATATGGCTTACAGAGGTGGATATCAGCAACACACTTGGTCAAGAAGCACAGGTGAGCAAGTCTAATTGTTAACTTTTTTTTTTAATTTACTTAGTGGAGAGTTCTAATGTTGTAGCTATGGCAACACATGTTAGCACTACTGTTTAGCTTGAACTATATTTGTAAAGATAGAGTTTTCCTTCAAACTGGGTTAAAGAAATTTCCTTGAATCCATTATGTGTGAGAATTTATAAGATCATCCATGTGTATTAAAAGTACACATGAATGCTGATTAGGGCCAAGTAGTAAGCTAGTCAAAATTTCTTGAAGATTTCGTCATAGCCATCATTCTTTTACATAAAATTATTAGTTCTGGTTTGATTTTAGATCAAAGCACAAATTTTATTGCCCTTGGAATATATCACTGAATGTGCAAATTAAATTGATTTGAGACTTTTTTTGTGTGCAGGCTATTTACTTAGAAGAAGTATTGAGAGAAGGCTTTTCACATCCTTCTGACCGCACTGCATCCTAATGGGATTTATCAAATGTGCCTGACTGATAATAATTTCCAAAATCTGCCTGCTGGAGATGTGGTTGACAAGCTACTTAAAGAATGGCAAATTGGGGAGGTACAAGGTCAGACAGATAAGCATGGTTCTTATAGCTTTTATGGTTTCTTAGGAGAATATAATTAAAAGTGAATGTAAAATAAAGCAATAGAAGGGTAAATTCAACAATTTCCCTCTGTGGAGGTGATGAAACTAAACATTATAACATTCAATTGTAGCCCATGAAGCTATTTCATAGCTTCATGACTTCTTATAGTTTGTTTTTTACGTCTAAATTATTGTAACAAACAAGTAGTAGCTTTCATTCTTTTTATAGGGACTATTCCATGTCTTGAGCGATATGCAAATATGCTATAAGTTAAATTAGAAATATATATAAAAATATATTTTACAGTCCATATATAATACCGAACACTCGCTATATGTAATAATATCTAAAGAATTAGTTTCAATTATATTACATTACATATTTACTATCTCGGAGAGAGACTCGGTGAAATAAACATATTTGTGAAAATAAACCTACTAAACTATATGATGTATTAAATGGATCATTTATTTAACTTTCACTTTAATATATTCTAAGGAAAAATTAACAAATTCCCTAAGAGTATTGATTTTGGAAATATTTTTATGAGACAAGAAAAAAGCAACTGATTTTTTAACATGTTTTTACATTTTTCATAAAAGTGGTATTAAAACTTTCTAAAAATAGTTAATTAGAAAATTTCTTAAAGACATCCGTTAATGAGACCCTATATCAATAAAGGGTCCTGTGGGGCCCCAATCGTTAACTACTCTAGCCTACTCTATACCCGGCCCAAGGCCCACACCGAGGATATTGTGAAGGCCGAGGATAATGAAAATAGCTCAGGTCACCTAAAGGCCTCGCCGAGGATGACACGTCCTCGGCACACCGACTTCGCTAAAGGGAAAATATCCCTCATTCGTTGAAAATATCTCACCAACATTCTGACCGCTTTAATGGTGATGTGACCAACAAACCCAGTTGCCTCGGTTACTTCAACTAATAGAAAGTCTGCAAATGCGGCTAAGAACTAACATAAAGCCTGCTAATTACAGATGATGGGACAAATCCCTGTACACAGAGTCTAGATAATTGACAAGTGGTTGGTTGGGATTAACAAAAAGGAGACTATATATCCAAGAAGGCTCCCAGCATAAAGGGGGGGGGGGTCAATGAGAAGTTGAAAGAATAATAGATCATCGGCCTGGGCCGAGGACAAATATGCTTCACAAACACTTGGCCAAATTCTCACATTTAGATTCCAATGAATCTCATGTCATCAATTATTCATTATAAACTTTATACCAGCCATTGTTTACTTCGGTGATGCCAAATCCTTACACCCACATCTCTACAAATTTTATTGTTAAGGGTTCATTACAATTTGAGTCCTTATAATTGGCGCCCACCGTGGGGCAGATTTGTGCGCTGGCAAGTACGGTGATCGGTGTAAAGAAATTAAGGGCAACTCTTTCAGAAACAATATACCATAACAATACAATCTACTACAGCAACAATCATTCAGAAGTCAACAATCACAAGAACAAGAATATGCGAAAAATAGAAAGAGACAAAACAAGTCTACTTCTTTTATTCATACATGAAGAAAAATTACATCTTTTACAAGTGAAGCTCGTGGGGCTTGTTCTAAAGCTAACTACAAAGGCAAACGCTTAACAAAGCCGGCAGAGGAACAAAAAGTAGAAAGCAAAGCTGACTGATGAACAAAAGATAGAAAAGAAGCGAAAGAAGAGATGAAGAACAAAAGGTAGAAAGCAAAGCTGACTGAAGAACAAAAGATAGAAAAGAAGTGAAGGAAGAGAGGAGGAAAAGAAACAAAGAAAGTTGGCAGAGGAACAAAAGATAGAAAAGAAGGCTGGATGAGAAGCAAGAGAAGAGCAAAAGAAAAAAGGAAGGCTCGTTGAGGAGCAAAAGAAGAAGAGAAAAAAGAGAAAAGAGGGAAGAAGAGCTACATAGGAGGTGGAAGAGGTCGCGGCACAGGACGGCTCCACTTCTGAGTTCCGCCTGGTTTCCCTCCCACCCCCAATGCAGCTGGCTTGGAGGGTCAATAACCCATACCCAAGGGAAGGTGATTACGTTCTTCCTGGATCCTCCTCCAGACGGTGAGGAGGGTTCCTCCTCTAGTTAGGTTGAAAAGAATGAGAACCTTTGGATTTCCCCTACTCCAACCCCAATGTGACATCTAGGGTCGGAGTGCCATCCTCAGCTCCTGATAGGGGTTGTGCATCCACGAGATCGCCCTTTCCAAGGGCCAACTCATTCGAAGGGGCTCGAACGGCTATGTTTGGCAGAACCTTTTTGGGTGATATTTTTGGGAGAAGTTTAAGATGGATGTTTGTCAAAGTGTGAAGGAGAAGGTTGCCCTAGAAATGCCTTATATAGAGGGCGGGATATTGATGAGGGCCAATCCACAATAAATCCAGGGAGAGATTTCCGGAGGCAATAATTCCGCCCCAAGTTCCAAGGGGCCAATCAACCGTTAGATTCTCGTAGATCCATGGCTAGCATTAATGAGGAGGCACATCATTAAACGAGAAGACATCGAAGCATCAAAACACGTTACTAGGACAACCCAGGAGACGCCTCGTAATCAGAAGAGTCCCATCAAACAAAGAGGCAAAACACGGTAAGGTCTTATCCTCCACCAACTCCAGCCCGCATTTATTATTATTATTCTGCTTGAAAAGTGTAATTATTTAATGCTTATTGTAAATTATAGCAATGTAGAATTAAACGGCTACGGATAAATAGATAAAATAAATGATAAAATGAGAAAACTAGGTACTGGACAGAACCAAGGCATTGCATGGTCCTCGGACCCAAGCCTCATGGGAAACCAGATACTACAGATGATTAAATGAGAAAACTAGGTACTGGACAGAACCAAGGCATTGCATGGTCCTCGGACCCAAGTCTCATGGGGAAACCAGATACTTCAGATGATTAAATGAGAAAACTAGGTACTGGACAGAACTAAGGCATTGCATGGTCCTCGGACCCAAGCCTCATGGGAAACCAGATACTTCAGAAGATTAAATGAGAAAACTAGGTACTGGACAGAACCAAGGCATTGCATGGTCCTCGGACCCAAGCCTCATGGGAAACCAGATACTTCAGATGATTAAATGAGAAAACTAGGTACTGGACAGAACCAAGGCATTGCATGGTCCTCGAACCCAAGCCTCATGGGGAAACCAGATACTTCAGATGTAAAACGAGAAAACTAGGTATTGGACAGAACCAAGGCATTGCATGGTCCTCGGACCCAAGTCTCATGGGAAAACCAGATACTTCTGATGTAAAACGAGAAAACTAGGTACTGGACAGAACCAAGGCATTGCATGGTCCTCGGACCCAAGCCTCATGGGGAAACCAGATGCTTCAGATGACTAAAATGAGAAAACTAGGTACTGGACAGAACCAAGGCATTGCATGGTTCTCGGACCCAAGCCTCATGGGAAACCAGATACTTCAGATGATTAAATGAGAAAACTAGGTACTAGACAGAACCAAGGCATTGCATGGTCCTCGAACCCAAGCTTCATGGGGAAACCAGATACTTCAGATGATTAAATGAGAAAACTAGGTACTGGATAGAACCAAGGCATTGCATGGTCCTCGGACCCAAGCCTCATGGGGAAACCAGATACTTCAGATGTAAAACGAGAAAACTAGGTACTGGACAGAACCAAGGCATTGCATGGTCCTCGGACCCAAGCTTCATGGGGAAACCAGATACTTCAGATGTAAAACGAGAAAACTAGGTACTGGACAGAACCAAGGCATTGCGTGGTCCTCGGACCCAAGCCTCATGGGGAAACCAGATGCTTCAGATGACTAGAATGAGAAAACGAGGTACTGGACAGAACCAAGGCATTGCATGGTCCTCGGACCCAAGCCTCATGGGGAAACCAGATACTTCAGATGATTAAATGAGAAAACTAGGTACTGGACAGAACCAAGGCATTGCATGGTCCTTGGACCCAAGCCTCATGGGGAAACCAGATACTTCAGATATAAAACGAGAAAACTAGGTACTGGACAGAACCAAGGCATTGCATGGTCCTCGAACCCAAGCCTCATGGGGAAACCAGATACTTCAGATGTAAAACGAGAAAACTAGGTACTGGACAGAACCAAGGCATTGCATGGTCCTCGGACCCAAGCCTCATGGGGAAACCAGATACTTCAGATGTAAAACGAGAAAACTAGGTACTGGACAAAACCAAGGCATTGCATGGTCCTCGGACCCAAGCCTCATGGGGAAACCAGATGCTTCAGATGACTAAAATGAGAAAACTAGGTATTGGACAGAACCAAGGCATTGCATGGTCCTCGGACCCAAGTCTAATGGGGAAACCAGATACTTCAGATGATTAAAGGAGAAAACTAGGTACTGGACAGAATCAAGGCATTGCATGGTCCTCGGACCTAAGCCTCATGGGGAAACCAGATACTTCAGATGTAAAACGAGAAAACTAGGTACTGGACAGAACCAAGGCATTGCATGGTCCTCAACCCCAAGCCTCATGGGGAAACCAGATACTTCAGATGTAAAACGAGAAAACGAGGTACTGGACAGAACCAAGGCATTGCATGGTCCTCGGACCCAAGCCTCATGGGGAAACCAGATACTTCAGATGATAAAATGAGAAAACTAGGTACTGGACAGAACCAAGGCATTGCATGGTCCTTGGACCTAAGCCTCATGGGGAAACCAGATACTTCAGATATAAAACGAGAAAACTAGGTACTGGACAGAACCAAGGCATTGCATGGTCCTCGAACCCAAGCCTCATGGGGAAACCAGATACTTCAGATGTAAAACGAGAAAACTAGGTACTGGACAGAACCAAGGCATTGCATGGTCCTCGGACCCAAGCCTCATGGGGAAACCAGATACTTCAGATGTAAAACGAGAAAACTAGGTACTGGACAGAACCAAGGCATTGCATGGTCCTCGGACCCAAGCCTCATGGGGAAACCAGATGCTTCAGTGACTAAAATGAGAAAACTAGGTATTGGACAGAACCAAGGCATTGCATGGTCCTCGGACCCAAGTCTAATGGGGAAACCAGATACTTCAGATGATTAAAGGAGAAAACTAGGTACTGGACAGAATCAAGGCATTGCATGGTCCTCGGACCTAAGCCTCATGGGGAAACCAGATACTTCAGATGTAAAACGAGAAAACTAGGTACTGGATAGAACCAAGGCATTGCATGGTCCTTGGACCCAAGCCTCATGGGGAAACTAGATACTTCAGATGTAAAACGAGAAAACTAGGTATTGGACAGAACCAAGGCATTGCATGGTCCTCGGACCCAAGCCTCATGGGGAAACCAGATATTTTAGAATAAAAGCTGAGCACTAGACAAAACTTAAACATTGCATGGTCCAAAGCCTCAGGCCAGCAGGAAGAATATTTCCTCATAAAAACTAAGTGCTAAGAAAAACCAAGGTCTCGCATGGTCTCCAGACCCAAATCTATCCATCCTCGGGCGACCCTTTGCGCAAAAAGAAAGCTGCAAAAACAGTTGAAATAGCGATAACACTGACGATGAGGTAGAGCCCAACAGGGCGAGAAAATGCGCTGAGGAAGTCAAAATCCTCCTCCCCGCCCAAAGGGACGTGCAGCAGAATTTTGAGGGGCTATTGTGGGGCCCCAATCGTTAATTACTCTGGCCCACTCTATACTCGGCCCAAGGCCCACACTGAGGATATTGTGAAGGCCGAGGATAATGAAAATAGCTCAGGTCACCCAAAGGCCTTACCGAGGATGACACGTCCTTGGCACACCGACTTCGCTAAAGGGAAAATATCCCTCATTCGTTGAAAATATCTCACCAACATTCTGACCGCTTTAATGGTGATGTGACCAACAAACCCAGTTGCCTCGGTTACTTCAACTAATAGAAAGTCTGCAAATGCGGCTAAGAACTAACATAAAGCCTGCTAATTACAGATGATCGGACAAATCCCTGTACACAGAGTCCAGATAATTGACAAGTGGATGGTTAGGATTAACAAAAAGGAGAATATATATCCAAGAAGGCTCCCAGCATAAAGGGGGGGGGGGTCGATGAGAAGTTGAAAGAATAATAGATCCTCGGCCTGGGCCGAGGACAAATATGCTTCACAAACACTTAGCCAAATTCTCACATTTAGATTCCAATGAATCTCATGTCATCAATTATTCATTATAAACTTTATACCAGCCATTGTTTACTTCGGTGATGCCAAATCCTTACACCCATATCTCTACAAATTTTATTGTTAAGGGTTCATTACAATTTGAGTCCTTACAGGTCCAATTAGTTTTTGGGGGAAATTACATAAAAGGCTTGAAGTTTATATTCTACTCAAATTGGGTCTTGAGTTTATCAATTAGTCCCAAACATGTTAAATTGTCTAAATTTGAATATTCTATACATCTCCATTATTCATTTTCATTATTTTGGATGGTAATGAAGTAGAGAAAAAGGAAAATCATTGATAAACATTGTATTTTACCAAGATAACCAAATTCAATTTTCAGAGGACCACTTTCTCTCCCTGAACGAACCTTTCTTTTATCTGTTTTCTCTATTACACTACAAAAAATGCGGGCTATAGCTGCGTTTATGAAAAACGCGGCTATAGCTAACATATAGCCGCGTTTCTAATAAACGCGGCTAAAGCCTCAACCTATAGCTGCGTTTCTAAAAAACGGGGCTATAGCCAACCTATAGCTGCGTTTTTAAAACGCGGCTATAGGTCCTGTTGAATAAATTTTTTTAAAGGGGACCTATAGTTGCATTTTCTAAAAATGCGGCTATAGCTAATCTTTAGCCACGTTTTCAAAAAAACGTGGCTATAGGTCCAACCGTATATCTTGAAGCTGCGTTTTTCAAATGCGGCTTAGTCACCCTTTAGTGACATTACCTATAGCTGCGTTTTTTAAAAACACGGCTATAGGTCCAGGCTTATAAATATGTCCTTGACCTATAGTCGCGTTTTTTGAAAACGCAGCTTAGGTCACCCTTTTGTGATGTTACCTATAGCCGTGTTTTCGAAAAACTCGGCTATAGGTCACCCTTTAGTGACATGACCTATAGCCGCGTTTTCAAAAACGCCACTATATGTAACAAAATTTTTTTTTTTTTTTTTTTTTTTTGGAGCTTCTCACATGCTCCCCCCTTTCCCACCTACATCCCCACCTACCCCCACTTTCTTCTTTTCTTATTTCTCCTTCTTTCTTTTTTTCTCTCTTCATTCTTCACATCTGGTGCTCCTCCGTAAGGTTCTTCTTTCTTTCCCTCTTTTTTTTTTCTTCCTTCCTCACATCTAGGTAACTCTTCTTCTTCTTTTTTTTTCTTTTTTTCCTATTTCTTCCTTCCTTCTTCACATCTAGATAACTCTTTTTTTTTTTTTTTCATTTTTCTTTCTTCCTTCTTCACTAGGTAACTTTTTTTTTTTCCTTTGTTTCTTTGGAGCTGCTGCTTTTTTTTTTTTTTTTCTTTCTTTCATTTTTTTCTTCATCTCAAGCACACTGATTTGTCAATAGATCTAGTTTTTTTTTTTTTTTTTTTTTTTTGTGTGGTTATTTTATGTTTAGTTAGTAAGAAAATGGAGGAAATGCTATTGTGGATCTGTGCTTGAATTTGTGCTATTGTGTTGTTGATATTGTGATTACATTTTAATGGGTTTGTGTTCTTATATTTTGGAGCATGTTGTGTTTGATTTTGAATTTCTGGGTTTGTGTTTGATTTTAAATTTTTTGGGTTTGTTTGTATTGTGAGTATGTTGTGTTTGATTTTGAATTTTCTAGGTTTGTGTTTGATTTTGAATTTTTTGGGTGTGTTTGTATTGTGAGTATGTTGTGTTTGGTTTTGACTTTTCTGGTTTGTATTTTATCTTGAATTTTTTGGATTTGTGATTAATTTTGAATTTTGAATTTTCTGGGGAAAAAAAAACCCAGAAATTTTTTTTTTTGTTTTTAGAAAAACCTATAGCCGTGTTTTAAACGCAGCTCAAAGCGGGCTATAGCCGCGTTTTTTAAAAACACAGCTATAGGCCCCAATATATCCTACCGGGCTAAAAACGTGGCTTCAGGTCTGACCTTTAGCCGCATTTTTAAAAAACGCGGCTATAGGTATGACCTTTAGCCGCGTTTTTCCATAGGCGTGTTGCTGCGGTGTTTAGGCCGTGTTTGTAAACGTGGCTATAGGAAACGCGGCTCTATCCTATGGCCACGTTTTTGGGGTCTATAGCTGCGTTTTTTAAACGCGGCTAAAAACCCTTTTTTTTTTTTTTTTTGTAGTGTATTAAATGGCTACAAATTGTTTTATGAACAAGCCTTAGGTGAAACATAGAATTTAATATATGGTCTCTTGCTTTTCTCTACTCCGATCCGTTAGTGCCCAAAGTAATGAAGATGGATAGAGACTTCACATTGAAACAATTTCAAAATTTTGGGACTTTGATTGAAGAAATGAAAACATGGGACCTAATTTGAAATATGGTATAAAATTTGGCCATTTTAATGTAATTTTCTCTTAATTTTAACTACACTCTAATTTTATGCCAATTTTCTTGAATTTGATTTCAAATCTACATTAGTTTTGTGTCAATTGTCCTTACAATTTGAAACTACTTGCAAACCATTTAAAATTAATTTAAATTCTCGAAGAATATAAAAAATTATCATCAATGCAAATACAAAATTTGAAAAAAAAAAATTGGCAAAAATTACTTTGGATGAATTGTTATTTTTGTCTCTAAGCTTTAGTTATTTGTCATTTTAGTTCTTAAACCCTTACATTTTATATATTTGCAAGAATCACAATATGTGATGTAATGTCGTTTATTGGACTTAACAACAATTTATAGATGACAATGGACAGATGGACCAATTGATAGAAATGTGAAAGTTTAAGGACTAAAATGATGAAAAAGAAACTTTGGATGAAAACAACAACTCATCCAAACATAAAATGGGAGCAAATTGGATCGATTTTTACAAATTGTTTTGAATCCAAACTTTCAATTATATATTTATATGTACTAATAAAAAAATTTAAAATTTTATAAGGGCTCTTGGACTCCTTTGGTCTAAGAAATTGTCTAAGGATGGCACTGTCCTTGTGTGTATGTTTTATCTTTTGCCTTCAAGCCTACCTTGATTAAAGCTAATTCTACACCCTGTGTCTTGACTTAACCTTTTAAACTGAATGATGGAAGGGAATAAAAAAAGAAATAAAAAAAAGAAAAAGAAAAGAAAAGATTGTATACCAATATAAGATTCAAGTAATATACCATCCTACGGGCCAGCTTTGCGGTGGGAGCTAAAGTTAAGCTTCTTCTATTATTTTATATAGGCATTGATCATGGACTGCGTATGAAAGTGTAAAATAAGTATGAAGATATTGATGAGAGAGTCTGGAATTCCGTTGAATATGGATGGGAGAAGCCTACTACTCTTGTGAGTGAATGGCAAACTTCTCAAAAAGAAGTAGCTGGGTTCAATAGCAAAGTTATGAATGCCATCTTTAATGCTGTTTCTATGGAGGAATTTAAGAGAATCTCTAATGTTGAGGTTGCTCACATTGCTTGGAAAATCCTCCAAATTGTGCCTGAAGGCACTAAGGCAGTTAAAATTAATAAGTTGCAGCAGTTAACATCTAGATTTGAAAGCATTAAGATGTTTGATGATGAATCTTTTGATGAATTCTATGCTAAACTAAATGACATTGTTGATTCTGCATATAATCTAGGTGAAATCTATAACCAACCTAAAATTGTTAGGAAGATTCTTAGATCTTTGACTGAGGACTTTAGACCTAAAGTGACTGCCATCACTGAGAGCAAGGATGTGGACTTCATTCCTGTTGATGAACTTGTAGGATCTCTTCAGTTCTATGAGTTAGACCTACCCAAAACTAGCAAATCCAAATCAATGGCTCTTAAGTCAGTTGATGATATTGATGTTGGTGGATTTGATGATGAGCTCTCTGCTACAGAGATTGCTTACCTTGCCAAGAACTTCATAAACTTTCTTAGGAAACAGTAACAGAAGGGCAAGAGGTACAAACACTACTGAACCTAGAAACTTTAGGAAGAATGATCCCACAAAGGTTAACAACAATGAAAAACCTAGAGAAAAAGTTGGTCAATCTTCAAACAATTCTTTGGGCCCTTAATGTTTTGGATGTCAAGGGTATGGTCACATGAAATCTGAATGTCCCATATACTTGGGGTCTAAGGGGAAGGCTATGGCTGTAACTCTTAGTGATAATGAAATTTTTGATGATGAGTCCGGATGTGACAAGGAGGGAAACTTCATTACTTTCACTGCTATTGTTGTAGTTAATGAAAGTATATCTGTTGAAGAGAACCCTTCTGAACGGGAACCCTATGAGGATGCAGATCTTTAAGAAGCCTACAATAAACTTTGCAAAGTTGCTACAAAGGATGCCATGAATGTTGAATTAGGCTTAAAGAAAATTGCATCTCTTGAGTTTGAAAAGAAAAATTTGCTTGTTAATTTGTTTGATGCGAATGAACTTTTGAACAATGTGAAAACTGAGAATATGCTCTTGCTTGATAAAGTTAAATCTTTGGAACATGATTTATCTATTGCTAGATTTGCTAGTTCTAAACTTGATCAAATGCTAAGTGTTCAAAAGACTTATTCTGACAAATCTGGATTAGGTTTTTTTGAAAGCATCTTTGTGTCTGCACCCAATTCTACAAACTTTGTTCCTTCTTCTTCCTCTAAACTCCCTGTGAGTGAGGTTGTGAGTGAGACTGCTAAACTTGTAGAGGTCACACCTTTTAGGAAGATTAGGGTTGATCTAAAAGAGTCTAAACCTAAGGAGTCTACCCTTTTTAAGGACAAGATGCATAGTAAGCCAGTTTGGGTTTGTCATTTTTGTGAAAAGTCTGGACACATTCGTCCAAACTGTTACAAGCTGCAAGCAGTTAAGCAAGCAAATAAGTCGAAAGTGCTTGTGCCTCAAGCACAAGATCTTATGGCATTTATTGGTGAATTGGTAAAGGCTCTAAACCTTTATTCCAATCTTGGAGTTGGAAATCACTCTAATGTGTATAAGAACTCCAATGCTCGAAGTGCATCTAAAAGGTTTTGATGCAAAAGGCTCGATTTAATTGAGTCTTTCTAACATGGTCCTTGTGCTTCTTTGCTCTACTCTTTGCGACCATTGGTCTTTGGTTTTTGTTTTTGTTTTTTTTTTTTTTTTGTTTTTTTCTAGGATTTGCATTGCATAACATTCATGCATTTCATTCTAGGACTGTTTTTTTGTTTCATCTTTTTTAACATAATAAAAAAAAAAGGGAAACGGAAGCAAATTGTGTTTTGTATTTATTCTCTTGGTTCTTGAAAATAAGTTTGGTCAATTTATTTTCACACAACATGTCTTTGTACCTTATTTAGCTTTGATGAGCTTATTTATTGCACTTTACTAGTCTGAGCTTTGTAGTGCATGTTGTGTGGAAAAGATGTTTATGGTTTTTGATCACTTTGTCTTGATCTTGAAGTCACATGTCTTTGACTGTCAGACTTGAACCTTTTGAGAAAGGCATAAATAACCATCTCACCACTGTTCACTAGCCAATCATGAACACTTTAGTGCATATCGTAAGATTCGATGCTTGAGAAAGTGTAGCACATGCACAAAAAGAACATAAGGTGTAGCCTCGGTTTAAATGCTTAAAATTGGTGTGTACATTATTGGGCTTAAAGCTAAAACAAATAATTAAAATTGGTGTGTACATTATCTCGACTATTTTATTAAGTTTCTGAACAACTAAAATTGGTGTGTACAATATGAGACAAATTCAAGAAACTTACATGTTGCAAGCTTATGATCTAGGAGATGTGGGAGTTATATGATGTAACTCTTTAGGTGATAGTCTCTTTTAAATTCTATGTGATGAATTTTGTAGACTTTGTGTTTGATTTCTATTCACATATCACCTCACATGTATCTCAAGTTTTTGCTAGTAGCAAACACTACACAAGTTATTCTTTGCTAAACATTGTACATGTTATTGTGTGTGTTTTTGATCTGACCAACCAAGTTTGAAAATACCTTGAGTCTCGTATGCAAAACATATTTGATGCTTGAGAATTCAAAAGGAAAATGTGTGAAAATCTTAATTTTGGGAAACTGGGTTTAAAAACTTGTGTTTTTGAAAAGCATTTCATATCATACTCATGCATTTTGTTCATCTATTTCAATGCTTTGAGGAGTTTTTGCGCAAAATGTGTTTTTGTTTTTCAAAACTGTGATTTTCTCTCAAAAATTAAGTGAGCCTTTGTCTGTTTCGATTGATCCAATCTGTTTTTCGATCAATCGAATTTGTTTTAAAAATTCTTTATGAGTTTCTGTTTGTTTTGATCGATCGAAACTGATTTTCTATCAATCGAATATTGTGAATCAGGTTTTTTTAAAATTTGTTTTTGACTCGTTCAAAACATTTTTTCAAAAATTTTTCAACTTTTCTCTCTCTCTCTCCGACTCGGACAAGCTCACTCATCAAATTTTTGTCGTTTTCCTCCCAATTTTTTGCAAGTTTTTCTCCTCTAAGGCCAGTAAGTCCAGTATACCCTTCCTTTTAAATTTTATTTTTAATTTTCATGCATTTATCATGCATTTTTCTTTGAAAATTTTGAACCTATGCATATTGGGATTTTTGAAGATTCAAGTTATTTTTTGTGAAATTGATCATTGGGTTTTTGTTGGGAGATGTTTTAAACTTGATCTATGATGCTTAATTTGATCAATTTGGGGTTTTGTGTTGAATTGAATCTCTAGGGCTTGAAATTAATCCGAATTGGGGATTTTGTTCAAATTGGGTGAAATTGATGGAATTGGCTTGTTGAATTGATATAATTGATCATTCTAAACTGTATGTTGTGTTGTGTGATGATCAATTGGTCAATTTGTTTTACAAACAAACAAGTGGTTTTTCAAATTTTGGGGTTTTTGATAGAAACTCTTCGCTCAAGCCAAATTTTGTAAATTTAAACTTAAATTGAACTTAGTTTCACTACATTAGAGCATGCATCATGACATTTAATCTGTTCATGCATCATATAGATTTTTGTTCTATATTTTTTTGTGCTAACTTGCAGTCTGCCTTTGGTTTTTCCTTTTTGTTCTTTTTGGTTCTGATTTGTGTCTTTGTCCTTTCCTTAGCACCATGCTTAGGAAGACTAGAGCTTATAGGACTCTCTCCTCTTCTTCTGAGTCTCCCTCTAGGAGTGAGCTGTTTAAGGATGCCAAAAGCAGAGAGGCTTATGATAAGTTGAACAGTAAGAGGAAAATTTGGGCTGAGTGTTCTGTTGTTTTAGATGAGGTAGATCTTGCCATTAGGGCATATTTTGAGAGTAGGGGCTGGCTGTCCTTGTTAGAGATAGATCATCCACCATCGACCACCCTGATTAGAGAGTTCTACTCGAACCTCTCTTGCCACGTCTATGATTCCAACACCCTTGTTAAGAGTTGGATACAAGGTGTTGAGTTCACCATTACCCCTAGGGTAATGGTTGAGGCTCTTGGGGTCCCGGTCGTTAGGCAACCAGTCTATCCTTATAAGGAGTCTCCACCCTTAGATGATGTCATGTCATACATCACTGGGTCTTCTATCCAGTGGGGTTCTGATCGACGGATCACGTCCGCTGAGCTTTCTAAGACTTCTTATCTTTTTCTTAGGATAGCGTGTCATTCTTTGTGACCTATCTCTCATTTTCACACCAACCCTATTGAGAGATGTGTGTTTTTGTATGCCCTTGTCTCTGGTGCTTATATTTATTTTCCTCATATGTTTCTTCGTTCTTTGAACGAGATTCGTAGGAGTAGCGTTGTAGGTCATGCTCTTGTTTATCCTATTTTCATTCATAGGATTTTGTTGTTTTTAGGATTAGATGGTTTCCCCGCGTCTAAGCCCATACATATTACTAGTCTCATAGGTGCCACCTTCCTTAGCAGAGGGCTGCTTGTTTGAGACCTCCTCGTGTTCAGTCTTCTGGTGCTGTACCTCTTCTTCCCTCTTCTACAAGTGATGCACAAGTTGAGACGTCTGGTGCTGCTGTTGCTGATGTTCCTCCACTGACTACTTCGGATGAGTTCGACATTCGACGTATGTTGGATCATGTCTTGACCGTTTAGGCAGCTTAGGGACAGGTTTTGGTGGACTTGCTTGATGAGGTTCGTGCTATGTGTACAGAGTTAGCGCATTTTAGACGATCTCCTACGCCACCTCCTTTTGATGATGGATTCTGATTGCCCTTTGGTATTTCGTCACAAAAAGGGGGAGTAGCATTTTAAGTAGTTTTTGTATAGCTTGTAGAGTTTTTGTCAACAGGGGGAGATTTTTGGTTAGTTGGAGCCTATGGTGATTAGATTGTATCTAGGAGTTGCACTTTGTATTTACATTCTTTTTGGCTCTTGATGTATCTTTTGTTGGGCTATTCATGCTAGGGGGAGATATTTTTATTCTGTTTTTTGTTTCACTGCTTATTGATTTATATTTATGAGTCATTCATTGATATATGTCTTTATTTTGTGTTTTGGTGAAATCAAGAATTTATTTTGTTTACTTGTATTTTCCACACATGCGTTTATGTGTTTGTTGAGTATTTCAGGATATATAGGTTTATTCAATTTTGCTATTGTCTACACTTGCAACTGATGGATAGTAGTTAGGATTGGATTTGTTATG